>WBMZ01012909.1:0-435000 GCA_013400975.1 Atrichornis clamosus | reverse complement strand
GGCCCCGCCCGGCGCGCTCCCGGGCCGCGCGCGTGTCCTGCGGGACCTGCGGCCGGACCGACAGCGCCGGGAGCGGCCGAGCGCCCCAGGGGCTTGTGTTGTTTGCTTTGCCCTGGGCTTCCCCCCTCCCGGCGGTGATGGGGCGCGGGTCCGCGGCGGGATGTGCGCGGTGTGAGGCGCCTGGGGCAGGCAGGGCGAGCCCCTCTCCTTGGGGAGCTGCGTCCGCTCCGCGGCTCCCTCCGTCCCTTCCGTGGGCTCCTGAGGCAGCCCTGGTTGTTCGCCACGTCCAGGTGTACAAGCGTGTAAAGAAAGAATTAAATTCTGGAGGCTTTATAAGAACTTTCACTTACGGGCATTTTTTTTTTCCATTCTTTTCTTTTTCAAATTTTTTTTCTTCCTGTAATGCCCTTTTTTTCCTAACCCCAAATGCAGAGCTAAGCAGATAGACCCATCCCATTCCTTCCAGCAGCTTCTCACATGGTAAAATGATTTGAAGCCAAAAGAAACTAAGTTGGAGAGAGGGTTAATACCTCTGCAGGTTTTGACGAAACATTTATCTTCTTTGTATTGATTTGTTCTCAATTTCAGCCGTCGGAGTGATGCCTTTCTCTCTGGTTCTGATATATATTGTACAGTAATTACATCTAGAAGGCAGGCTCCAGGAACGCTGCAGGAAAACAAGCTCTGATGTCGGTTTAATATGACAGTATTGTATGACTTGCTGATTTAGATCAGCGATGTTTGAACCGGATAATATTTGCATTATGGTTTGAATATGAAGATGGATGCAAGCAGAGGGTAGTGGGATGCCTGCAGTGTGTTGGTAAACTCTTCAACGCCAGAAGCCCTAAAACAGCTGTGTAATACTTGGGAATGTTTCAGGGCTGTTCATCGCTGAAGGTTTGCCTGGAAAGCAAACTCTTTTCCAGAAAGGCTTTTATGCATTTAGTTTTTGTGCAGAGGTACCATGTTAGACCTCAGTCACTTGCCTGCTCCCGTGTGCCTTCCTCTGAAGAGCAGCAGTACCTGGTGTGCGTGCAGGCGAGGGGTGGTGAGTGAAACGTCCTGATAAACGGGGACGCTCCACGCTCTGATCCCGTACATCAGAGATGCCCGAGGCAGGAAAGCTGCAGGGAGGATCTCTGTGGACTGTAACAGGACATTGGTGCTGACAACATCCAATGGCAAATCATCGGAATTTGTGTTGGCGGGGAATCCCGGCCGCATATTAACCAGTTAGTATCTGCCACAAATATTTCTGTACCTTTTCATAGCATTTTCTAGAGAGGATTAAAGATCTAAGGTATTTGTTATTTTGGTGTTAATTTATAAGCATCTTTCTTCCTTCTTCTTCATACCTAGCTCCCTTTAAATGAAAGAGAGGTCACTGTTTGTTTTCTCCCCTGCAAATCACTTTACTTTGTGAGGAAACATAAAGGCTGTTCTTTTCTTTGTTCAGCAACAATAAATGGACCATGTACAAAATAAGTCTTTGCAGTATTCCTTTGTTAGGAGGGTTGTAATAGGTTTTCACTGTTTAAGTAGGTATTTTTGTTGCTGTTCCTTTGGTTGCAGTAAGAGAAAGGAGTCATTCTGGCGCAAAAAAATATGTGGTTAAGGTTTTCCTCTTTCTGAGCTGTTTAGTGCGTTTCTCTGTGGGCTTGTCACTGGTAATTGCATTGGTTAATAAATCAAACCAAGACAAGGTAAGAGAGGTTGTTTCCATGGGGTCCTTTTGCTCATTAATCTAAATTCACAGTACCAAAACTCAGTAAGACATAAATATTAGCATTACAGTGATATCCTTACTATCTGATTTCTTGGTGCTTTGCCAGGAGAGAGTAAATATTTTTTTGTAAAGGAAAAAGCACACATTTGTGCAGTTTTTAGCTGTTGCTTTGACAATTCTGTCGTCTAAAGAATGACAATTGCTACCATTTTCTTAGGCTAGATGCATAAATGAAAGTGATTTTCTGGAGTCTAGATTAGCTCTTTGGTAATGAATCAAATTGTTGCTAACCTGGTAACTGTCTAAATGGGTTTTGGATTTTGAGTCTTCATAGATCTGAGCTGAGAGTTAATTTTGCATGTAACTGTCTTCTGCTTGGAGGAAAAATTGCACTGGGAGGTTTGCCTTATGAACTAATCAAATACTAGTTCAGATATTTTTTTAAAAGTACAGAGAAGACTGCTTTGTCTGTTAAAGATTTTACGGAGGAAGGTGCATTGTGCACGTAGAGAAATACGGAATGTACAGGAGAGGGCCCTCCAAGACTTTATTTAGTCCTGTGGCTTTTATGAAGATGACACTTCTTACATTTTAATTATCCCTTATTTTCAGTGCCGTTTTAAAACACGCTTTACGTGATGGGAAGTTGCTAATGGAGTCCTTGCAGATAAAGCATGTCGAGTGAGCCTTCCCAGGCTGTAGGAGCTGAGCTTGCTTGTTTGCTTCTTGGGGTAAAACTCCAGGGAGACCTTTGCTCTCCCTTTGCAGGTTTGTGGTTGACAGGGCCTGTACCCAGCTTTCAGAAGTCTTCAGGTAGTCACAGGAGCTGTCTGCTGTGCCAGCAGCCAGAGAAGAGGCTTCCTAAAGCTGGGAGGGAAGAAGAGGCAGAACAGAAGGAAGGGATTTCAGTACATTCAAAAAAAGACAGGAACACAATTTGAGGGTAACTGGAATTCCCTCAGCCACATTGCAATGTCTACAAAGCCTGTATTCAGGATGGAGATGTTGCTCTGCTTGGAAGAGCAAGGGGGATTTTTTGCCTGTGTGTATGAGCTAGGATTTCTTTCGCTGCTCTCTCATCCCCTATACCATCTCCTTTTTTGTCTAGGAAGTGGGGATGTAAGGGTTTCCAATCCTCTTCAGAAATGAATGTCTTAGAGCAGTGAGGAACTGGTGTGAGTCAAGCACAAAGATGTATACTTCACCCGTCCCGCCCGCATCCGCACTGGGAATCTTTGCAGAACAAATAGGTCCTACTTGGTACCATAAAAATCGCTGGAAATCACCTATTGATTTCAGTAGGGTGATGGTCTCACTCCCAGTTTCAGGGTCTTTGCAGGGACAAGTGTTTGCTGTGCTGTTATCAAGTTCTGCCAATTTAATAGTTGGGATTTGTTTCCAATTACAGAAAAGACAGCTAACAGCGAGGACTCTGTCCATCTTGTGATCAGTGCTCAAGGACTAACATACTTGCAGTTTTCTGAAATGTTATTAAAGTTGACTCTAATTTAAATGCTCGAGTTTCATGGTTAAATTAAAGAAATGACTTCAAACTATTAATCTCAACTGTCCTTGGAAAAAAGTGCTAATCATTTGGTTGCTGCTTTTTAGCAGCCAAATGAACACGTGGCATGATGTGCTCTGAAGCCTAAGGCTCTAGTAATAACACTGTACTTTAGCTAATGTATAACTTTAATCAGAGAAATTATGAAAAAATGAGCCTAATTTCTGTTGCCCAAGTTATTGTGCTTCCGTTTTTAAAGATCAGAGTTGCTCTTGTGTATTGATGAAATTGTAATTATTTATGTTTATGTGCCATGCTACTTAAAGTTTAATTCTAAACAACATTTCATAAATATTTGAGGAAGTGGAATCTCATCAGACAAATGTTCTTAAAAATATGGAGTCATCTGAGGATGCAGATATGCACCGTATGGGTTAATTTATGGTTATATATCCCTTCTGGGGACTGCTTCTTCTTTAGGTGTCTGAATATCTTTATAAAGTTTTCCATTTTTCATGAAGTAAACTCATGTCAGTGTTCACTCCAAGTGAAAATTGTGGATCTGCATCTTCTTGCACAGGCTGATGTGAATGTAACTTCACAGATAGCCAGATACAGCCCAGTTCCACCAGAGAGTGTCAGTTTTGTGGAGAGGTGCAGGGGTTGGGAACAAAGCAGAGAAGGAAGGTGTATTTTAATGCACCCTTTCATACTAAGCAGAAGAACCTGGGGTGTGGCCAACTGGAGGTGCCCAACTAGAGAACAACTTTGGATGAAAGCAACTAGTTTTCACATTTGTGTGTCAATAAACCTTTAGAGAAAACAGAAATCACAGAAAAATGATCCTTGAGCGCTGTTAACTTTTTCCATTACTGAATATCTTGTGCTAGTGCTGATGATCATGTTAGCCATATTGCAGGCTACAGATTACTTGCCCCAGGGCAAGTCAGCTTGGCTTCTTTCTTTTAATGGTGCTAACAGGTTGTCCATCTCTCCAAAGTGATCTTGCCCCACTTGAGTGAGGACAGGTGTCCTCTTGGATGAATCTGGGCTGCACTGGTCATGTCTCCAAACGCTTGCTTCCCAGTGTACAGTCATCTTCTTGAGGCACAGCTGCCAGGACACAGCAGGTTCCCCCTCTATGCCTTGAGCTGTCGTGTTTGTGGCCTAAGCAGAATCTCTTCCCAGCCTGAAAGTGAACAGATGAATGAGGGTGCAGACTGCAAGCACAGCAGTGGTGATGCTGAGATACCCCATGGATATTGCTGTTCCTGGGTCATTTTTCCTTTTTCTCTGATATTACTACTGGGAAGCTGGAGGAAACAGTGGTGGGAATAAACTCTCTACCTGTCTGGAGGAGGAGGAGTGAAGGCACAGGGCAGTAAGGAAGCTAAGAAGTTCATGTAATCACTGTAAGATATGTTTTGCTACACTGAATGACTCACTTTACAGCAATTTGAATTAGTCTTCAAGTGAACTATGGTTAAGGTAAAATCAGTTAGTGCATGGCCTTTTTTTTTTTAAATGTGGTTTTATTATGCATCTCTAAGTTTGCTTGGGAGTTGAAGTACTAGTGTTCTAATTATCAAGTCATTTGAATAATGATGAACCATTTTCTAGAACTTAAAACATGACCACACCATGCACCTGCCAGCAGTACTGGCACATAAAATCTCAATTGACGTGGGTGTTGCAGCTTTCCTATCCGTAAATGCTGCAGTGATGCCTGAGAGATGTTTATCCTGTCCAGTGCCTGCTTTGAGGGACTTTGCATTCATAGCATGGGGGCCTTCTTAAAGAAAATCTAGGTGTTTTGAGCCTTGGATGCTTAGCTTAGGAAAGCTGCTTTGAAAAATCCTTTTCTCTGCTTGCAGCAATGTAATGAATGAGACCTTGAGCCCTGAAGAGCTGCAATGGTATTTAGGAGCAAAATGTGGGATGTTATTTGGTCTTGTGGCAGCTGCTTTGTTCTCTTTCTTTGAAATAAAATGTGCCTGTCTCCCTGACAGAGTGCTGTTAAAGTTCTTCTGTTGGGAGTCAGTTTATTCTGCTGACAGGAAGGGAAAGCTCTCTGATAACTCCTCGCAGGCAAAGAGAAGAGTTGTTCAGTTTTCCCACACCTCACTCTTTATATTTTCTGCCCTTGTAGGAGGCTTGTAAGAGACATAGGGAATCCTTTAATACCTGCTTTAACCAAAGCAATGCCTTGCCCTTTTCTTGCTCCTATAAATGTATCTACAATTTGGATTATTGTTTTTTTTAGCAGTCTGAAGTCAGACCTAGAGTTCCTTGGGGAGTTTGTCAGGCTGGTTGGTGACCAGTGTTAGTTGTCCCAGAGAGGAAGAGGACTTCAGTGTAAAAAGAGGTGAACACTGAATAAGCAGGACATGATGGTAGGATCAGTTGGGCCAATGCACTGGATAATCCATTCTTCTTCTGCAGAGGTAAATAGAAACAGTTCTGTCCTGACCCTTGTTGATGGTGCTCAGCTGTAAGCAAGGTACATTCTTCTGGCCTCTTCACGTTTCTTTGAAACAAGAATGTCAGTGAAGTAACCCCTGCACTGCTGAGGACCAGTGCCTGCCTTTGTGTCAGTTTGGTGTGCTTAGAAATACTCCTGTAATTTTTTTTCCTTTTGTTTTTCCTTCCCTTTCTGTATTTTACAAGAATCAGTTTTATATCTTAGGAGGTAATGAAGTTAGTGATACATATCTCATAATAAATAGGTTTTGGTGAAGAGTTTTTTAGACCAAGTTTAGTGAGTTTTTTTTTTTTCTGGACCTATGTTTATGTAAGCCTCAGTTTAGTGGGCCTCAGCGTGAGGCACCTGTCAGTCCATTCCTCCCCTTTCCCCAATCCCCTGGAAACAAAAAAGATACCTAGTAGTATCAAATAATTAAGTACAGATCTAAGTTGCTATCACAAGTGAGTTTAAGGATTAAATTTTTGATAGACTTTCATTGGCATTTCGATTACTAAGGTGCTTTTAGACTTTTGGAGATTATGGTATGGATTTACTGCAGTTAAAGTAGAAATGAGGGATTGTGCAGCGTGTCTGTCTCTTAAACATTGCATCCATTCGCTAGGTAGGCAGAGAGAGCCAGTTGAATGTTTCTTCTTGTTGGCCACCATGCTGCTTGTAGGTAGTTGACTTATTATTCTTACAGTGCAGTAGCTTGTGTATTTTGTATTTAAATCCATGCTTAAAATACAACTAAAATTTGCCTGTTGACAGCAGTTGCATCATATTTTAATTGGTGAGAATTGCTAATAGAGTGTTCAAGTTCTAAAATTGGTTGTTTATTTTTTGTTCTTTGCCCAAGGGTTTTGCATCAGATTCTATGGCTTCTGTATCACTGTTTGTGTTGTGAAGCGACACCTTTGTGCAGTTTTAGCTATTTAAGTAAATGTTAAAAGTTTGTGCTCAGTGACAGCAGTTTCAGAAACTGTGACTTTTTAAATTGTTTCTTACTATGTTGTTTATGCATTGCAAAGTGCTTCCCTTCTGTTTACTGAGAATTAATTCCTTGTTATATTTGCAAACTGGGGGTGCAAAATGTGTGAGTTCTGTAATTTCTTCTCGTGGTGTAATGGCAGCTGCTGCACATTGTCATGGCACGGCTGGCGCTGCTGGGGCTGCGGCAGCTTCCATCAGGTGAGATTGGCACCATAACCCTCACCATGGCATTATTCTGAAACACAGGCATTTGTGTCATTTTAATATTCCCGCAGGGTGGCTTTGTGTCAAAGGTGCACAGTTTTAATCCTGTCTTGAGGCTTCTTGGAGAGTTTTAGTTTAACTGTGTGGTGAAATGCAAACCCACCTCTTCGTATGACTCTTCTGTGGTGCAGCAGAGATGTCCAGTCCTCCATCCATTAAAATTCTGGCTGTCTGCAAGACACCATGTGTATCAGTCCTTGGAATTGTGCTGTTGTGTTGTTCCTAGTTTTTTAAGCAAAACCATCAGTGTTGTAGAGGTATTTGTGAGCTTTCCTGTCAACAGCTGTCAGTTGTTTCTGTTAAATCACTTGTCTGATGCTCATTTTGAAATGATACCAGACTTCTTTCTATGAATAAAGTAGTTACCAAAATAAATAAGCCACCAAAAAAAGTCTTTAAATTATTGAAGATCAAACTGCAAATGTACAACCACTTTAACTGTCTTTTATCTTTTCACTTTTCTCTACTAGTTTAAAGAGCCCCCTGGTATTTTATTACCATGAGAGTACTTACACATTATGATAAAACCATGTCACAATGTCCTGATTAACCCAGTGACCTGAACCCCATAAGCCCTCTGCCATGAGATTTTATCCAGTCCTTGAATAATTTTTGTAGGAGTCTTTTTTTTTTTTTGGCTTTTCTCCAGGTTNTTAACCCAGTGACCTGAACCCCATAAGCCCTCTGCCATGAGATTTTATCCAGTCCTTGAATATTTTTTTTAGGAGTTTTTTTTTTTTTTTTGGCTTTTCTCCAGGTTTTTTTCTTTCTCAATTTTTTTTCAGAAAGGTGCCCACCAGAACTGAACACTGGTCTTATTCCTATTATGTATGTGCAATGCTATTGCCCTTTCTGTTTGTCCAGGGATTTTCAGTGGCCTATTTTTCTGCCACAGCAAGGAAGCTCATGCTGATTGTTTGCCTAGTATGACTTCTAGATCATTATTGGAGTCAGTGCTGAACAAAATACTCTGCTGTTCAGTGGATGTGGCCTGGATCACTGATTCTTAGGGTATCTAAGTTTTTATTAAAATAAACTCTTTGAATGAATCTTCTTTCTTTCTTTTTTTTTTCTTTTTAATGTGACTTGAATACTACTATAATGGCAATTTTAGAAATAGAAAGGCTTAAGTCCTCTGCAGTCTTAGAGTCTCAGATAATTTCTTCTGGTTTTGGTTGTTTCCTTTTTCAGCCCAAAAGTTTTTCAGGGAGTAGCAATCAGTGCCTCCTGTAACAGTCCTGGTGACGTTGTGGAGTTACCTCAAGGGGGTAACTTAGGGTTTGACTTGTGCTGAACGTTGGGCACCGAAGGGTTCACAGGGCTCCAGAACCTGCCTGTGACCTTCTGGCCACGGTTACGGCCCTTGTGTGATAACACTGGTGTGGGTAACAGATGAGCTTCATCAGAAACTTGGAGAGGAGATTACACTTTGGATGTAACTCCAAGGAGGCAGCAGATTTCTTAGGAATGAGGGTTTTTTTTGCCATCCATACCCTCACCCTGTTACTGGTAATCGTGCTACTGGTTTTGGTAGAAAATGTTTCTCTTCTGTGGCTGGATGTGGATGGGGGAATTGGATATTGGGCTAGCTGCAAAAATTTAGATCTGCTCTGCTACTGTGACCCCGTTTCCATTAGGGTAGCCTCCCTTGGATGCTTTTAGCTTTTTACCTTGATTGTATCTGATTAGCATCATGTGTCAAATGAGGAGAAAACAGTCCCTTCTCCCCCAGCTAATATTATTCTGTCTGGGAAGAGGCTGGAATCTGTGAGGGTAGGTGAGAAAGTGGAGAGATCTCTGCGGCTAAAGGAGAGAGGGAGACCTGTCTTCCAAATATAAGAGTCTTCACAAAAACCACTGAGAAGACCTGAGCCGTACCTGCCAGGTAATACTGGCTCAAGTTCTGGTGTGCTGAAAGGATCATAAATCATGCTTGATCAATACTGATATTCTGGTGTGCTTCAGGCAGGCCCTGGCAGTGCGTGCTGTCTGGAGAGCAGAGAGGAGTGACCAGGCAGTCTGCCAGGAAGGGTTTAATTAGCCCTTAATGTGATGGGCTGGATGGCCATCACCAAAAGTCCCTTCCAGTGTTGTTCTGTGCTGCCATCCCCGGCGCCCTAAGCCCCTGCTCGGTGTCCGTGCTGGCTCCGGAGACTGGCGCAAGGTGGATCAGAGCTGCTGCGGCCTGGGAGGCTCGGGGCCCAGGGTGGTGTGCTGTGCACGGGTGGGCGGCGTGGGGCTGAAGCTGGGGCTTGCTGGAGCGTGAAGCCTGCGAGTAATGGTAATGGGAACGTATTTCAATTTGTAACCCGGTCTTGTGTATCAGGATTGGACTACTTCTATTCTGTTGCACATGTGCATCACTTGGGGAAACATGCTGATAGTACTTAACGTTTAATTGCTTCTCTTGATTTTATTTGTAAATTAGAATCTAGAGGTTCTGTAAGAAAAAAAAAACCAGTAGCGGTTAATTGGACAACATTTTTGAGTAGCTAAAGAAAAGAGAATGTAGCTTTCCAGCTTTTGGAGCTGAGACAAATGCAAACTTATTTATTGATCCATACATATGATATCATATTTTAACTACTGTCTAAACTGGAGGTCATCTCTATACTAGATTGCTTAAGAATCTGTCTATCTTATCACATCTTGTACTCATTTATAGTTGTTTCCATTTCTGGCTTTGTTGGAGAGACAGCTAGTGTTTCAACCTAAATTAAAATCAATAAGAAGCAATTTCGTTTGTTTTTTAACTACTAGAGCAGACTTTTTTTTTTAGTAAGTCTCTGTATGTTCAACTAAGTCACTTGGTTCCTTCCATCAAGATAATTGCCAGACCTCATTAATTCCTAATTCTTGCATATGTAGCAATTGGTTTATTTTCCAGTGTACCTAACAAAATGTCAAATATGATTTTAAAATAAGCACTTACTTTAAGTCATCACTGAGAAATAAACGCAATAAAAAATGCTTGGCAGTTAGAAGTAGTTTAAAAATATCTTGGGGGCTGTGGGGAATGCTGAGACCCAGGAGTCCTGTGCTGGCAAGGTAGCACAGGTTTCCCCTGGCACATCTGGGCAATGTTCTGCAGGGATGACTTCCAATGGAAAATGCAGAGTCTGGGTCTCTATGCTCTCAGTCTTTGGCTTGGATATTTCTGCACTACACCAATTCATGTAAGAAGCTGTTGTTGTGTTGTCAGCTGGCTTTTACCCCACAGCCAGCAGACTGCCAGCAATAACAATTAACCTGAGTCAAATTCGACATGGAATTCAGTCTGCAGCAGGGTTGGTGCTCCCAGGTAAGGCAGTGGTGAGGCAGAATTTAATATTAAATATCTGAAGGCAGTGCTCTGATGAAGTGTCCAAAAGAAGATGTGTTGCTGCTGCTCTGGTGAGTTGATCACAGGGTGCAGGAAATCATCCTTGGTGATTTGCAGGACAGGCTGCCCAAATGGACAGTGATGGGCATGGTACTGTGGAATGGTTGCCCCTGGAATGGTTGTGTTTACAAAGTTCATGAAGGTTCAGTTTTCAGTGGCAAGGCTTCCTGTCACTGATCAGGGTATCCAGTTGGAAGAAATACTTTGTGTCTTAAACAGCATTTCCAGAAAGGGTTCACCAGCTGCTGTGGTGGAAAATCTGGGTTTTGTGTGGAGGCTTTTAGTAAAGTGTTTATTTCTGGGTGGAGTTTAGCATCTGGTAACGCTGGACTGGTGTCTGTATGAGCATTTATATTCTTATGCTTCCTGTTTTAAGTTGTGCAGGGTGAAACTTGAATCCCTGGAAAAATGAATGCCAGTATTTTTATGAAGTGGTTCTTTGGGTTGCTGTGATCTTGATCTCATAATTTCAGACACGCTTAAGAATTCCTTCAATTCTTAATTCTGAATGCAAGAACCTTTTGGTTGATCTAAGTCTCATTTCCTGTTTGACCTTCCTTTGAAGTGCCTGAGTGTTATGAGATACCTGTTACTTTAATTTCTTGGGTTCCATTTTCTCTCACCTTTACTTTTCCTTCTGCTTACTTTGATTCAGACACGTTTATGAATTAAGGAAGAGGGCAAAGCAAGGGCAAAAAAAAAGCAGACCTGGCTACCCTGGTAATCAAAGCAAGAGACTGTTCTCTTAAGTTAACAGCTAAAGTAGTGTTTTGTAGGAACAAAACATGTTTAGTAACTAGATGAATGATGAAGAGCACATTTCCTTCACCCTTGAAGGCAACAAAAGAGTTGTGTGTGAATTTCTTGAATTTGATAAAGCAGCAGCAAGGCATTTCTTTTTGACTAATCACTTAAAACCACACAGGAATTCATATTTATGTGCCAAGAAGCTGGCTGTGTTTAAAAATATATGAGCACACCTGGCATAGAGTGATCCAGGGATGTAAGGTAAAAGTGACTTGGCCACACGCTGGTGGCACCTATCCTAAGTGAATCCCAAGCCATGGTTCAGTGTAAGGAGTAATACATCCCAGCACAAACAGATGCTCTGCCAAAGAGGTAATTAATACTTCATGTCAAACACTATCTGCAGGTACTGTTTTCCCTATTTCGTGTTATTAAGCAGTGTGACCTTTTCTCTTTCAACAATTAGTTTCCAAGGTGAAAACCAACCTAGGAAGAAGATTTAACTTTTTTCATTGTCCTGAGGAGTCTTACAGTTTCACAGTAGTCCTGATTGCACCTTCACATTGTAGAGTTTTGATTTCTGTCTTGATCAATGACTCTTCATTCCTGTAGTTTGAGATTGCATTCCCTATTTGCTCCTGCATTTGGGAGACAGGAACAGGCATTTTGGGTGCAGGCAGTGTCAGCAGAGACAGAGGGGGTTTGTAAGATGCACACTGTCGAAGACTAACAACTCTAGCTTGTCTCATTTGCACCCTATTAGTAACAAGTTCGCTTGCTAAAAAGCTGAAGATCAGAACAGAATTATTAATGTGCCTGACAGTTGTGCTTTCAGTTGAACCGAGGCTATGAGCACTTTATTTATGTAATAAAGCAGTGCTCTCTTTCTTTGCAAAATCAGGTGTTTCTAAACTACATACACTGAGTATGAGACACAAGCCTTACAGTTTGATTTGCTTTTTTGCTTGTATTTCTGAAGTAAAGGCTACCCTAGAGTTTGCTCCTTCCGGTTGCATTCTTTGGACATGATGTTGAAGCATGTGGGCCTTCCTGAGAATGTTCTTCCTTGGTGAGCTGGACGTGAAATACATGGCTTTGGTGAGCACCACTTCTGTTACTGCTGGCAGTCTGGGGCATGCAATACTGGGTGAAGTAGAGGATCAAAGTCAGTGGTGGTGTCCTGTCTGCCCTGGAAGGCTGATGAACTATCCAGTGCTTCCCTTGGTGCCTTTCAGTGACTTCTGCTGTGATTGATATAAGCAGCATCAGCAAAAATGGCACCTTCCTGCCTGCCCTGGCTGTCCTTAGGTGTTACGTGAGCAGCCTGCTCACTTGTTTCTGTTTTATGATGTGACTGCTGTCCTGCCTTCCAGGATGACACCGTGGTGGTGCCAAGGTGGTTGGGAAGGAGCTAGTGCTGTGGGTTTGGATATATAATAAAAAAAAGCTCCAGAGATCTTTCGGCTGGACTGAAGGATAATGCAGTGTTAGTGTCTTTAATATTTGCAGCATCTCTCAGAAAGAGCTTAGACTGAAGAATTGTCTGTTGTTCAGAACTATCAATAACTTCAGAGAGCTGCTTTGCCATTCCTTTGCTCTTGCATCTTGTCTGTCTTGCACATGACTTGTTCTGATGGTCACTGGCCTTTGTGGTTATTCCAGTTGTCTTGGCCATGTGGGTTCCCATTTGGACTGGGGTTCCTTCTTTTTGCCCCTTCCCTCTGCGGGGTAGCTTTGGCCCTTACACTTGGGCGGGGTTTGCCGTCCAGGCCTTAGGTGGGCTACAGGGGGGAGTTCCTGGTGCCTGGATGCATAGCTGAGGATAGCTGTGTCCTCTGTCTCCCTGGGGCTGAGCAGTTGGAGCAGTTTTCCAGACAGTGGGACCTGATTTCTCTGATATTTAGTATCTCACTAGTCAGGAGGATGCTCTGATGCTCTTGGATCACTGTCTGGGCTGTTGAGCACTCCAAAGGTCCTGAGTTGCCATGTTTTGCTGTAGATACATTTATGTTTGAATGCAACTGCTTTTAAATCCTAGCATAATAATAATAATTAAGCTTAGGAATTATATACCTGAATAGGTTTCTTCCATTAGTAAAGCAGTTAGTAGGTGGATTAGAACAGATATTTAGCAGATGTTGTAGTAGTAGAGTAGAACTGACTTTTCAGTGGGGATTCATGTGTGTCTGAATCCATGATTACAGACACCATTGCAAAATCAGTTTGGGTTTTGTTTGGTTGTTTTGGGTGGTTTGGTTTTGGGTTTTTTTGTTGTTTTGCTTTGGGTTTTTTTGGTGGTTTGGTTTTGGGTTTTTTTAAAGAATAGTCCTGTCCAAGCAACTAATGAGGCTACTTTATAGGGCAAGAAACTTCTCTGGTGGGTGATACTGAAGGCAGATGGCCTTGTGATTCTTTTGGCTGAAGTGTGTTTTGCTATTGTGTTTCTGTTGACTTTGAAGCCAGAATTGTAAGTGTGCAGATAAAAACTGATAACACCTGTTCATTTTGCACCAGGATTGACGTGGTGTGGAGAAAAGGCTACATTACGTAGAAACAGGTAGTTGCTTATACAGGACTGTTGGTTTTGGTGTTGAAAATGGTCCCTGTTCAGTCTGGTGGAGATTTCCACCTTGAGTGTGATGGTGCAACATCAGATGAAATCTGACTGGTGAATGATTTATTGCTATGTTGGCAAGAAAAAACTTCTCTACCACAGGCTACGTTGATACAGGACAATGATATTTCATTGCAGTTTCTTCCCTGAAAAGCTACAGTGGCATTGATGTTTTATAGTTTACATGTTGCTTCATCAGTTTGGGCAGTTCATGTCATGGAAGGGAAATGTGTGGAGATGGCTTGTTTTCAAACACTAATGCCTATGGACACATTTTTTGCAATGAGGAAAAGCAGTGAAGAAACAAGGTATTTGTACAATCATGTTCACAGACAGATTTCTCCCTTTTCCTGTCTAGGCTCCATTTTGCCAACTATATATTTTCTTTAGTGTTTCAAGAAAAAGCAGTAGAAACAAAAAGTGGCAAAAGAGTCTGGGTAAGATACACATTGGTGTTCTAAAAATCAGTTTATCTTTAGCATGTGTTTTAATCTAAACTTAAGCTATATTTTTCTTAGCCACTTCTTACCCAGTTCATCTTTTTTCCACGCCGTCCCAGGAGTGTTTGTGAGGCCCAGAATTCTCACTGTGGAACACAGTGGCTCAGAATTCTAACCATGGAACATGGGACGATTCTGCAAGTGGCAATTACAAGCAAATTGCATGGCATAATATTCCAGGTCATAGGTGATTTGCCCAAGTTGAAGGTATCTGATAATTCTGAGGAAAAAACCCGAGCCCCACCACGATTCTGGGAGACTCTGTGTTGTAGAATCTGAAATGTGCCAGTTTCTGGTGTCCTAGTTTGAACCTTACTGTGAAGACGTGCAGGCCTTGCAGTGGTGGGGTGTGTTGCCCCTGAAGACCTTGATATCTCCTGATGTTCCAGTATCCCTGAGAAGGGCACCAATGGACTGGGCTGTAGCTATTTTTTGAGATGATGAAGCTGAACAAATGCGCTAAAAATACTTTCTTGAGTTGGCTTGTGTGTAACCAGCACTTCTCAGATGACAGTCTGCATTTCCATCAGTTCCAGGATGTTGAACCAGGTTGAGTTGCTCTAGCTTTTGTTACTGGTGTTGGATCTGACAGCTGCAGAAAAGCTGAATCTGATACCCTGTCCTTGCAGTGAAGGCTGATGTGAACCCATCACACCTGTGACTGGCAAAGTGGACTCCTCTGTTCTCCTTAGGCCAAAGTCACTCATGATTTAGAAGCATTTAAATTCAATTAGACTTGAACCATTGAGACCATTTCATCACAATATACTCAAAACACAGTCTGCCCTGACTCTTTATGTTGATGTATCTTAAAACAGGGCAGTGAAAGGAGACACTAAGGAAGGAGTCTAGTTGTGTCCTTGCATTCGATGACACGGATTGTTTTGGTCAAAAAAACATAGTGAAATCTGTTCCTCATTGCATTCTCTCCGCTGAGTGAGCGTGGCTGGAGAGTTCTGGTGTGGTTAATCTGGGTGCTAAAGATGTATGTTTGGATGAGAAGCTCTGAGGAGGTGGCTGTGCTTTCTCCCTCCCAGACCCTGGCTCAACAGGGTGCTGGCAGAGTGTTTGGGGGTGCCTTCAAGACTTGCTGCACAAAGATGAGCAGTTGTGTGCCCAAGTGCACGCAGTCCAGCCTGGCTGAACCAGCTGGATGAAGTCAGGATGGCTTCCCACTGTTGTGGCAAAAGAGGAGGTCAGCTTCTGTGCTGCAGTTTGTGGAGTTTAGCTGAATTTAGGTATCAAATGGCCAGGCTTCCTCCTGCTTTAATTTGTGTGAAGACAGAGTGGGAGAGCAGCCAGGCCTCCTTGGCCTGGGAGTTGTACATGCAGGTGTCAGCCTACCTGATTTCTCTGCTTGGGAAGGAAGACGAGGAGAGGTTTGTGCTGCACAGCCACGGATTGAACCGTCTGAGTGGATCCAAGGTGCTTGGGAGGACTCTGGTATCTTTGTGGGCCATGTCTGTCGTGCCAGCAGATGTCCTCGAGGCTCCCCATGTCTGGCAGTGCCGAGTAGGAGTTGTACCTTCACAATGAGGAAGAGAAGGTATAAATTCTCCGGGGTTTTTTTTTCTCCTTTAATGGCTGAAATTCCTTTTGGATGCACCTGTTGTATCAGACCATGCTACATTTCAGAATAAAGGAGCCTGTCCTCAGCGTTATCTGACTCAGGGGATGCTACACCTTCACCATTTCAGCTTCTGTAAGGTTGGCTACAGGATAAATCCAGTTTTCTCTGGAGCTTCATAATCACTAAGTCAGCACT
Source organism: Atrichornis clamosus (assembly GCA_013400975.1). Taxonomy (NCBI): domain Eukaryota; kingdom Metazoa; phylum Chordata; class Aves; order Passeriformes; family Menuridae; genus Atrichornis; species Atrichornis clamosus. The sequence goes on along the minus strand of WBMZ01012909.1, from coordinate 419,038 downwards.
GATAAAGAGCTGGTGGAATTTTTCAAAGAGGACAAACAGCAGTAGTCTTTCCATTTCTCTTTAATTGGATAACCTCTTCTGAGAGAGGCTGTGAGCTGATATGCAGTGGCTGAGACAGATCAAAAATGATACGGCTGCTAATTATTGATTAGTTTCTGAAAAAAATGTTCTTTTTGGTATGTGAAATAAATTTGCTCTTTGTGATGGTATTGGCATGCTGTTGGTCATGCAACAACCATCTTTGCGAGCCTGAGTCTTCATTTTATAAGGCATCATTGTCTGTTAAATATTTGGGCATTTGTACTCCCTCTGGGTTGATCAACTATTTGAAATGCGTTATCTCAGTGCTGTCACAATTAAAGAATGCCATGCTCAGGTGAAAGGGTTTGTCTGTTTCACAGATTGGAGAGATATGCTCAGTGAAAATGAACATCCTCCCAAGGTTAAATTATCTATTTAAAGCTCCTCCAATTACAATGTTGGATAGAAGGACTTTTTTTTTTTTTTTTTAACTTGGATAAGAGTTAGTAGAGGACAAATGACATAATTGAAGGGGGAGACAGAGACTTCATACGTGCTTGTTCCTAAAAGAGTGAGAGGGAGAAGACAACGCCAGGGAAGTGCCTTCAGATCTTAGTCCATTCTGGTTGCTTTTATCTTAAGCAGTCTTTGCAGGTTGGGAAAGAAAGAAAGAAGAAATAGTATTTGTGTAAAAGTGTCCTGACTTCTCCCAGGTGTGCTGTGTGGGGCTTGATGATATCTGGCCTTTTTGTAAAAAACGTAACTCTCCTATTGGAATGTATAAATAGTCTACTTTTGCTCTCATATGGCTTAGGAGAATGTATTAGCTGGTGAGCTGAACTGACATATTCCTTTGTGCACAAGTTATAACAACTTAAATGAAAATTATGCTCATAGCAAGAAAATGCACTCTGTTTAAATTAGATAAGGAGATTATGATAGAAAAAGATCATTGAATAAAGGGGTTTTTAAACTAGCCACTGAAATAAATGCATGACTTCAAACTTTGTCCTGCCAGAACTTATTAATAAAACACAATGAAGCTTTTGGAATACAATGAAGACCTCTTCCTTTGAAGGTTACAGTGTAATTTGTGTAATTGTGTTTGTATAATTTGACTTCAAGATCTGTCCCTGTAATTTGGTAAACTGCAGATCTTGCTCCAATCTGCTGCATTTTTCTTGTGCCTCACATTGATGCATCTAATTGCCTCATAAGTATATGCTCTGTTTAAAGCCATTGCACTGCCCTCTGGACCTTGAAAAATTCATCCTCTGGTCTGTAATGATAATCTGTGTGTGGATCTTATCAGTGAAGCAGCTGGCCACCTTTGCTTCCTTGCTAAGCATCCACAGCTAATTGCCATTCTGAATAACCTCGCTCTACCAGCGTCAGCTGCAGAAAGCTCACTGTAGGATGTCTTAATTCTTCCCAGCTGCAGAATGCCCTCTCCGGGCGGGAGAGCCGGAGCAGGGAGTCACGGGCTGATCCCCCTGGAGCTGGGTGATGCCTGCAGAGGAATCCCCCATCGTTGTGCCCGTGTGGCACTGCTCCAGTGCTCCGCGTTTCCTGCTGGGATGGTGGAAGAGCAGCTTTGGGAAGGTCCTGGCTGGTGTTGGTAGGATGTGTATGTAACTATGGTGTTCTAATGACACTCGTTAAATGGGCTTCAAGCTCTCGGGTTTGCTCAGTACAAAGCGGGTGCTGAAATATTTAGACGCTGAAAAAAGTTACCATTTTAGTGCTACTTTGTTGCTGAATTCCTTTGAAATCGACAGTCGTTGTAGCAAACAGTTCACGTTCCGAGGCATTGATACTGTGTGTTGGGTTTGTTCACCTGGAGAATCTGAGATGAGTTTGCTCTTGGCCGATGAAGCAGGGAGAAATTTTAAATCTGGGATAAAAGTTCAAAACGCTGTCAAGGGAGATAAAACCAAATTGGATAAGAGATGCCTGTGGGAGGGGTGAGGGCAGAGTCGTGATGAGGAGTCGAGTCACTGAACTCTGGGTGGAGACAAAGCTAATTTATAAATGGGTTTTTGTTGTGTTACAGTGGTTTCTCCATAGGATTCACACAGCAGGGCCTGAAGAAGTGGCTGTTGTCAAAACCATTGGAAATTTAACATGTCTTTGAATCTGAAAATTACACAGGGTTTTTTTCCTAATTATTTAGCAAAGATATCTCTTCACATATGTATTGATTCTTAAATGAATGGCATGAGACTTGAAAAGAAATTGTGTAATTTGCAACTTTTTTCTGTGTCCTTGGATTGAAATATGTGTAGAGTTCAGAGCATAAGACACAGAGTGAAGTTATACAAGCTTAATAAAAATAAACTTATACATGACTTTGCATAAATGGGGGAAAAATCAAAGGACTAACGAATTTGCATAGATAACATTTGAATTGTTAATTCATATTGCACTTCATTGCAAGGATGTAATTTTTAATTAAGAATAAAATGTGGTAGATATTTTAAATGGGAAGTGATTATAATTGCAGATGGAAATTGAGGTAATGAGAACTGGTTTAATTAATTGTTAACATTTTTCTGTTTTGTTTTTTTTTTAAGCTTGTGGTCTGTGGACATGATATTTGTAGATGTGTGTACTTAAACATACAATGATTAAGGCATGAAATGTCAGCAGCAAACAGTTTTAGTCTTAAGTTGTATCTGTTGTTTGAAAGGGTCTGTGGATGGATGGAATTTTGGGAGCATTTGTTAGAGTGATTTTGGTGTTTTTAGGATTGGTGTGAAACTGAGGTATAAAAACTTCTCCAAATGTCCTTTTCAAGCCATAATTGTTTCGCACTGTGGGTTTCACAGATGATACAGATACTTCTCTGGAGAGACTGAGGCAGTGTTTGCCCCAAGAGACCTTTGCCTTTAAAGTTCTGCATTGGTGAATATGACAGCATTGACCTGAATTGAACTCCACAAGACTTTTGTTGATCTCTTGTGCTGTCTGTGGTTACCTGACGTGGCCCTACAGGAAGCTGTGGGCAGCTCTTGGTACAGCTGAGCAGATTCCTGCCTGCCAGAGAGGGAAGGAGAACCTGAGTGAGCAGCTCCTGTCATCAAAAGCCTGCCTCTGTGTGCGTGGGAGTTCCTGTAGCTCCACAGAGCAGTGTGTGCAGCCAGGGAAAGAAGATGGTGCTGTTGGAGGGAAAGAAACTCCAGGTGTGTGCAGAAGCAGCCCTGCTGTTCTGCTGTGTCCCAGGGGTGTTTCAGACACAGCCTGTTCTGAGCAGCCCTGGATGCTCCCCCTGATGGAGAAGGTCCCTGGGCCCTGTGTGCAGCACCACAGCATGGCACTTCATCATTTTTTCTTGTTAAAACTTTGTCAAGGTCTCTGAAGAGTTACAGCCTTGTGTTTAGGGAAATGCAGCATGAAAACCTACAGAACAACCATTTCCTAACCAGGTAGCTGTGACACTGAGCTGAAGAAAAATGCTTGTGTAGAATCCTTAGAGGAGAGGGTACTTTAGTCATTTGAAAACTTGGTAAACTTATTTATCAGGCTTAGAGCTCTGCATCCAGAAAGGATTTTGAAGTGAATAAAATTAGTGTTGCCACTTATGTTAAGAACCATGTATGAAGTCTCTGTCATCTTTGGTTGCAGAGGGACTTGGAGAAAACTACAATTAGCACTAATTGGTGTTGTGTGTGAATCTTCTGTCTGTTGGTGTGAGAATGGACCCTTGAAATGATTGGCAGGAACTACCTGCCTGCTCTAATTCCCTCAAGAGCTGTTCTGTTGCATTGCAGCACATCACAAATGAAATGAGTGTTTACCAAAAGCGACCAGCTAACACGTGCCTGAATTATCCATGCAGCACAGATGCTGAAATTCAGTCAAGGGTATTTAGTGTGCTGGGTACTGCTAGCTGTAATAATGATGCAGTACAATTTTTTTTTCTGAGAAGTAAGAATTTTTGACTTCTGCAGATTTCATTGCTCTGCGATGCTCCACAGAATAGGTGGAAAAGGTTTGGCACACCAAGAAGTTGTTTAACCTTTTCACTGTGTGGGAGTGTTTTCCTAATTTTTGACTTTTTGTCTTGTCACTTGGAAAGCAGCATTGCACCTGAGATGTAGCTTGTTCTCCGTGTTGGTCATGGGGAAAAAAATTAGCCAAATTAGATAAAAACTCTATATCCAAATAGACACATCTCTGCTTGGTTTTGGGTAAATATAATAGAAACATGAAGAGTAAACTAATATTCAGTAAAATGATAAAAGAATTTACTTGAATGGCAATGTAGTGGATTTTTTTCCCTCTGAAGTGTGCAACCAGAGATATGAAGTATGGTAATGTCACTAGGGTAATATACAACTGATAGCAGTGCATTCATTTGCATTTCTTCCCCTTACCTTGTGTTTCTTTTTTTTCCCCTGAAGCACATATGTTGGGAATTGAAAATGCAGTTTGCCTATTCTGCACTGGCAGTAATCTTTCAGTTTTTTTAATGTAAAAAATGAGTCCACAAACATGAGCAGCCACTGATGTATGGGGCTATTGATGGAAATTGAATTTGCAAAGGGAAAATGGGATTTGGTTGTAGTCTGAAATGATAATGATGTAGCCCAAATGGATTTGTAATGGTCATTCATTCATTTTTTTCTGCAATTTTGTGGTTTGACAAAACATATTTATGCAGGTGGCTATGAAAGTAGCCCAGGTTCACTGTGTGTAGGAGTTACTAGCTAATGGCAAATAATAAGTATGCAAAGACTGAGCTTGAGCCTGTTCCCACAGATTTCAATAGGGGAAGGAAGGAATGCTGTGATTTATTTTCCTAAGAGGGGAAAAAGTGGTTGGAGTAGTGCTTCTTTGAGATTTAAGAAATAATAAGAGCAAAATGTACCTTGACGTAATTCTTAAAAATGTATGAATGTGTAGTATCAACTTAGTACTTTATGTAGCACAACAAATGTACGAGAGACTTTGCACCGTGCCTGGGTAAGCACAGACATGGCCCTGAAGAACTTCCAGTCTGACAATCATTAAACTACTGTGTGTTACACTGAGGTGCTGGGTTAGAGACGTGTGCTCCTGTAAGCTGTGTCTGTGTGACAATACCCACCAGCCTATTGTCTCAATTTGTAATTTGGGCTGCCGGTGGGCTGCAGAATTTTCCTTATATCCTGGGTGCAGTTTTGGGTGCCCTGTGATAACATCTGTACTGGTCTGATTTCAGTGGAGCTCTGTCTTCCCTCCTGTGAAAGCAAGAGAAGAATGACATGCCAGTGTTCATATGGTCAGAATGAACTGGTGGTGACAGGAAAATGATAATGGTGTGGATGGATTTTTTGTTTTGTTTTCATGTTGTTTCTATTTTTTCCTTCTTTTTTTGGAGCAGTGAACGTCACACTTGTAAACTGCCTTCCATTTTAACCAGAGTATAGTCCTTGTTAAATGTCGTATAATTTAAAAGTATGAATAGAAGTAATTATGGAGTATGGGAAAAAAGTGCTTCTGGCTTTATAAATACATCCCTTTTTACAATTTTTTTCCATTTAAAATCATTACAGCCAGTGGTTGGGATGCAAAGGCCCAGGCATACGTGCCCGTGTAATGGGATCCGATGATCCACGCGGGTCTCTTCCAACACAGACCGTTCTGAGAATCTGCTCTCCAGCCGCAGGGGACAAAAAGGGAGCGTGTGGGGAGAACGGGGCGCTGGTTTACCTGCACTTAATATTGCCCCTCTCTTCCTCCTCTCTTCCTCGTGCTATGATGAAAACCTGGCCTTTCTGAACAAGAGCCTGGCTTAATGCTCTGGAGCTGGGCTGTGCTGCAGCCCCTGCGGGGCCTTCCTGGGGGAGAGGGGCAGTGGGGCCGGCTGGAGCCGCAGGAAACCGCCTATTGTGAGCAGGATCCCTCGACTGTTTCCTGCAATGTAACTTCAGCTATTTTGGCTACAGGCCTTACTGCCTTTGCAATTTTTCAGATTTTTTTTTTTTTTTTTAAGTGCTCCATGAATGGTCCCGGTGCAGAAAGGCTGTGAGCATCATAAATCTGTTTATTTTAATTGGCTTTGCTATCCTGATAAGCTCAGGGCAGAAAGAGCCTGGCAGCTCAGAGAGCTGTGGGTGGGGTTTCATTTGTTTAAATATCAGTATTTGGAAACAGTTGGTTTGTTTTAGAACCGAGTGGGTTGGGTTGGTCGGACGTCCCGTCTGCGTGAACCGTTTGGGGCAGAGACTGCTCCCCTGTCAGCATCTGCAGAGCTCTCCAGACCTTGGAGTGCGGCTGCAGTATAAATAAGGGACAGCACTTCTCCCCATCTTCTTCCTATATGAATGATGGCAGCTTCCTGTATTAAAATTTATTTTGTAATTTAGAATTGGCTGCTAAACAACCTGATTTCTTCTCGTTATTTAGTAATTCATGGGGTTTGAAACTACCTGGATTGTGATATCACAGAATTCATGAGGTTGAAAGATTTGCACCTTTAACAAAATTAATCTTGGAGGGAGGTGGACCCCCTAGAAAGTTATTTTGCAGTTTCACCGCGGTGCAGTGAGTGCTGTGAAAGGCCAGGTGCCAGCATCTGTGAAGTGCAGTTGACACAGGGTTTGTGGGGTCCCTTCAGAAGCCAGCAGAGTTGCAGGAATTGATGGATGCCATGAGAACCTGCAGGTAAAACCAGCCTACAGACAGCCTGCGTGACCCTGACTTTGTGCTCAAGGCACAGACAAATAAATGTGGATAGAACCATCGTGTTGTTGATTTTGGAGCAGGAGCCCTTAGCTAATGTAGGAGAGACTCACACTTCACAATTTCAGATTTTTTACTCTGCATGCCCAGGTAGGTGTGTGAGGTTACAGCCATCAGTACCTTTGGTTTAATGCTGTGTTCTTTTTGCATTAACCCAGCAGCCCATTTTTACTTCTTGGCTCTAACTGAGGAACATGCTTAAACATGAACTTAACTCTTGAATTCCTTAAACGAGTTATTGAATTGGAGCCAAAATGGTGAAAGTGAGGAGTTTCTCACTAAACAAGTAAATTACTGTTACTTCATTTTTTTTTTTCAAAACTAGAAGTAAATTCTTTCTGAAGCCAAGTAGGTGATTGTACTGCTCAGTGTTTCCTTTCTATTTTGCAAAATATTTATCTGTCACTCTTAAAATTTGCTGTATGTACACCTCAAATGTCCTTTCACACACTGCAAAGGCAAGGAAGTTGATGCGTCATTGCAACTGGGTTTGCTTGGATCCAAGTACTGTGAAGTCTCTGGTTTGAGTGGGATTGTACTTCTCCCTTGTCTCCTGCAATTCTGTGGGGGTTCACTCTGCTGCAGCTCTGTTACAAAGTGTTTTGGTGGTACGGTGTTAATGAGATGGAACTGTCAAATGTAGCCAAGTAATGTTTTGATTTATCAATGAGAGTATGTTTAACAGTGTATCTATGCATGTGCAGACGTTTGATCTGAATACTTTTATTCAGTGGGCTCAGGGTTCAGTTGTTTTACTGGAAGTAGCAAGTATTTTTTGTCTTTTTCTTACTTAGCACCCACATAAAACATTATGTTCATGAAACATTTATGGGAGCAGTCCATTAAGAGGAAGACAAAGGTTTTCCTCTAAAGAGAATCACCCAAATGTCTTGCTGAAATGAAACCTGTACTCCAGCTGTTTTGTATGCATTATTGCTGCCTGGTACTGAAAGTTTGAAAGGTCTCTGTGATGTAATGCAATGATACCTTTGTGTGCCAAGCTGCTTTGGAAGCAGTCTGAGTCAACAGGAAAGCAATATCTTCTTAAAGCTTGTGACTTATATTAGTTTTGTGATCTCAGGTATGAAGGAGATAAAAAGGGCAAGGGTTTACTGTAGATTCTCTTGAAGGCATGTAGAGTTCTTGAAGTAGTAATAAATGGCAGATTAAAATTGATCTTGGTGAGACTTCCAGTGTTAACCAGTGTTACACAAGTAAATGACTTCAGTTTTTGGCTACATCATCAAAGGGATCATGTTGTATGGTGCTGTCAAGAAATGGCTTTACCTGGAAATTCCAGCTATTTCTGGGCCTTTCCAGAGTGCCTCTACAACAGTCAGCTTAAAACTGTAACGAATGACTGAATGACTATTTGTGCGTATGTACACACACATCATCTTAATGGAAGAGATAATGTTCTTGAAGACAAGATTAAGGATTCAGAGGAGCATTAAAAGCAGAAATATTTTTTTCTAAGTGAAGGGGAGATGAGTATTTATTATTAAATGTTAAAATAATAATTAATACTGCTAGGAAGTGGTAAAACTGTCTGGTACAGATGAGCAGTTTGAAAACCACAATGTGCGGTGAATCACTTCCTCAAAGTGACAGGATTGCTTGGTGTGTTGCTACTGGTGATGATGGTGTTGGGTTGGGTGCTTTTCGGTAGAACAAAGGGACAAATGTGCCTATATGTGTTCTTTTAGAGTGGAGGGCAACTGCCTCTGACTGCTAGATGGACATGGTGATAGGCTGAGATGATAGCTGTTTGAATACAGAGCCTGCGCACAGAACCGTGATCAAATTTACCATCAGCCTCAACAAGCACACGTCTGCTGAAGTCGGTGGGGCTGTGCCTGTTCTCACTGCTTCAGTCACGGGCAGATGGTTTGCTTTGGGTGTGCAGGTATGAGCTGTACCAAGTGCCTGTGCTGGGAGGACAGTGGGGACGCTCTTGGTGTTCTCTGATGCTGAGATAGCTCTTCATTGCACCGTGGGTTTCCGTGAACCTGAGCGCGCCGAAATAGTTACATGGAGAAGGGAAGTTTGTAAGAAGTTAACATAGAGGATTGTTATAAACAGTTTTTTAAAGTTTGTTTTGGTTTTAATTTCTTACGGACGTATGGACTGTAGGAGATAATATAATAGTAATGCCTGGCACTGTTACTACCCCAAAATCTGTTTCCTGCACTTCTGTGCTTCACAGGAATGCTCAAAGGTTTAATCTGCTTGCCCTGGCATTTGCTTAGAGAGCTCCAATGGAAGTTTTTTTAAAAAGTATGATGTACTAAGTAGGTTATGTGTTTTGCTAGGCTCTATAGTTTCCAGAGGAAAGAATTTCAATTTTGTGAGTTCCCAAGTGCTTAAAATGTCCAAAATCTAATAGAGAAGTGCTTGGTTTTCTGGGGAAGGCCAGAACTTAGTGTATTATCTTCTGTGGGTGAATAAAGCTATACTATTTTTGTTCTGCTGCAGTGGTGTTAAATTCATGAAATGCAAATCTGAAGTGTACGTACTGTGCATATTTGCCTTAACCCTGGAAAAGAAGAGAAGTTTATTACTAAGCACAGGACAATTTTTCAAGGTGTCGGTTTACATTCCTTTTGCTTACTAATGAACTATGGAAATTGGTTGCTAATGAGCTATAGAAATGGAGATTCTGCTTTCTCCCAAGAATGAAAGCGTTCTCTGCACAGTAGGTAAAATGACTTGTTATAGGTCGTGGAGAATACAAGCTGTTCAATATATTGCTTTTGTGTTCTATAGGGTCAAAACTTCACCAGCTCCTAAGTTTGCTGTGGCTGCCTGCAGTTTTCTTCTAATAACTCTGAAAATAAAAGTTTCTTTGTCATCAATGCATTAATCCTCAGCACTTTAGGCAGCAGATTCTTGCAAGTAGAAATAATAAGCTAAGAGATTACTGAATCACAGTGGAACCTGGGCAATTTGGGTTTGCTTGGAACTGCTGCAATTCTAAACACTGACTGCTGTACATTAATCCTTGTGTGCTGTGTGGCATTTGAGAACCCGGGTACTCCAATGTCTGATTATTTGGGTTTTGGTTTTTTGTTTTGTTTTTAGTGCTTGAGCACAAAAACTACAGAGACAAGATCTGTGAAATCTGTAGGAGGAGGCAGAATGCAGGTTTTTTCAGCCACTTGCAGATCTGCTGAAGCTGTAGGAGAACTTTGAAGAGATTAGGCAAGAGCACCTCCAGTTGTGTATACGAATTTCAAGTCTCGTGAGCTTGAAGCCAGTAACTTAATGTGCAAATAAAATGTTAACCCACATTAGAGATGCTGAGTGTGTGATTGTATGCACACATGCACATAGTAACACACAAAGGCTTTGGAAGTGTTGTTATTTCTCTACTCAGAGAGCCATGAAGAATTTACTGATTGGGAAGAAAATAAATGTAAACATAAATAGATGGAAACCATTTCAAATGCCTTGTTATACACCCTTCAAAACCAAGTATTCTTTCCAGAGGAACAAGAACATATGTTTTTCTAATGAAAAGCCCTGGTTAGAGGGACTAGAAAGCATAAATAATGTAAAAGGGAAACTTACAGGAAAAAAAATACAAACAAGGCAGTAGCAGTAAAAGCAACTTATAAGGGAAGGTCATTGCCAGTTAAGAATTACTGGACAACTGATTTATGTTTTAATGACAAGAAATATTTTGAATTATTTGAGGCGAACCAAATATGAAATGTTATGAATGAGAATGGTAAATTTGCCAATATTCATTCATCTATATGATCCTAAATGAATGGCTGTTTTGTATTAAGAGAGGAACCAGCTGCTGTGTTTCTGTATTGCAAGAATAATGACATAACTTGCCTCCAGTAAGTAAAGAGAATATGAAACAATCCCTACCGGGGATAAACATTTTCAGATAACAGTTTACACCCATAAAATGCTAAAGATCCCCTGTACATTTTAAGACACTGAGAAACATGAGGTGATTAGAGAACAAGTGTTACTTTCAGGTGGCTGAAATATGGATGACAGTGTGTTGGCCTGACATCCATTCCAGGCAAAATAGGGGACAGTGAAAGTGGGAAGCAATGAATAGTGTGAATAAAAGGCAGTAGTGTAATCTGTGCAGACCATTGCTGTTCATGGGACCCAGTCAGGCTTTCTGCCTATGAAGCTGCAGGTTTGACTGAAACACAGTGATATGATACACTCTGATTTCTGTGGGACGTTTGATTTGCTTCCTTGTGACAACTTGGAAAAGAAGGCGGGGTAGAAGGGGAGCAGTAGCTAAAATTGGGCACATTCAGTTTGAAATAAAGCAAGAACACTTAGTTCCCTGTATCCTTACTGGGTTGTAACATTTGGGTGCTGGCCCAGCAGCCCTCTGTTGTGGTATTCCTGGGACAGCAGGATCACATTCTTTCTCTGGAAATGGCAATTGGCAGGTGCCTTGTCCCCCCATACCTGAGTAGAAAGGGCCAGTGCAACAGGAAGCCAGGGCCGGTGTGAGCACCATGGGTTTGTTTGTTTTGCCAGTGTAATACTGTCAAAGCTTTATTGAATGAGCTGACTTCAAGCTGTTGATATAGTTCAGACCTTGGCAGCTCTCTAATCTCCTTGAAGCTTTGGTGTTTGATTGCATTCGTTTGCCCTGCAAATAGTCAACTGTGTAAGTTATCTCAAAGTGAGAATATATTTGGAGCCTGTATTTATAATGGACAAGGTTCACAGGAGTGCAGAGATCTTGCAAAGCACACGAGTTTGTTTTTGAATATGCAGTGAAATATTGAGTTCTGCTTCCTGAAACCTGTCAAACCGTGTGGTTATGAGAATCCTGTGGACACTTAGCTTTAATTATTTAATGATATGTGAAATTACTGTCTGCCTGCAGGTCACTGCTTAGTTTGGTGTTGATATTACATGGTGGTGCTCTACCTGCTTTATGTAAAACAACATTTTTTGTCAGTATTGGAGGAGAGAGATGAGATACAGGATGAGTTTGGTTTGTTTCGTTCTTTTCTTTTTTTAAATTAAATGATTTAATTTTGTTGTGGTTTTCATCATTTGTCATCTGCATCTGACAAGCATTCCTTCACAGGTAGGGTAATGGGTTCAGGGAAACAAATGCTTGTAGTCTATTCCTCATTGATAAAATGTTTGATTTTGACTACATGATAGCCAAGGTACTATGTGACTTCTGCAGCTAAGGCTCTGTAAATAGTTTCATTTTAAATGTCCCCTCTTAGGGCATTATGTCTTCTTTTGTGTACCAATTTAACAAATCTGTGCTTAGTGCAGAATAGCATTTCTGAGGTGAAAATATATTTGCTCCTTTTTGAGACTATAAAAGAAAGGAATGCGTATTTTAAGAAATGCAACTTTTTTCCATCCTTTTTTTCATGAATACGTAAGCTTAGTGGGTTTTTTTTATTTAAAAAAAGCTGCTTTGAAGGGGAGAGGAAATGATAGGCTGGACTCTTTTCTTCATGGGAAAGCATTCAAGTAAGGATGTTTGTCCTCTTTCCTACCCATGGTTTCTTGTGTGGGGATTGGTTATTAAACTGTTGCTGTTCTGGAGGCAGTGGTTGAACACCACACACTTAAAAGCTTTCTGTTCTTGAGCCAGTGATAGGTAACAGCAGCTTGTGGAAGGAAAATAACGTGGCCATTAGGCCCACTGCTTATACCTCTTTAGGACTATTAGGAGAAAAGAGAACGAGCAAAACCACCCAAACAAAATTGCAGTTGTTTGACTATCCAGGAGTCTCAAAGCTGGTTACCTGGTATCTGATCAGCACAGATTCTGGTAGTTATTACTGCAAACTTAGGGTTTTGCCTTTCTTTTGTGTCTGCAGCCTGGTGTTCTGTGCAGCTTTTGCTGAAGGCTTTGCTGCTCTGGCCAGTGCTGGCCGTTCATTCTCAGCTCTGTGGGGAGCCTTTCAGGCTGTGTCGGCACAACTATTGTTCACGTCAGGGCAGTGATTTTGGGAGGGAGCACCAGAACCTCTAGAAATGCATCCATTTCCAGATGTTTCTGTTCCAGTCTGGTGCAGTGCAGTTGTTCAAACTGCTGTGCTGAAAGAGTGGGGGAATTAAGGGCTGGAAAGGCGTGGTAGGATGTCTGCTTCCAAAAGTCTAAATGCAGCGTGCTGTTAAACTTCTGTGGCTGTTTCTCACTCTGCTGTAATAGGTCATACAAGCTGCAGATCAATAGTACAAGCACGTGATTAGCAGTTTGAGTTCTGTACACTTGCTTGAATTTGGTTGATGCATTGTGCAGAAAATACAAGGATGCAGTACAAGGGTAGTGGTGGAACGAATGAGGGAAGGGGAGAGCAAGATTTGGGGTGTTTTTGTGAACTGAAGGTAACACCAAAGGCGTGTAAGTTGTCAGATTGGAACTCTTTGCTTTCTTATGACCTAAACAAAAGTACTTGATTACTCAGGATCATTGGATTTGCCAAGATCACTTGATGTGCCATTAAAGGAAGTATTCAGTGTTTGAAGAAAGCAATTCACTGCACCAGATTGTACAAAGGGATCATTTTCCCATTGATGATATTTTCATCAAACACCAAGGATTTAAGTTCCTGCTTCATGCCTCCTGATTAGTGCCTTTAGAAATGTCTTCTTTTCAAGCAATATGTATGTATGTCGAAATTCAACTGAAAAGGTCATAAAAACTAATTGAAAAGTAGCAGAAACATGAGATCTGTCAAGAATGAGCTTTCTAAATTGCAGCACAACTTCAAACAGCATTGGATTGCAATGCTTGAATATTTTTCTACAGGTGTAAGAGTCGTAGGTTGTCCAGGGTGTGGTGGTGCATTCTTCAGTGCTCCTGTTCCACTTGTGCACTAACTTTGGCATGAATCCTTTGAAAATATATATAATTCATCTCAAGACTTTAGTGTCATGCAGATACAGCAAAAAAGGCTAAAAAAGTTCCTTTTGTCCAGATTGCTTTAATGCTGGCTCTTGAATGTTTCAGACTGCAGCCTTAAAATAGCTTTCAAATATAGCTTTCTGAATGGAATATATAAATAAATGCACTCTTCCTTTCCCAGAGAGGCAGGAAGGGTGTGTGTGAGTTTAACTATTTCATAATTCTTTCTCAGATGAGTTGCTAACACAAAGCAGTACTTCCCCCCTGCCCTGTGCTGTGTTTGAAAGAAACACTTCTTGGTGGAACATGTGGTTGTATCCTGAAGTGATTGAAGACTCAGTTCAAGACTCATGTTTTCCTCCCAAGGAAGTAGAAGTTCAAATTAACACTGAAAGTTTGAAATGGCAAGTAGAGAAGTGCAGAAAGCCCTCAGGAAATTCATATATTAACCTGTTTCAGAATTGCAGTCCTGTCCTTACCTCTGAGACCCTTCCTCCAGCAGCCTGGGAGGCAAACGTGCCAACCCTTCTGCTAGGTGACTTTTCTCTCATTGCATTTTCCATACTTTAATCCCTGGAAGTTAAATGGTTTTCAGAATGTGTGAATTTCTGCTGCTTAAAAATAAACTGAGCAAACATAAAACGTTTATTTCAGTTTTGCAATCCCAGTTTATCTGGCAACTTTCTCCTTTCTTCCTTTCTCTCTTCTTTCTGAATGTTCAAGGTTTGTTATTATGAACAATTTAAATTCCTTTCCCTCCTAATAATCTCTTGCTTGCACATACAAGATAAGTCATATGTGTGGTTTTGCTGGATTACTAAATTGACAGTGCACCAGAATAAACAGCAGTGTGTTGCGAGAAGAATTAGCTGATATTTAACCTTCTTTTTAATTTATTCGGGTTCTGTTGTTCTTCCTGGCTCTGGTGAAAGCAGCCCAATTGCTTCAGATCCTTTGGTGGCATGCAAACCGATTACACCAACCCAGGGAGATGAATGCTGGGTGTAACCGAGAGAGCCTAGAGCCAGAACATTTGCAGGATTTTTCCGGCAGACATCCAGGAGGAACCTGCTCAGTAATCTGTAAATGTGTAATCCTTTTAATGCGTCAACTTTGTTAGAACACATTAGTGTCAAATGTTAAGTGTAATATCTTAGTCTGTGAAGCATATTGCTGAAACAAAATTAAACTGGAAATGTAATGTGATGACGGTGGGGGGAAAAAACCCTGTGAAATCTTTCGGAGATGAATCTGGATTAGCTTCATTAGCTGTTCTCCATCGGCCTCCAAATGCAGGTGGCATTACATTTGCATGTGCCTGCTTTGAAAGATTTTGACATTTAACCTGTTGGTGGCTGCAGGAGCCCTTGGCTGGTGTGAACTAGGTGTTGCCATCTAAATTACTGTATTGGGTTTTCTAGTTCAACTGTTAATCCATATTTGCAGTGTATTCTGATAAATTTCCAGTAGAAATTTGACTACTTTGTGGAGGTGCTTTGTTGTTAAAGGCTTTAGTTAAAGGAATGTCCTTTTCCAGTGGGGTGCAAGGAAGCTTGAGGGGCTCAAGCTGTTGCGACTCTTTTGAACTGTGCGCTTTCAGCTTTTGTGTGGTTTTTGGAAGTGGAAAAAAAAAAGTTCTTCTCAGTCTGCAGACCTTTCCTTCCTCTGTAATTTTAAACCCATTTCCTCCCCTTTTCTCCATGAACAATCCAAAGCGCAGAACTTTTTATTTTGCCTTTTTTTTTTTTCCCCCCTTTGTCTGCAGGATGGGGATGGGAAAGCCTGTGATAAGCTCAGCACAAGAGGTGCAGCCAGGGGCCAGAGCCACCTGCGTCACCAGTGTCCTGCACTGCTGCTGTACTCAGTTCTTTCTGCCCCTTCCTGGATTTTCTTGACAGTACCCAGCCTGTGTCTCTCTGGCTGAGTTATTGACAGGTTTCCCAAGCTTTCCATAGGTTTAAGATAACTGTCCCCACCATGGCATCCTCCCAGCTTCTTGTGTCTCCCTGGTGAGATAGCCCACTAGTGAGAGGTTAGATGGACACAGAACCTTTAAAATCAGAAGGAATTAATATAAATCAAAGCTTACATGGACTCGAGCAGCACATTGTATCGAGCCTCTTTTCTGCTACATCCCTCAGCTCTGGGCAGACACTGTAAATCTCCAACTTGCTTCAACTGCCTTATGTGGTTACTGAAACATCCCAACCTTTTCTCTTAAATTTATCAGTGCTTTGACATTAAATATTTCAAGTGGGTTTTGTTGAACAGAGTGTAGCTTTTTTTGTGTGTTCTTCTTAAAGGTTACTTCTTGTTGGAATGAAATCGAAGGTTGGGAGTTCTTGGCAGATGTTATGATTAAATCTGACTGGTTGTAGGCTCCTTCCTCCCCCAGCTCCCAAATGTAACATTTGGGATGATGAATAGCAGAATTTATAAGTGATTTTGGTAGCTCTGATTGTTCAAGTTTTGTGTGTGTGTGTGTCTACAAATAAACTTGTTTTCTGTGAGCAAAGGGTGCAAAACTGAAGGTTCTTATCTGGCTTGTAACTGTATTTAATATGTCCCCTTCATATGGGAACATCCTGGTAATTGTGAATGAATGGTTTAATACATGACTTAAGTAGGCTCAGCTGAAGAGAATTCACATAAAGGACTTGATGTGTGTTAAGTCTTGTCTTTTCTATATGCCTGGTGGATGAATTTTATGTGCTTAACGCATTTCAGCTAGGTTTTGTTCTTTTTAAGTGCAGGAACTAGATATTACTAGATCTTGCCTTTGAAATAGTTCTCCTTATTTCTGTTTCTTCTTACAGTGAAATGGCCTGCTATCAGGCTAATTTTGACCCAGTTGTCTAATATGTGCCTGTTTTGCCTCTGGCTCTTCAGCCTTCAATCTGTAAAAACATTGTTAAATCGAGCTCTGTTGGAAGCCTGGGTAGTCCACCAACTGCTAATACATTTGATCATCTTTCATGTACATAAATACATCTAAAGTTAGCAGGATCTTGGGGAAAAATATATTTTTCTTCTCTGGTATTATATTTAATTTTAGGTTTTAGTAGCAGTGCTGTGTAATGAAAATTAAATGCCCTTATGTCTGAGCCCTAGAAATAAACATTATTAATATACTTCAAAACAAGACTTCATGAAGTTTTGCATGTGTGTATAAAAGGTTATACATTCAGATCAGGTGAAAACTGGGTGGTTCTTTCCAGGAAAGTCCAGGACTTGCAAATTCTCAAAATTGATTCAGTCTCTACCCTGTGCATTCATAACATTTAAGCCTCTATAGACTTATTTGCTTCAATACACTGTGCATTTTATAGTTCTTTTGCCATACGTGTCAGGGAGGTGAACAGTGGAACAGGTTTAATTACTGTTCCTCATCACATTTTTTATTGGTTTTGTTTTATGTAGAACCAATAAAGCTGTTTGCTGCCACTGCAGGGAGTTTCTAATGCCAGCAGAGATTTCTTGGTTGAGCTCTGTGGAGAAGAAACGTTTAGCTGTGTTATATTTACTGTACTATACGCTTGCAGTAAAAGGAATTATTTGGGGCAGAAGTCCATTATTTCTGAACCAGTTTCATTTAAAGTTACTTGTTCACCTTTGAACTGGTGTTCAGTGTCTGGTGGCTTTACAAAGGAGCAGCTAAGGCTTATTGCAGCTTAAAAATCAATTAAAAAAATTCCTGCATCTCCATTTGTGACCTCAAAGTGGAAAAGGCAGGCAGATGCCAGATTGATTCAATTTTCTTCTTGGATAAATATTGATACTGAAATAAGTTTTACGAAGATCGGCTGAAATTCCTAGAAATAATGTCTACCTACAACAGATTGTTAGTGCCCTGACTTAGCAGAAGATAAAGTATATTAACATATTATTAACATAGCAAAAATTAGCTGGCTGGGTACAGTAGGTTCCAGAGTTGTCTCTTTGCCTGGAGCGCTGTGAAGGCTGCTAATGCAACTTAAATACTGCTGCTGCCACAGCTGTGGGTCTGACAGTCCCAACTGAGCAGGATGTTTGCAGTTGTCAGAATGACAGTAGACTCAACATTGCTTTGTCTCTGTTTATACAGTAACAGCCTATATTTAGTAATCTTGAATCCTAGTTAGCAAGCAATACTGTTTAAAAGAAAGAAAAAAAAAAAAGAAAAAGCTCTGTTGGACAGGTAGGATAGTTCCTGTCCCTTAGGGCCTTCCTGAGCTCTCGAGTGAGGCAGGTACAGCTGGAGCAGGGTCAGGGCCAGTTGTTTCAGTGTTTGAAATAGCAACCAAAAGTCCCTGGGTTATAAAGCAGGATTCCCAGCTGGGATTGATCATACTGTCACTCCTCCTTCTCACTCAACTATTTGTCTAGCTTCTAATTTCAGTGGTTCTAGGAAAGTAATATGTTATTTTTAGTCATTAAGTGTTAGATGGAGACTGTAACATAAAAAAGGAGGCTTTGTTATTGCCTTCAGTGAATGCAGATTTGATTTGTTTCTTGGTGCTTTATTAAAATCTGTAAAGAGGAGAATCATCTCTGCTGATAGTCACTAATCTCCCTTGTGTTGCTGCACGTGAAGCCTCCAAGGAAGCTCCATTTTAGTGAGCCAAAACCATCTGATTGTTGGTGGAAGTATGGCCAGAACCTTCCTTTGTTAATGCTTCAGTGGGTGCTGCTTGAAATGGTTCAGTTCTTCAGAATGCGAAGGACGTGCTTCTGGGAACATCTGTCTGACTGTGTAGAAGATGCCAGTGATCTAAGAGTTTGAATGAGATGCCCTTTTGGGTAAATCTGTGCTCATTATTACTTTAATATTAATAGAATGAGACAATGCATGAAATCCTGGCTCCAGCATTCTGGATGGCAGAACGCCCACTGATTTTGATATGCCTGGGCTTTTTCCTTCCACGTCGTGGTTGCTATGACTGCTTTTTCTTCTATCAACGTTGCAACGAGCTGTTCAAAGGAGAAGGCAAGCAAACTCCATGTAATTTAGGCTGTCACTCGGCAACTGTCCCGCACGGCAGCTGGGGGACTGTGACACTCGGGTGTTCACACACCTTGACGGTGACCTGGGACCCAGAGGCCTGTCCAGGAGTGTGCTCAGTCAGTGCTGCTCCCCAGAGTTCTGTCATTCTCACTTTCCTCCTGCTTCTGCCACTGTCAATTAGAAGTTACTCTGCAGAAGTTGAGGTAACTAAATCAGCGTTAAGTGAAAAGAGGTTTAGACCTGTGCCTCTTGATTTTAAACAAATAAAAATAACAAAACTGAAGTGTTGTTTAGTTTGTTTTGGTTTTTTTGTTTTTTTTATTTTTTTTGAAACACAGTTCTTTGAGAAAGAACAGTTCTGGTATTTGCAACTGAGAATAGGTGTTTTCCTTTTAGACTGAACAACAGGCTTAACTCCCTCAGACTATGAAGTATTGTCAAAACTGAAGGTCAAAGATCAGTGACTTTTACAATAGAGAGTACACAGAAGCTGTATTAATGACAAAATGTTCAATTTTTTTTTTTTTTTTTTGTTGTGGCCACATGTGAGAAGTGTTTAGCCACACTTGGGAATTGCTGCAGTGCATGCAAAGCTGAATAGTTTGAGGTCTTTGCTTTCATCTCTTGTGCCATTGAGTTAACATAGTTTTGGCTAGGCCTCCTGGGCTTTCTGCTATTATATGATTTTTGAAAGTACTTATTGCCACAAGTAAATGTAAGCTGTCTCAAAACAAAAAAATATAACCTTCTATTAACTTAGCACTGTTGAAAATAATGCAAGGTGCCAAGGTAATTTGACCTCTGACTTTGCTTGGAGCGTAGATTTTGGAACTTGTACTGCTTGCTGCTTTGCTCTTTATTATTTGCTCTTTGCTTTTTATTTGTGTGGCAAGTTTGCACATCTAAGCTTCTACTCTTTGCTGTGAACTATATTAAAATACCAGAACCAACATTATAAAAATTCCCAGGGATTCAGCAGTCGGAGTTTCCTTGTGTGTGTGGGACACGGTGGCAGTCACTCAGTGGTAACATTCACTCCAATGATGCAGACAAATGGTGCTTGCTCTTCTCTCTGTGTATAAATTTATATTTCTTTCCTGCTGTGCACAATTTTAGCGCCTGATTTATCAGCCTCAATTACAGTGGTAGAACTTGATCTCTTTTCCTGTATCACTTCTGTGTGCAGCCAGATGGGTGCATTGGCTGCCATGTTTTTTAAAAACCAGAAACACTCAGCAGCCCATCTGGAATCTCGGTTGGCATTGGCTAAAGCCAGCACCGAGCAGAGATTCCAGATAAGTGCCAGCAGCAACACATTTCTCACTTTTCTTTTTTTTTAAAGCGTCATTTTCTTTCAGTTCTTGAGCTGCTGCTTAAGCTGGAATCAAAACCTGTGTTAGCTCCAAAAATACAGAAGTGTTGCAGGGTTAATAGAGATGTTTTCTGAAAAATGTAGGGACTGCTCTGCAAATGTGCTGCGAATCCTGCAGCTCCTTAAAGTGGCTGCAGCTGTGCTGCACTGAAATCTGGATTGCAGAATGTGCAGGAATTTGCACTGAGCTCTGGTGTGCTGAGTGCTTGTACCACTGAGCATCAGCTTGTGTAGTGTGGGCTTCCACATGGAATATATCAGCACAGCTGGGAATCTGCTTACAGCCTTGGGTGGCTTCCCCAAAGTAAAAATGATTAAAAGTGAGGGGGAGTATGCTTGAAAAATCTGACCATTTAGCTATAGAAGTAGTTGTTCAGTGTGCAGCCAGAAATATCTTTCTGCTCCCCAAGTTGCTTACAGCATATGCACAGATTTTTAAGTTGATATAATAAGCACTGTATGCATGGGAAGTAAGAATGTAGGGGAAAAACAAACAAAAAATGCCCCCCAGTATATTTCATGTAGAGTAGATATCATGTTTATCTTGGATTCTGCCTGTGTGATTAGAAAAAGACGAAGCTTGCCTTGACTTGAAAATTATTTTTTAAAATAAGTACTGTTTGATTATTGTTAATTGCTGCAAAAAAACACGTAGCAAGAGTGGGAAACACTCCAGGACCTAGTTTTGAATTTCTTTCTGCATGTTTTGCTTCTATTTCTAATGGGAAGTAAAATGGGAAGCTTTATTTTGTAGATCAGTGGAGAAAAAACTGACCCACTCTACCTGGCCATAGAGGGGAAAGCAAGGAAATTCTGTCTCATCCAAAGTTTAATTCCTGTAGTTCTGTTTTTGGATTTCAACAGACTACCTCAACATGATTTTGGAGAGAAAGAGATGATAGGGAAATTTAGATCAGTAAATAGCTGTATTAATAAGAATTTGGATTCTTGAGTATGGTTCTACTTTTAAACAAACAAAATAGCTAAACTCAAAAACCCAACAAGAATGAGGATTTTCTTTCCTTCTTAAAACTTGAGGCTTAATTCTAAGTTGTTCCAGCTTTATATCCAGTTTTTCAACAAGGAGTGTAAATCTGTGAATATGTATTCTTTGGGTACATTGCAAAGCCTTATTACCATGTTCATGGGATTTTAAAGTTTTTTCCATTTTCTTCCATGATGAAGTATTGAGAGCCTGGGTGCTAACACAAGAGCCATAATAAAGTTAGATTTATTTACATGCAAGTGACAAGGTATAAGATTCAAGTTAATTCATACTGTTTTGCTGCATTAACTTCTTTCTATCCTCTTTAGGATGCAAGAGCATTTTTGTTTCTTTAAACTGGAGATTTTCTTCTGTCATTTGGATGGTAGAGAATAGATGGAACTAGAGTGAGACTTGGTGTGCTTCATCTGTGCAGAGGGAGCCCTGCTGAAAGTGCTGTCCACCTCTCTGATTATGTTAATGGTTTTGATTTCTTTTGAGCAATGGCTTTCGCTGTATCCACTCTGAGTTCTCCCCAGGCTGTCCTCTTACACACTTTTCATTGGAAATGCATGCATTTAAGTGAAATACAATAGCGAGTGCTTAGCACATTTTGTGTGGCCTGGTTCTGTAGATTAGACTGCAGTGTTTAGTGGAGTGGCTGGTGGAGATGGGCTGGGGAAGCCCTGCCCTGCCATGGGACTCACTGGCCTCATTCTGGAAAGCAGTGGGGGTCTGTGGCAGGTCAAGGAATGTACCTCCCGTGGGTGCTTCCTTGCCTACCTCCTTCCACTTTTTCCTCTCCTGTCCCCATGTAAAGAGGGCACAACACTGATCAAAGTGATGCCTCCTGCTTAAGGGTGGCACTGGTTCAGGGGGGAGTGGTTCGATTTTTCTATGGAAAGGGGGTTTTGATGCATGGGAAATTTAGGGGCTGTGGGCAGATCTGAGTCTTGCTGTCTTCAGTTTCTGCTTTAGAAAGTGCTGTACTTTGTCAGATTGATGTGAGACGTGATGACTGAAAAGTTCTGGTGTCCTGTGATCTGTGAAATAGGCTGGGCTGGTGGGTCAATTTGTAGTACAAGTGGTTGCTGCCTGCTTATTGCAAACAAAGTTAAGCTTGGAGGATTATGGGCTGAACTTTTGAAACCTGTCTGGCTTGCTCCCAAAGGGTGCCACTGACATTAGATGGTTCCTTAGCCACAAAACGTTTTATTGTTATTGTCAGTGCTATAGTTTAAAACAGCACTACGATATGGGTGAGTCCAATACTTATTTACAGTTTAGGTACTCTGTTTCATTCAATGTTCTTTATAGTCTGTCCATTTAGAGTGGTATTTGTAGAATGTATTTATAGATAGTTTTTTTTGTTGTCTAATATGACAGCAGTGTGATTAAGTTCTAGTTGGGCTTTGACCCTTCTAATTTTCTCCACACATAACCTCCTGATATCCTTGTATACATCCTGAGTTGCCTGCCCCTGCTTCCAAAGGTCATAGACTTTCCTTTTTACCCTGAATTCCAGCCCAGAGCTCTATGTTCAGCCAGGTTGGTGGTCTTCCCTGCTGAATTGTCTTTTGGCACATGAGAACTGACTGGGGCTGCGGGAGCACAAATAGGGCCAGAATCTTCCAACTTGTGTTTCTTTAAAACACAAATTAATTTGAGCTGTGAGAAAATGCAAAAGCTTTAGCATAATGATGTGTGGGTGTGGTGCCAGGAACTGTTATTTCCCTTGAGAATATTTGTCATTCTTTGAATAAGATCAGAAATAGATTTGAGCACTTACTACTATGAGTTTTGCCTTCTTGGTATTTATTTTATTCTTTTGTTAGATGCTGTTCACCTTAATGCTTCCTCCTCCTCCTCCCAATACCTCTTACCCTTCTGCATGTTTAGTCTCCAGCTTGTCCTGTCTTCCTTGTGGGTTATGACCTCTCTTGGCCAGGAACCAGTGAATTCCTGGAAGGGAAGTGGTGTCTCTTGCTGTTCCTCCTGCACCTTGCACAGCTCTGAGCTTGGGAGTGCATTCCAAGACATTGCTCTAATGCAGTGGTAAATACTTGTGCCAGCTCTTCTTGCATGTTCCTCATCTTTACAAATTGAATCTAACTTAAAATAAAAATGAAACCAAACCTAAAACCCCCTGGAAACAGCTCCATACATTAAAAATAGGATATAGATACACCCCCCCCACCACCATCCTTGCTCCAGCTGATTGAGCTGGTTCAGTTGAGAAACTTCCTGAAGAATGATGCCATAGTTATCTCTGGCTTCAGCATTCAAAGAGTTGTGGAGGGTGCAATCTCAGCTGGGAGTCTTTGTTGTAACCTCTGAAACCTTCTCGTCACCTGGGCTTTCTTAGGTGCTGTTACCAGGAGGGGAATTTGACTCCAAACTTACTGCGGTTGGGGAAAAAAAAGGAGAGTGGCTGCTCTTAAATTTATTTTAATCTGCTCTGGAAAGTTAGTCTTAACCCATGTGTGCTCAGTTTAATCAGTATTCTAGGCATAATTCTGCTGCATGAGCACAGATACGCACGTGGTAACTCTTGAAATCTTGTAGGGTATTTGAGACAACCCCTCAGGGTCAGTAGACCTGACACAGGACCTGTGGGTCACCCAGGTCCTTCTGCAGCAGCCTCTAGAGCCCTCGTGGGTTACCTTGGAGCATCTCAGGTGGGGTGTGAATGAGAAACTACATTGTTCCATGTGTTTTTTGCCGACACTGGACATGCAGTTTCTGGATTGTGTGCTGATGGAGACAGGAAACATCTTCATCTGTACATTAGAATGAACCTGGCACAGCTTGGGTACCACATAAGCAAAATTGAATCTCATCATCCATAGCTCATTTTTATTAACTTTGGTACTGATAGCAGCATTTCATAAATGAGAACAGCATCTCATATCAAGCCAGCTTTCTTTTCTGCTGCTCAGTTGATGGGATCTGGGTGGCAGCAAGCCACTAACTCAAGGCATAATTTTCCCTAATTCAGGAAGTACTGTCAATGTACACATGTTTTTACTGGCCTTTTCTGTTTACACGGGCACTTGTTTCTTGTCCATAGCGGGCTGCTCTAAGAATTTTCTTCAGTATCTGTACTTTCAGTGTCTCTTTCAACTTTTTTGTTTGCTTGGTTTTTTTATTATGAGGAAAGAATGTTCTTTGTGCTTTATTTCTGGCAGGATTGTTAAAATGTGAGCTTAATTTTTTGCTGCTAAGGAGTTTATTGCTCTCTGCCATGGTAGAATTCCTTGTTCTTGTATATATCTCATTGGTTTTATTTCAGTGTCCCAAAGGAATTTAGAATATGCAGCAGTTAATCATGTCCTATTTTTCTATGCAATTACAATTTTGCAGCTTGTCAATTTTTTTTGTGCGTGTAGATTCCCAATGCACTTTTTTGTTGGTACTTTGAGAGAGGGAGTGTGTATGTATTTCCTTTTGGCAGTAGGAATTTACAAGACCTGCAAGAGGCTGGTTTGCATATCTGGAGTTGGAAAGATTCCTTGCATTAGTACAATTTGTTATCTGTAGAAAACCTGGAGTGGTGGTGACAACTGCCATCCTGTGTGGACAGGATAATGTGCCTTCGTTTAGCAATGTTGTCTGTCCTCTGCTCAGTAATTAGTAGATGGAAGAACACTTCTACACCCTGTTCATTTAAATGTAAAAGCTTGCAACAATCGATAGACAGCCTTCAACACAGAAGTCAGACCTGCAGTACCCAGCAGATGTAGCCATCTCCCAAGTAGCACGGGGATGCCAGTAAATAAGCACAAATCCCTGGGAAAATGATGCTGTGTTTGAGGGGATGTGTGTTATCTCCTTTTATCAGCCTCTGAGCTGCTGTTGTTGTGCTCTCTACATGGGATTAGTAATAGTGGGATTAGTAATAACATACTATAACTAGGCAGAGGGAGGGGAGATGCCACATTCTAAAGCTGCAGAGTGCCTCCAGGAGGTGTTCTGAGTGGGTAAAGCTCAGCTGTTTAGGCTGTGTTTGGTGTGGGGGTTTTTTTGAGGACAGGGAGGACAGCTGTTGCTGTTGACAGTTGTAATAAAAATCATAATAGGCTCGTTTTAGGCCAAGGGTTTGGTCCTTCACAGCTTTCCTCTTCTGTGAGATGCTGCTACTTTCAATTTCTGCTTTCCCCAATGATTTGGGGAGGGAAGAGGTCGTTTCTTAAGGCTTTGTTCTTGTCCCCTTTGCTCTTCACCTTGATCTTCAGGCAGTTTCTTCAGTTCACAGCTGAATCAATGGTAGCTGAGGCTATCATATCTCTGTGCAGATGATTTGTAAAAGTGTCTCTCTGTTCACTGCTAAGCTTCTGCTTTTCGATCTTGTGTATTGGCTTGTTTCTCTCAAATGCCTTACAAAAGTCTCATCAGAGCAAATAGAGTCTTAGAGAAACCTCGGCATCTCATTTGGCTCAGGACCACACCAGACAGGTTATTCTGAATTTTCTCCATCTCTCCAGGGTGTTTTCTTGTTCAGGCACTTCTTTGCTAACCTGTTCTGATTAATATATATTAAGTGAATCTGTCTTCTCAGTCGTAGTCATTGCTCCTGTGGGTCCAGCCAAAACACTTGTACTAACCTACTTGTCCATGAAATTCCTTTCTTAGAAATCCCCTGTAAACTTCACATCCAGTTACTGTGTCTGATGGATACTTTCTGTCAGTCCTGAAAGCTATACACGGCTGTGACCCTCTGTGTTTAGCGTCACTTTCTGGGCTTGCCGAGGTCCCTTGTCACTTCTGCTGTGCTACTTGCCTGTCAGAGACTTCATGATGCCTCTTTGTGCCGCCTTCTCTGTGACTCCCTGTATGTTAATTTGTGACCTCCCTGCCTTCATCTGCACAGGTCTCTATCCTGTGTGCTTTCGAAGTCCCTCTTGAAGACCTGCGTGTGCCATGCTGCTCAGTGAACCGAGCTGACAGACTTACAAATTGCTGACTGTTCCCTGAATCAAGGTTCAGGAAAGTGTTTGGAAAATGCTTGGCATCTGTATTTGCTGGCAGCACCCACAAAGCAATAATACTTGAAGTGGAAATCAGTCTGACTTCTTGGTACAACCTCTCCACTTGTAACTCCTGGCATGGATGGCTGAATCATCTTCGTCTAAATAGACAGTACTGTGAACAGATGGTAAATAATTTACGAAAAGTGAAGCTATGAGCAGGCCTAAGATTGAACTTTGTGTCATATCTTTCTTACTGTCATAGATGTAGACTTGCAGCTCTGAATCACAGCAGACTATACTCCGTTTATAAGATGAATTTTAAATCATTCAAGAGTAAATGAGACAAAGCTGAATTTCTTGATTTAGGCTAATAACAGGCAATGATCCCCCAGAACAAAGGACTGTGAAGGGACTGAAAAGCATTGCCAGAAATTCATCTTCTGCCTCTACCCAGAAGCCCTGATCTGAAGTAATGTCGGAGCCACTTGTCATTTTCACTTCAGCTGTTCCCCTGACATGTTCAAACCCCACACTAGATGCTGTGTCAGAAAGTCTCTTGATGTTTGAAAAAACAGCAGTAACTGTGAATTCAGGAAGATACTGCAGGAGGAATAAATTCAATATTTTAGAAGGGGCCATGTTGATAACTGTGTTACCTCTGTAAACTTGGGGTGACTTTGATAACAGTCCCCCCTGTCCAGGATGACAGCATCTGCTTCAAGAGAGAAGTGCAGAGGTCTGCAGTCTCTGTAAATTACAAACCTGTTCCTGGTTATAATAAGGGACTGAAAGTACTAAATGATGTTATTCCTGAGTTTATTACAGGTAAACTTGCAGTCATGTGTTTTTGGTTGGTGTGTGATGTCCCCCCCCACGTCCCAGTTTACATAACAGTGATTCTCTCAAAGCTGTTTTAGGGGAAACACAGAGTGCTAGTACTTGTTTGATATCATACTTCAGTATGTAGAGCACTAATTATCTTTCAGTCCTCCTGTGATTGTTTTGAAAGCAGAACCAAGATGAAAATGCAGGGCTGCCCTGACAGTCAGCAATGAGTGTTTGCAGATACCCCTTTGAAGGTTGCACTGTCTCGGTGCCATATTCCCAACGTGCAGGAATGGTTCCAGCTCTTGCAGGGAGGGGGTGATCTGAGCCAGCATAACATATCTTGGAGAAAAATAAAGGGAAACAAAGAGATGCAGTATGTTTTCTCCTGTCTTTTTGATCAGTCAAGTCTGTCCAGATGTTTTGTGTCTCCCGCAGCAGTTCAGGTATTGGCTGGGAATAGCTGCCCAGTTGCTCCCTGCAGCAACTGTCTGTCAGAGGCTGTGTTGGCTGAGGATGCCTGATCTCCTCTCGTATAAAAAAGTGTGTGTCACTGCTGAAGTCAGCAACCTGAATATTGACTTTTATGGCTTGAAGTAGTCACAGTTTTCTTGAATAATTCCCTGTTCTAGAAGAGACCATGATTGACCTTTGGAGGATTCTGGCCACTGCAGTTCTCTTCATGTAGACACTTTTTCCAACTAATATCTCATTTCTGGCAATGTCTGTGGATTTGTTGACAAGGCTTAGGGGAACCATTGCTTAATCAGTGGCTTGTAGCACAGTCTGCCATGTCTAGCTGTGATGTGTATCAGTACCTGCAGCTGCCCTGAGTAGATGCAGTTTTGCTGACCTTGGGGTATATGTAAAACAGGGTGTGTGTAACCCCTTGAAAAAGTGCTTTTTTATTTACAGAGCCACAGCACTCCAGAGAAAAAATAGTTGGTAATGTTTGCTAGGAGCAAACGTAGTCCAAATGGTATCTGACACACTGTAGTCAGTGTTTAGCTCTAAGATGTCATCACAGAAGGGAGTTTTATGGTGATTGATATGTGAAAAGTCTCAGATTCAGTTGTGGATTACACACTTTTTTTTTTTCCCCAGGCTCTTTCATAAATACTCTTTGAACTTGAACTTTTAAATTAAAAAACCCAGTGGTAAGGCTGTTCCACACTAGTAACAACAGTTCACTAGTCTTGAAGACAGACTTAGATTTCAGTCAAAATGATGAGTAGAAATTTTGTTTAAGTGGTAATAATGTAGAAGTTTTATCACAAGAATGGGTAATCTTATTATTTTTTTTCTCTTTGCTACAACTTGGATGCTTGTTCCTGCACAAAGAGAAAAAGAGTGTAGAGCTGCCAAATAAGAAGTTACATGACTCATTACAAGGATCCTTAATTTTCCTTATTAATTTTTTAGGAGTAATTTGTGAAATCTATTAAGCATGGTAGCCCTGATGAAAACATTGTGATCTGAAAATCACAAAAATTCTCAGAATTATTTTTGAGTTGAGTGCTGTCCTATCCTGTGCTAAAAATACGTTGCGCTACTGCAATCATTTTGTAGCTGGATTCACTCCATCACACAAGCTCTTTATCTGAAATTGCTATAAGCCATAACATAAAGCTTTTTACTTGCTCACATCTAATTGAGGGAATATTTATTTGGTGCATATTAAATTCAAACTGGCCTACTTCTGAAGGAATATTTATTACTTTAAATCTCAGTGCTTTGAAGAGAGAAGTTTTAGAACAACTCTTATTCATATGACAAAGTTAATTAGAAGCTTGTATTTTAGTTCCTGTAATATTTGAAAGGGAGCAGTGTAGTGTTTGACAGATAGGTAGTGTAAATCATGATTTGTTGACAAAATCAAACTGTAAATGAAAATTTAACTTTTATTGTGCACATTTTGAAACAATTTACAAGAGACGTATGGAACTTCACAGACAAATCTGGTGTGTTATAGCTTAGAGCTTATAACGCAGCAACGTCTATTCTGGCTTTTACAGCTTTTCATGCATTATGGATACATTGGAAAATGGGGACATGTTCCCTGCTGTTGGCTTGGGGAAGCAGTGTGGCTAGCAATCCCTGTGTCTTTTTATAAACTCTTGGGTTTTATGCATATGGAACAACGTCAAGAACCAAAGCTGCGTCTCAAATATTTATTAAATACAAGCCAACCTGTTAGCTCTCACTCTGGCCATAAAGCTGTGCTTGTGCTTCTTGAGCAGATCCTGTAGCACACGACCTGGCTTCTTCCACGGGGGATTTCGCAGCTCTCTGCCATCACAGCCACTTGTCTGCTCCCCTGCAGCCCCTCTGCAGCAGTACTGTGGGTGTATTTTGAGAGAAAGCCATCTTCCAGTCAACTCTGCTCTCTTACTGATGATAAAGATCAAACTTCCGTGCTGGAAATCAGCAGTAATGAACAGCAAGTATTGGGCAGAGTCAGTTGCAGTTGTGTGCAGCACATGTTTAAAAATAGGTGAGAGAAGTAGTTCATTGGTTGTTACATAACGTGGTGAAACTTCGATGTTGCACATCTTATGTTGTGCTGAGCTCCTTGTGCCTTGGACTTGGAGCTCTTTGCTTCGTGATTGCAGCTCCCTTCCACCCAACTAGAAGCTTTTAGCCTTACGTGTACTAAACCCCAAACAGTGTATTCAGGATGTTATGCATGGCAGAATGGGCTTGGATGAAGAGTTGGTGCACCTTATGTCAGGAGTTGTGTTTCAGATAGATCACTTGTTAATATTTTCCCTAATTTATTTATTTATTTGCTTGTGATGTTCCTAAAAATGTCTAAAGTCTGAAATATGTTCTTTGCTTCTGTTGGAGTTCCTAAAGAGGAATCTTTTTTCACTAACCTGGACAAAGCTCAGGCTTCAGTGTGAGCTCAAAGGGTTCTGCTTTATCTGGGCATATATAGGCAGATGTGTGCAACTGTATGTATCTTTTCACAAAGACTTTGCACTTCTCATTTCTGTGACGTGCACGTCATGTCTGAGGTGTTGTGAAGTCCAGGCAAGTTACAGATGTGTGGTATCAGCTACCAGCTTGGAGTGGGATGTCTTTGAACCTGCCCAGGTGCAGCTGAGAAAACAGCAATACTCTCAGCTCCTTTTGTTCAGAATTACATGAAAGCTATTTCAGGGTATTTAAAAGTCCAAAAGCAGAGATAACTCTTAACCCACTTAGGACCTCACACAGGCCAAGGAAAAGAAGACGTTGAGATAGTACCTGCCTAGACCATCCAAAGTCTTGACCTTGTGTCAGAGAGCTCTGGAGTATCTGGTAGAGGCTCACCTTATGCTCTGAATGTCTCCTAAATTATTTAGAGGTCATTAATATATGTTGGTAGTATTAGAGACTGATTTTAAATATAAATGTAACAACTCAAATGTAATGGGAAATAGGATATGAAACTAAAGTGAAGCTTACAGTACATGAAAGGCACTTTGGGGTAGAAGGGGTCCAACAAAAACACCAGGAAAACTGGGCACATGTAAGTCTGTAGCAGTTTTTGTGCCAGCCTATTTAAACTTTTTGTTCCTGCGATTTCTTGTATATTTTTCTTCCTGTGGTTTGGTATTTTTGAATTTCACACTGCAGTGGTGCAGCTTACGGGCTACTAAAGCAGAGATTCCCATCTTGTGATGTACTATCAAGAAGAATTTTCTAAAATGCTCTAAACCATATGCTTACAG
Organism: Atrichornis clamosus; assembly: GCA_013400975.1. Taxonomy (NCBI): domain Eukaryota; kingdom Metazoa; phylum Chordata; class Aves; order Passeriformes; family Menuridae; genus Atrichornis; species Atrichornis clamosus. Next base: position 388,571 of record WBMZ01012909.1, on the reverse strand, counting down.
AAGTAGCCTATCACAAAATAACTGGAAGGTGAAAGCCATACAATATGTTCTGCATCTTTAACTATGTAACCATAGCAGAAATGGATCTGCTGGTGGAATATATAACTCAACGTTATATTCAAATTCAAGGTGTCAGGTTTTTGCTATTTATTTTAAAGTCATAGTTGAATTCAGTCTCAGAATATTATGGAAAAGGGAGCAGTAATATGGCTCCGTGATCTCTGCAGGTGGGGAGAATAACTGAAAGTAGCCAGAGAAATGCTGATGGACCACCCTAAGCTGCTGAATAAGTGAAGGAAGAATCACCCTCTCAGTACTGCAAATATCGGTGTTAGATTTTTGGTATGGCTTTTTAATGTAGTTTAACAGAACAGGGGGATGGATATCTGTTCTGTGAGTAAACATTGGCCATTAACTAAATGGGAAGCAAATATGGGTTGACAGGCTTAAGTGAAAAACCCCACTGATATTCCTGAGAAAGTGACAGACTTAAGATGCTGATTGCGTGGAGTTGACTGACCTTGTGCTTTAACTACTGACTGTCTTTAGCCCTGTCAGTGGTTACAGCCCACTGCCCTCCAGGTGCTTATTTTTCAAGCAGGAAGTTGTGCTCTACTCTTTTTGCATCCTGCTTGTTAAGGAACCTTGTTTTCACTTTGTTGGAACGTGAGCAGCTTGTTGTACGACCGGGTTCTTAGAGCTCACTGTGAAGTCAGAAGTTTAATACATAAAAATAATAAAAAACTTATTTTGATTCCAAATAAACATCAGTCACTGCTAGAGACGGTATGGGATGTAGAAATGTGGATGTGTTCCTGGAGCAGTGTGAAACAGAATGTGACTGGGGATTGAAGTTATGGGAGTGGAAATTCTTGGATATTCTGCCAACAGTAGCTTGGTTTTTTTTAACATTGTGTCACTTGCACAGAAGTTGCTTCTCATCGAGTTGCAGAAGGTACTTGAGGTGAAGGGAATGAGGAAATGTTAGACTGAATGTTATAGCAGTGCTATATAGCACATTATGATTTAAACAATAAAAAAATTACTCACTAGATCAGCTCAGGGCACGGTTCAGACATTACTTGGAGAAAATGGGAAGGTTAAAAAGACCCTCAGTCCAATGGCTTGCTTCTCGTGGAACAGCTCTGTTCTCCGAAAGGACTCCAGTCAGGGTCTGGGTGTGTTTGCAGACAGATGTGAACTCAGGCTCTGCTTCCAGCAGATGTGGCTGCGCTCTGGGCTCTACCAGGTAGCTGTGGTCATGAGCTAACACAGCAGATTATTGGCTAAAGTGAGTAAATCCAGTTTGGCTGCACCGGCTCTGGCCCAGGCATGCTGGGATCTGCCTGCAGAAGACTGTGTGAACAACCTGTGGGGAAGAGCAGAGTTCCCTGCTGCTTCCTCATCTCCTTTTCTGACAACTGCTGCCTGTGCCGAGCACTGCGTGACGAAACTCGGCAACAGCACAGCAGGTCCTGCCACGACTGCAAGGACAGCACACGTGGTTGTACAAAAAAGCTCAGAAAGCTGTGTCTTGGCACCTCTTAAGATTCAGAGTCAGTCTTCCTTAGGAATGGGCAGGTTGTGAGATCTTGACCCTCCTAGGAGTATATGGAGCTCCAGAGATCTTCAGTGGGATTATTTGTGATGTAAGGTAGTGTGTAACACAAGTAAGGGACATCACAATCTGTCTCTTTAAATTAGCAATCTGTTACGAAGATGACATTAAAATTAAGGTCAAATTTCCTCTCTCCCATGCACGTATTTGGCTGATATGCAAGTCAACAAGAGTTCTGTGTGCGACTCAAGATGCAATTTGGCCCTAAATTAATTTCATTAGTAAAACTGAAACTCAAACATGGTGTGAATGAGACATCTGTTAGTCTGCTGATTCATGTCTAAAGAGAAATGTCATAAAGGATTTTTGGAGTGCAATGCTTCATATGAGGCAGCTGCACTGACGTTGCAGATCAGTCTGTTTCAAGTGAACTCTTAAACAATAAGCCCTTCTGTGAACCTTTTTGTTGTGAATGTATGTCTTCGAAAATGCAGAGAAATTAATGTGTAACAGTGAAAATGAGGAATGCAATGAGAAAAGCGTGGAGACCTCCCACCAAGGCTGTACCATCCAGTAAATTGTCACTGTCCCTGTAACCTAACTCTTAACTGAAATCTTCTTGGTGCTTTCTTCTTCCACCTCCATGAAGAGGAGGACTTCAGTTAGGTGTGGCAGCACACAGTAGTAAGAAAATCATGTACCTGGGAAATATTAGCTTAAAATTACAGTCTCTTCTTGTTTGAGCTGACTTTTCATCACAGAATGCTTTGGGGTTGGAGGGGACCTCTGGACGTGATCTAGCCCAACCCCACTGCTAAAGCAGGCGCACCTAGAGCAGATAGCAGAGGGTCTAATCCAGGATTTTGCATATCCAGAGAAGAAGTCTCCACATCATCTCCGGGCAGCCTGTTCCAGTGCTCTGATCTGCCTTTTCCATTCAATTTTGTTGGTGCTTTTTTCTTGTTGGAATTGTATTTGCTCCTGTTGAATACTCACATAATCACAAACCTTCACTAATGGTGACAAAATGTTATTTATTTATGTTTATTTGTTTTTTATTGGCTTTTATAGCATCTGTTTCCTTTGGCATGTGAGCTTCCCTGCTACTAAAACAGAGATTTCAAGAACGTGAGCAGAAACTGCAGTGGGGTTGCACTTAAAACTCCCTTTAATTTTTTCAAAATTTTGGGGGTTTTTGATGGGAGCCTGGGTGTGCAGGGATAGCAAGGTAGGTAGCATGCCTCTTCCAGTGAGAATAAACAGTAGGAACACAAGAATGTCAGAGCAATAACAATCCTGTTTTCATGCAAATTTCCCAGGAGTAAGAGAGGCATATTGTAGATGACACATTAACAGGCTTGTCTTTAAATAGAATTTTTTTTCAAAGTCTTCCTTGGGGCACCAGTGACTGTTCAATGCAACATTAATGGATGCATTTTCCTGATAGAATAACAAGGATTTGGAGACTGAAAGAGGCACTAAATTTGCCTCCTGCCAGATTTTTATGTCTCTGTTTTTCCTCTAAATATGTACCTGGATTGAGGACTTGCTGTCTGATAGCAAGGGAAAATCCACCCTCACGTCTGTAGTGCCAGTGACTTTCAGAAAAGGACTTGTGCACCTTTGGGAGATTGTGAATAACCGGAGCAGGAGGTGCAGCTGCTCCCAGTGATCTGCGTGCAGGAGATACAGTACATTCCAGCTGCTGGGAATGGGAAGTGCCTTCTGAACGTGGCTCTGGTGATGCAAAAACGATAAAGAGCCTGTACATTAATGCAGTTCTAGCACTCACAGGTTCTGCCCATTAGGTCAGTTCTGCCCTCTCATGCAGCGGCCTCGTAGCTGCCCAGGAGTTCGTGCAGTCATAGAAGTGAGAAGTGAATGCAAAATACACTTTGGCCATACTTTGACGAGTGATACATATTTCCTCCCCTCCTTCCCAAAGGAAGTTGTCCTCCTGCCGCATATGATTTAATAAGTCAAATAATTTAGGTCTCTTTTCCAAAATATGCCAGCAGTTGTCTAGTCATCTTTCTTGTTTTCTTTGTCCTTGCTGTCTTTTTATACCTGTTGTCAAAATTGGGAGAGTTGAAGGGTGTCTCTTCACTTATTGAAGAGGGTGCTGCAAATCAGTTTGGGCACTGAAACTCACCCTTTCACTCGTCTCTTATTCCCTCTGCATTGTCACTGCAGCACCCCATTACACATGTGCTCCCTCCTGCAACTGTGGGAAGTCTGCATGGAACGGGATTTTAGCATCATCAGGTTTCACTGGCTGTGATGATTTGGCACAATTTCCTCCTGGGTTGTGCATGATTTCCATGTCTCTTTATGTCAGAGGGACAAGATGTGTTTTGTATTTTGACAGCTGTCTGTTGTTTGCGATTTAATTTTCTTACTGGGATGAGGCCGTCAGCTTGTCTGGATGAAGGTGGCAATAGTCAGCATATCCACAGATTTCTGCAGTAGTGTTCCAGGGACATGAAATATTTGAAACCTATCAAATATGTTTTCTGCCCTTCCAGGTTTGGTCTTTTGTTAGTTACTTTCCACTGAAGCCCTTCTATTCTGCTTAGTTTAAATGCTCATTTTAGCAGAACCTGGAAATTGAGTTCTTTCCTCTTCTCATTTTTCTGCCCGTGGCAAATTCTCCAAGCAGCAGACAATTGAGCCTTTTTCTGATCCAATGAATATTTAAATATTTTATGCAAATATTTGCTATATATTATTTGAGAACAAGTGAGCAAACAAGAATATCTCCATATGCTGATGCTTAGTATAGTTTACTGGTAGTGGGGGAGCAGGGTGATGTTAGAGCTCCAGCACATGCTTTTGCAAGGAGTTGTTGGGCAGAGTGAGTAGCTTTGATATTTGGCTGCCCTTAGAATATCCTGTAGCTCCATAGTGCAATGGCACTTGGTGAGAGGGAGATCCAGGTCTGCTGGAAAGGAGGTTTAAACCTCCAGATGAATGTTGCAATTGCTTATTTAAATTTGAGTTAAGTTCATGCACAATTTTTGTTCCTTAATTTATTTTTTGGGTTTTTTTCCTGAATTTTTGGAGGGAGGAGGAGGAGTAATTTGTTAGTACTCAAGAGGACCATTTTGGATCTCATCAGCTTATGCTACGAGGGTCACCTATAGTTCTGAGTCCTTACTTCTCCATGAGCCTGGAAGAGTAGGGAAGTGCTAACACAAAAACCTGTAAGACTGAAATGCCCCAGTGCACTCCAAGCACTTGTTTTTAAGAACCATAAATGGTTCTTAAAAATGGACCATATATGGTAATTTTAATTATATTGCTTATTTCATGACTTGGCATCTCTGATATAAAGAAGAACCCATACAGAATTAAGTGCCATTTTAGCCATTGTTTTCTTTGCCATAACCCCCTTCTTTCTGAAGTAAAAGTGATAATAGGAAATAAACTAAATTAAAAAGGAGTGGCTAATCTCTTTTCTGTTGTTTTATATTTGTAGCTGATGTGAAAGTAATTATTAATTAATGTTACTGCTTTATGTTCCAGTATGTAGGTGCGTTTAAGTGTCAGTCTTTTGTCAAGCAACCACCTCTGACCAGTGCTGAACTGTTCACTTAGAGTGAACAAAAAGACTTCTGAGCAAAAAGGAACAGAGCTAAGCTCTCCTTTGTGTGGGATTTTGTTTTACCTTGTTCCTTCACAGAGCTCTGAGAAAACTGGTGAGACAGTGCATGGCAGGGCACTCTGCAATAAGCCACAGGGCTTCATGCCTTGGAAAAATACCTTGGTTATATAACAAAGTTGCTTGTCTTTGTTGCCAATCCTAATTATTCTTCATTGACTGATAGGATAGAGCCTTCTGATATTTTTCACTCTAGTCTTGTGCTTTCAGGATTGAAACCGGTTATTTTGCTGTCTACTAATTTTTGCTGTTAATGGTAAGGAATATAGACATTTCTCAGCAAATAAGCATGTATCCCCATGAACGTGCAAGTCTGGCAGTCATCTTGCTAGCAATCCTAGAAGAAACAATGAAACATACCAGTAGGAATATTCCTCTGACTGCATACCATGGAATTGAAATCAGTGGCTCAGACTCATCCCTCACTGAAAGAAGGTGCTGATACAATGTCTATATCTGCTCTTTGATCAAAAAGACTTGAACAAAACTTTGTCTTCTGAAGACCCCTTATTTATCTTGGCTGAACCTAACAGCAATTCTGAATTGTTCTCAAAAGGTGGGGGTGGGGAAAAATGGACCCAACAAAAACTTCCCAAAACAAATATCTAATTTTGTAGATTTGTGTAAGCTGAAAGAGGCATCAGAGCTGGCACGTTTTGAAACACCATCTTTTCAAGCTTAACGAGGCATTTTCTTTTAAAGCTAGTTATTCCCCAATCCCAAGTTAAACCTCATCTTCAGTCAAAACCAGAATTTCAATAACAACACACTTGTACAGAGCTGGAGCAGCTGCCGTGGTCCAGGAGTGGGGATTTTTCCCTTTATTTTCTCTTCTGACCATCCTCCAGAACATTCAAATGCATTAAGAAGCAAGACTCCGCTAGGTAGGCAATTATGTGTTGATAAACTATGCTAATTCTTCAGAGGATAATCAGGAGGACTTCCCCATGGAAGTGGGAAGCATTGGATTTCTGTTTTCAGCTCTTTTCCTGGATCTCTTGTAGGTTGCTTGACCTTACCAAGCTAATTAAAAGGAGAGCTTCTAATAACCTGACAGAAGTCAAGAACTTTTGAGCATCTCTAAAGGTGCAGCAACTTAGACAAGTGGTAGAGCTTCTTCATTGGAATAAAAAACTAAAAACTTTTTTTTTTAGATTGACTAAAGTCTGGAGATTTTTTTAGGTCAATGCTTTTACAAAAACTTGTTTTACACAGTTTTACTAGTAATTTTTAAGAACAGTTCACTGAGACTCCTTTTGGATGCCTTTAGCACTCTTACGCAACAGATGACAGTATTATAGAAACAGTTTTGAGATGTATTAATATTCAGCAGTGTATGATATAATCTCACAAATTAATTGATAAAATGGCTCTCCAATAAGAAAACTTTCTCATCTCTGGTAAAAGCCTTGAAGCTGTTGTTGCCTCAAATCCATGTCAGTGTGGGAACTGGGCTATGAACGGTCTAGTGGTACAGAGCAAGAACAGGGTATTTCACACTGGAGCTGGGTTTGGTCCTCTGGTTTTGTACAAAACCCCTGGTTTTGTATCACCATTTGATAGTCTGATGCATCAGAAACAGCTTTCTAGAGGCAGCAGTGAGTTCTGGTGCTCCCAGGTTTGCTGCTTTGCTTTTTTGATTCGTGCCTTACTGTTTTGTGAGACCTGCATCCGACAGCAGGAAGATGGGTTTGTGCGTTGTTTCTGTGCTTTGGAGGTCCGTGTGCTTAACCCAGAGGGAAAGCTGCCTGCTGAGCAGCCTGGGGCACCTTTGAGGTGAGGATTCAGCTGGTGCACCAGGCAGGGTCCTGAGCTAAACGTGGCGCTTCAGATGGGAGGCTTTGCACGTCCTGTGGCGCAGCCAGCTCCGAGGGCAGGGCTGCTTCCAGTCGCTGAGTTCTCCCTGAGCCAGCAGCTTTAGCTCTGTGCCACTGATTGCAAGTGCTCTGTGCTGCTGGTTAGAGTGAGCCCAGGAAGCCGAGGGGAGTTCTTGAAGGGAATTTAAACATAAATTTAACATTAGACATAAATTTATATTTGAGCAAGCCAGGCGTTTGCTGGAGCGATTACATAGGAGGCGCTCAGCAGACAGACTTTGTGCGGCTTGTGGCTGATCCTCTCCCCAGACGGGGGGATGAAGCAGCAGTGCCTTTGTGGGAGAGCATAGTTTATTACCCAGTAGGTGCAATTTAAAAAGATCTGAGGGAGAGATGGCAGATGTGTGGAGAACTTATGTCCAAGTAAGGTCAGTTCTGTTTAGATGCCCTGGTATATTTGTGTTTTGAAATGTCTTTTTGAGAAGTAGTGGTCTTAATAGGAAGACCAAAGCCTTGCCAAACAACAAGCTGTTTGATTTTACATCAAACCTTTAAGACAGGATAATATTCACTCCAGGGAAAAAGAACAGCTAAATAAACATGTAGAAACTTAAAAGGTACTGAGCTTTGGAGTAATCAGTGTGCAGTGTCCAGTGATGTCTACTGGAATTTTCTAAAACAGCTCTGTAAATTTAGTCAGTGGAATTTAACCTACACTGTAATTATGGGGCTTTGTAGAGGCAATTGCCTCTGACAGGTTTGTATAAAAGTTTGTTGAGCCTGGTTTTTTGTTTGTTTGTTTGGGGGGTTTTTTGGGGTTTTTTTTAGTGACCCATGACTCTGCTCTTTCTAAGTCATCAGCTGTTGAGTCTTAACCACCAGCCAATATTGACAAACATTTTCACCAAGTCCTTCAAGTCTTCACCTTCTCCACTGCTCTGGTGACCTAAACTGAGAACAGATCTAACTTGCATGATGTTGTCCTCTTTCTCCCTCTGGCATCCTCACCTATTACCTTTGCTTTTAAAGTAGAGTAGCAGCTCCTTGGGAGGGCACCAGAATGTCTCTGTGGCTATGCAAGACTGAGCCTGGTGGATTTCTGGTCATGGTCAGGGCCTGTGAGCTGTGATTTTTTTTTTTTTTTTTAAAGAACATGCTTTATTCACTAATGAAATAACTAGTAGGAAAAAAAACCTGATGGNTTGTGTGTGTTGTTTTTCTGGGGTTGGTGGGGGGCTGTGGGGTGTGATTTTTTTTTTTTTTTTCTTTTTTTTTTTAAGAACATGCTTTATTCACTAATGAAATAACTAGTAGGAAAAAAAACCTGATGGAACAAAAACAAGTGTCAAAGAATTAGAAAAATACTACTAGGAGAGCAACAGATGATCCTTCTCTGTTTTCCTTGCCAATTTAATATTTCATGGTAGACAGTTTAGGGGTTTTTCCCCACACTGCAGAATTCTTGGCAGCCATATAATGAAGTATGAATTTTTAATGGTGCTTTTGGGTTTTTTATTTTTAATATAGGGATAGCCTGTTTGGCTGTTTATTGTGTGTTGGGTTTTTTTCTAATTCATATGCAACCTAACTTAGGCTCTGAGGGACTCAAATGTAAAGAACCTTCCCCTCCCCTCTCATCACTGGTACATCATTTGTGGCCTTAGAAAAAGCCAGAGTTGGTTTTGCTTCTCCCCTGTTGTCCATCTGATCAGGGCTCCTCTCTGTCACTCCGAGGAAAGGCCTGGTGTGCCAGCAGGCGGTTGTGAGCAGCACTAAACAAAGCTGTCCATCTTTTCTAGCATTAGCTACCAGTGGGGATGCAACACATTTCTATTCTCCCTGCACCCCCTACATTCAACTAATTTTCTTCTGGTTCTGTGTTCAGTTTTATTTACCACGTGTTGCTGATGCTGCTTCTTTCTAGTCCTGGAGACAAGTTTGGGCCACCCCTGGCGCCCGAATTGTTGCATGCTCTCCTGGGAAGCCCCTGGTGTGGTGTTTATGATGGTACACTGCGCTTTTCCCAGGTGTTAGAGCAGAGCAATTCCTCAGGGATGAACAGGACAGAGGGACGTGTGGGAAGGAGGCTGTTCCAGGGCTTAATGACCTACTGTGGCTTGACTCCTTTGTACTGGTTGTGCCAATTCTTGTGATATTTAATCAGAAACCTACAGTACTGCTTCCCTGAAAGCCCTGGTTGCTGGAGACATGGGATTACATGAGAAGCCTGTCTGGATTTTTTGTATTCATGTGTGAGCTGTTTGCTTGCTAGAAGAAACAGAATCCCTAGTCCTTAGAGAAAAACTTTAAAAATGTCACCCAGTAAGGTTCTAAACCTGAAGGGAAGATTAAAAAGATAATGTATTATTTCTGTATAAAACACACAACAAGGAAAAAATTCCCCCTGTGACTCTTTTAAGCTGTTTGTGAACAGTCTGGGCTGTGGTGCCCTCTGGGAGGTAAGTGTGGAGAAGACCCTACAGATTTGTATCTTGTGTTGCTTTACCCCTTTTCTGGAAAGAAACAGGAGGAGAGAGAAATAACAAAGAAGTCTTTGAGGGGGAATTGTTCTTGAGGAGGGTATTGTGGATATCTTAAAAAGAACATTCTTCTGCAAACAGCTGCTGCTCCTCTTTTTATTTTTAAATAGCTTTAAAATCAGGAGCTCGGTAGTGGGGAGAGAGGAATCTCTGCCTGCTTCTAGCTCAGAAACGAATATTTAGTCATGTAGAAAGGGTTTATGAAAGCAGATTCCCTTTTCAAAGATGATTGTCACAGTGGCTTAAATTGTCTGCCAAGCATCGTAATGGAGTTTTACTACTGTAGGAAAACAAAAGCAAAAGATAAGCTTAACTCAGTGAAACAAAAAGAGAACAAAGGAGGAAGAACAGCAGAGAGCTGATGAGAGGAGAGCAGAGTGATTTCCCTGCAAGTAACAGCTCGAAAGGGGCTCCTAAAATTAGGTTAATACACTGAACAGACTCAGAGGCTGTAACAGGGCTAAGACGCTGTGGTAACAAGTGTGGTCAAACACATTTGTGGGCTCCAGAGCAAAGCCACCCCCCTGATCTCCAAGGAGGAGGTTGAAGGCATCATTTAGGGCCACATGTCCATCCAGAAGTTTTGTGGGGCAGAGAAGGAAAGAGATTCCTAAGTGGGAGGAATCATGGAGTGATGTGGACATGGCCCAAAACAATTGCTGACCATTTCTTGCTATCCTTGTTCCCGTGGTGGAACACCTGCCTACTCCTGCCCTTTCCCTGTTTTCAGTTGTACTAAAGGCATGACTTGGACCAAAAGATGACTCGAGAGAAGGTGTCCAGGTAAGGCAGGGAGGTGTTTGCCTTTGAGATGAGCAGTTACGAGGCACTGGCACTGTCAGGAAGCCAGAGCTCACTACCAGTCTTAAAATGTCACGTGTGTTTTCTGTCTAGCCCTTGCTGTCTCTGTGGCTTCCTATTTTGCTTGCATTCCTAAAATTGTTTATAAATATTCATTATGGAATGTGAAATGAAGGAGTGAATATCAGCCAGGTGAATAGTTCCTAGGACTGTTGGGATTGTGGCAAGCAATCTCAGTCTCCAGAAATTCAGCTCTGATCCTGCATATGCTTAGACATTTAGGCTTCCTGGAGTGAGTATTTGTGTGTCTAGACTTAAACATAGGACATGAATCTGTGTGTTGCACTATTATGCTGAAATATGGAAAGATTTGCCAGGACTGTGCTGCAGTTCTTCATGAAACACTCTGTGAGCTTCACTTTCCATGTGAAAATGGGAAAAAATATACGGTACAAAGCCTTAAAAGCCTAAAAAAATCTTGACTGTGCTACTTTTGCTCTTCAAATGTTGTTTTTGTGGTTGAGTTTTTTTGTTGCTTTATTTTTACATTTGCAAACTATATTTAGAAAGTAATTACTGGCAGAATGGCAAGTGTGTGACTGATGCTTGCCCCGAGCTCTCCTGCCTGCATGGCACTCCCCACGGAGTCAGTGGTGATGCTGCAGGTGGTGGAACCTTGTGTTCAGACTTAGATAATCCATCTCTTCCTGGAAAAGGGATCCCTGACACGCGCTCCGGAGCAGTGAAGGTAACCCTGCCGACGCTCCCTTCACCACTGCCCACGTGAAGGACAGGGATAAAAGGGTTGATCGGGTGGCACCTCGATGCAGAGAGGCAGCAGGAAGAGCTGCAGTGCCTGTGTGGCCCAGGCTGCTTGTGGGAGCCTTGTATGAGCTGCCATTCATGTACATTTTCAGTGTAACTTCACAACCTGTACTGCAGTTGTTGTGCCTTGCTAGTACAGGTATATGTCAAATTTTATCTACAGTAGCATATTACCCTTTGGAGATAAAGGAGAGGCAATTTTTACAGATGTTGACATCGGTGTCTTGCTGTGGATCAGCTGGTGGATGTTGGATGCAAACCTGGCTAGCCAGTGATGAGAGGTTACTTATCAGTGTTTTATTTTCAGAAATGTATGGGGATAATGTACTGAGCGTGGCTTGGAAAAGAGCTGTCCTGGCACCAGTTCAGTTCACTATTTCTGTTTTCGTGATGATTTGGATGATGCAGAAGGGAGTGTCCTTATTAAACTTGCAGATGACGTGAAGCTGGGCTGGGCTATAAATACATCACATAAATAATCCTTAAAAAAAAATGGATGTGATTCATTGAAGACAAATGTAGAACAATCACTTGGATTAGTGCAGAGGGCTTGCAGAAAAAGATCTGGAGCTGTGGTGTGTCACAAGCTGAACATGAGTCAGCAATGCCATTGCTGTGAGAACACTTCTCACAGAAATCAAAACTCCTTGTTGTGAGAAACAGCCATCACGTTTGCTGTGCTGTCTGTGGGTCGCCTGGTGTCATCCTTCTGCTTCGTGCTGCTCCATGTGAATTCACTGTGGCTGTTTCGGGGCACTGAGCTTCAAGGGAAAAGGTGGGGCAGCTGAGTGGACTTGACTTGAGGCTGGTTACCCTGAAGAAAGTTTCCGGGAGGTGCGATAATAGGCTTCGAGAGAAAAATCTGTTCTCTCTACTCCTGGTGCAAGAAACTTAATCAAGTGGAAAAGCTAAATAGTAAGGCAGGAAGGATTTGGGAAGATAGTTTGAGAGGCTGTAGGGTCTGTTTGACAGCCTTTAGCAACAGGCAGGTGAGGTCTCTTAGGTTTATGGAAAGCTTTGGTGCCTTGTTTCCTGTGGATTACAGTTCCAGCCCCGAATCCCGGCCTTTCTGTGAATGAAAGGCACCATTAGCAACTCTTACTGGGTCATTTGTTTCCCAGAGAAGCACTCACTTAACCTTGGGAGCTCAGGGAGGGATGCTGCAGACGTGGGGCAAACTGAGATGAGGGTGGACATGTTTTATTTATCTCTATCCATACTTTTGTACAGTGCCAATACAAACAGTTGCGTTGAAGGGCTTTATAAAACCTGTGTGTCTTTGGTTCCTGCTGTTGTGCACATCCAGGGATGTCACGGTGAGCCTGTACCTGCATGCTGGAGTGCTGAGAGGACTGCACTCACATCTGTGGTTTCTGAGAGGATCAGCTTTTGTCCCGAGAACTTGTCATGCTAGGATTGGTGCTCTGAAGCTGTGGGAGGCTCTTCTCCACACAGGAAATGCCAGGAGCAAATGCAGGAGTCAGTCACGTACCAGATTGAGCTTGGTTTGCAGCCCTTCTGATATGGGGGCAGTGCATGTTCACTTGTGCTGCTGCCTCCTCTTCCCTTGTGTTGGCACCACTTGAGGCACTCCGTGATGTTTACAGGCCCCCTTAGTGACCCCAGTCAATGAATTGAGCTGAACTAAACATAACCATTAAAGAAAACTGTTATTTTGCTGAATGCTTTTTTTGGCTTCAGCGTGGTTCCCCACTTGAACCCACAGACAGCTGCACCAGCCCCAGTGGCTTTTTTGGGCAGGGAGAGGAATGAATGGAATGGCAGAGCTTGGAGAATGCCTGAACTTTTACTTGTGCCAGGAAAGCGTGCCTGGCTGCAGCCCAAAGGCTCCCACACCCAGAGCAAATGGCTCAAATCCAAGTGCTTTGGAAGCTGTGGACTTCAGGTGTGCCACAGAGGCTGGATGTAGTGTGCAGGTGGAGTGTCTGTCAAGTAGCAAGCGTGTAATTTGTATTCTGTCGCCTATGTAAGCATTAAATTACATGCTGTTAGAGTTTTGAAGGAAGGTATTTAAAGCCATCTAAACTTTAATAGAAACAAGATTTCAATTATTCTTGTAATGATAAGGATGAAAGTTTTCTAGTTTATCTAGAAAAAGTCCTGTTCTTTAATGAACCTCAGTAATTAGAAATGCACTAGTCTATAACTGAATTTCTAATGAATAATCTATAGATTTAGTAGCTTCTGTCTTTTTTCCCCTTGTCCTTTATAAAAAGTTCCCGGTAAGCTACATATTTCCCACTGTGCAGTCATAGAGCATACTACCGTCTTGCCATATGGTTGCTTTCCTCTAGCAATTAATAGGATTGCAAAGCCCCCAAATCTTTGGGGATTGTGTATTTGCTTGTGGTCTTGTCAGAACACGCAGCATTTCGATAGGCAATTTCTCACATTTATGTCTACTGAATAACAAGTTGCCCAAAAGACAGCACAGTAGAACTTAAAAAGAGCAATTTGGTTTATACAATTAAAAAAAATTTTTTTTAAAAATCAGAGAGGTTATATCATTTCAAGCTTCTTAGGTCACATTCAAGAACTAGTTTTTATGGCTGGATGCACGTTGCATGGATGCATGTAATCAGTTTCTTGGCAAATGTATTTACAAGGACATTGTTTACAGTCATTTTTTCCCTGCATTATTTAAAAATTCATATGACCCCAAATGAGTAAACTTGAAGAAGTCAACTAACATTGATAGAGATGTAGTAAGGGAAGGAGGAGAAAGATTATGGAAACAATAGTCAAAGGTCTCTGTTTAAAAAAGGGAAAAAAGGGATTAAATAGCAGTGTAGAGATGTTGTGATTGATGTGGCACCTTTACATGAACACTGAAGCATTTGAAGAATATTTTAGATATTTTCCATATAGGTTTTTGTTCAGAGATGAAAAGTATAGGCACCTTTTAGGAACAATCTTCGTCTGAATTATCTCTTCTCTGTGCTCTGGAGCCTACGTACGTGACATTTGAAAGTGGCTATGCATGATTTCCCCTTCCTCATAGCGCTCCTTGTGCGTCACAGCAAAGCAGTTCTGCTCTGAGAGCCCCAGAGCTGCTCTGTGGTGGAGCATCACTGATGCTGCCATACCTGATTCACTGGGATTTTGTTTTGTAGGGCTATCCAGGAAGTGTCTGACAAGTGAATCTGACCAAGGCTCAGTGAGAGAAGTCTTGTGGTCTTGAGCCTCCTGCATTGTGGGCTGCTCTTGAGGCAGAAGGTGTCTTGAGGGTGAAAGTACGGCTCCATTGCTTTAATAGAAATCTAAGAATCTGGGCTTGTTCGTGGCCATTGGGCAACTCTGAACAGCACTGGGGACACTGTGGGTTAACAAACCTGCCACTCCGAGGAAGTCAGGAGGTGTTTTAGTGCACCAATATTTTGGTGGTTTGAGGGCTTGTTTACCTGCCCAGGCATTCAGGAGGTTGTTCAAACCACATTTTTTTCAGTATATCAGGAAAAGGAGGCAGAGAGAGGATGATGGAAACTAATCCTCTTGTGGTGCTGGAGATGATGACTTTATTAAATCTGTTAGGTTTCAGTGGGTCTGCCTGGAAACTGGCTTAGGGCAGGGGATTACAGAGCTCGAAACAGCTATCAGATGCAGAGTTGCAATGGTCTGCCAGTGGCTCTCACCTTAACTTCTACTTAAGGTCAAGACAGCACATTTGCTTTATCTGCAAAGGATTCCAGGATACCTCCTAAGCACCTTGGGGAATAGTTCTCCCCACACTTCCAGCTTATCTCTGAAAGGTCAGCATCTGTATTTTTTCCCTTCTTCATCTGCCACCCCTGCACCCTGGAACTGAAACATGAGTATGTGAACGTCAGGTAGTTCTGAGCAGATGCAGAGGATGCCAGGTTAATTTCTCTCTGCAAACCTGTTGAATCTGCATCAGAAAATTTGGTCAGAGGTTTTAGTACAGCCAATATAGCTGTTGCTCTGTTGTTGCTGTTAAAGATGCTTACATGATCTGACAATGTTAACGAGTGAGTGACGTCAGCGAAGTCTAAAAAAGCAATTGCACAGGAAGAATCCATTAAATTTCGTGGTCATGGACACATTTTGCCTTTTTAGCTACCCTGATGAGGAAAGAAACTGATTTATTGTGGAGTAACCCAAATGAATTTGGAGCAGTTGATTAGTTGATCCTTTCCCATTAAGTGTCTTCAGGTAGTACCTGGGCTGGAAGTAACTGGAACGCTCTGGTGCTTCAAGAAAAGCTGATGTGTTTATAATTATATCTGGTGCAAGAATATGGAACAGCAAATGAGAGAACAGGAGCTGTACTCTTATTTTGGGCTTTTCTTTTTGGCATGTGAGTGGTGGGGAGGTGTCAGCCCCCTTCTACAGTGGCTAATTACATTTCCCACATGACATTTCTCTCTCCTTGACATATCCCATCATTCGCATCAGTGATGATTGTCACCAGCCCCCCCGGCATCTCCTGTGCTTGCTTGAAATATGAAGCCATTTGTTTAGGGAAAAAAAAATCCCAGTGTTTTTCTTCCGCTGTCCTAATTTTCTCGCCAACTTAGTTGAGATATTCTGTGAGGGTTTTATTCTCATAAACAAGCTTATTCTCCAGATAGGCTTTTCCCAGATGTCCCAGCCCAGTTAGATACCTTGGTTTCCATGTGTTTGTTACCTGCAAGAGGAGTGTGTTTGACATGGTATTTTTGTAGCTAGAAAAACATATTTATATTCCGTACTTAATAGAATACAGCTGTTCTGTGTATTGAGTCTGAGCTGGTGAAGCTTTTTTTTTAAGTAGGCATTCTCTGCAAGTCTGAGTGTCCAAACAGAAATATTCTGTGTACATAATGTATTAAAAGATGACACCAGCTTCTTGTCTTCTGGAGGACAAGAAGGTTTTTATCATTTTAAAGGCCTCTCAAGGAAATGAAACAATACAGTTGTACTGATTTATTTATGTTGCTGCTGTTGTACCAGTATCCCATTTAAATGGTTTTACTCCAGAACAAGTACCCACATGGAGGTAACAGCAATTGCGATAGCTATTCCAGGAGCTGCTGTAACGGAAGTGAGTGCACTGCAGCTTCCTGGGAAGGTGCTGAGCTTCAGGTCTGGTACAGGATAGCCCTTCTGCCTAGTCTTCTTCCATGTGAAGTCCCATAGGAATGGGATCAACATCATGACTTAGAGTACTGCCTACTTTCTGTGACTTCAGCATGAACGTTGCTAAAAGCTGCCCAGAGTCTCTGACTTTGTTTTTATTAATGAAAATAATTTCCCTATGATGTTGCCAAACTATGTTGAAAAGTTATTTCCCCTTTACTTAAGCACTGCTGTGCCAGCAGATGTCCAGTTTCTGCCTCTCTAATTGCCTTTTAAACTCTTCCCCATTAACTAACTCCCACCTTCTTAAATATTGCAGGGTATGTGAAGCTTCACGGTTTTTTTACCTCAGAAGTCAGGACTGAAACCTGGCTATGCAATGGAAAATGAGATTTAGATCTGGGAAAGGTTTCCCTGTGCTCCCTACAAAAATGCGTTCAAGTTTTATGTGTGAGCTGGAAGAGGGGACAGGAAACGATGCAGAATTATTGAGGCTGAGACTGAGGGTCAGTGGAAGGAGTGTCAGGGATACCTGGGAGGGAGGGCAGAAGGGTGGTGGGTGCAGTACAGGGCTCTCAGCCTTGGGGGAATGAGACTCATGGCTGAACTCTGCTGACCTCTGAATCAGCAGGATCCTCATGGGGACACAAGACTTGGACATTAAGGTGAGCTGCTCAGTGCAACGTGGAGGTGAATGCTTGATGACAATTACTGATTCAGGTCTCAGAAACTGGTGTATATATTGGATTTCAGAGGTGATGTGTTGGTCTATCAGAGGAGCAGTTTTGCCTCTCCCCCTGACAAGTGGATTCAGTCATAAGACCAGGAATTGCAACGCATTAGGCGTGAATGGGTCTGACTGGCTGGGGCAATTAGGGTGATGCTCTTCGGGGGGTTCTGTTTGTCTGAATTGGGAAAAGCTCTTCGGAGGTTAAAAAAATCAAAAAAAGCAGAACTTAAAACCATTCAAGTCTTTGTCCCTTGCCAAATGCACTGCTGAAATACGCAGTAAAGGAAGACGAGGGAATGTCTCTCATTATATATAGATATATATAATGCATGTATATATGTATAAAATACATATAAATATTTTTATGTAGGGAATGGAAGAGGGAATTTGAAAGGTTGTTGCTCCTGGAAGCACGTAACACATCTCATGTCCTGAATAGGTAAACTGATACCGGGTAAGCTCCAAGTATATCTCTGAAGATCTTGCTCTGGAAAAAGTCAACCTTCTTTTGTACTGAAGTGTAAAATATGTGAGATGTTGCATATCCATCTTAATCTTTTGTATTCTTGGTTAAACAGAAATGTTTCAAATGTGCTTTTAGTTGGTCTGACCTTGGGCTCGTGTTCCCAAAGGATCTGTGCAACTGATCACAGCTGTGCTGGACCTACGTGGTGCTAAGGGCCTGGTACTATATCAGGGTAGTATACTTTGAACACATCCTAAAAGTGAGTTACACTTAACCTGGAACCTTGCAGGCAGGTACCAGGGCATCAGTGTTGCCCTGGCTGTGATATATTGGTGGCCTCAGGGACTCGGGATTTAGTTAATGAAAGACTCTGGTGTTGCCTTCCACTCTTTCCTTAACTGGCATTGAATGCAAAATCCTTCAAGATTTTGGAAGAGAAGACTGATAGGTGTAAAGGCAGAAGGGCTGGAGGTGGGGAAGGAACCCCCAGCCTCACTTCTGGTCTGTGACATTTTACATAATAAGAAGGCACAACAGTGAAATACTATTCAACTGTAATACAGTAAACTTTAACTGAGGTTATGCAGTGATTTGGGGAATTCTGCTCTTACTGGTTTAAATCTGTAGATTCGGTGGGATTATTCTGATTCAAAATTGTGCAGTTTAGAAAAAACTGTGGTCCTCTATTTCTTTAGAGCTTTGCTTATCAGAGCACTTGGGATAAAACCATGTCCTTGTTGAAGTCAGTGGGAAAAGCTCACACTTCCTTTGATGGCGTTGGGTTTAATCCCTTGCAAATTGCTGAATATTGTAGAATTCAGACAGATGTAATCAAAATATAAATGCAAATTGGTGTCATCTCATAATGTAGCAAATACAGGGGGAGTATCTTCCTAGTGGTGGTGTGAAAGACACATCTGTGCATATTTTTAATGCACCTATGCTGTGATGAACAGATTTAGATACTATGTCATTATGGTCACAGGGGAGAGACATTTGCACTGTCATTGACTGATTGCTTCTGCTCAGTTCTCCTTCTTTCATAGGAAGGAGTCCCTATAATCTAGGGAAGGCAGAAAAAAAAAATGTAGCTGTTTGCTGTGGTTTCAGATGCTGGTGACCTCCTCTCCACACTGGGATATCAGACAGACTATGAATGGTGAGAGGCAGTGGAGTTTCCATCTTGGAGAGACCAAGGGAAGGGAGAAAAAATACCCATGCATTATCTGGGAGTTAACTGCGATGGTGAAATTACTGAGTCCTGATTTGGGTGTCCTGTGTGGATCTCCTCAAATCACTGTTATACTGGAGAGTGTTTTGAGGTAGTTTCTCAAAATATTTGAGGTCATTCCTTAAAATACAAGAAATACCTTTCAGAAGCTCAAGCTGATTTTTCACAATGCTTTCCAGAGAAAAACTTTTCAGTACATGATGTGCTGATGATGGGATTCAAGTTCTGTACTTGGTACAATCAGTCAATTCACTAATTAAACTCTTCTTGAACCTTTAAGAAAATCAGAAGTTAAACAGAATTTCTATTTTAAAACTTGGCCTTTAAAATCATTGAGGGGGAAGACTACCTCTTCCAAGTTATCTGAGTCAGCGTGGGAACCTTTGTTATCCAACATGATTCATTTTAGGGAATGCAGCTTGTGAATCAGAATGGGGCTAGGGTGTTGAAGAGGGAGGGAAAGTATCCTATTTTATCTTCTGAGCAAGAATTTTAACTTGAAAGCTAGCTCTTTTCTCTCCTTCCCTGCTAATATAATGGGACATAGCAGTGGATGAGAAGTATGAAAAAGCTAGTTGGCAGAGTTGCAGGCAAGTTGGACAGTGATGAGATAGTTTTGGAAATGGTTGTGTGAAGTTGCATAGCTGTCAAGTATTGTAAGAAAATGGGATCAGGCTGCTTCTTCAGTGTGAGCTACTGTGCCTGTATGGGTTATGAGGAGGAGCACAGGTGGGGTGTGCAGTCAGTTCTGGATAAAATGAACTATGTATTTGTGGTCTGTTATTTAGGAAGCTTTGATTAACAGCTCTCTGTGAGGTTTCAGAGTCTGCTCGGCATTTCTGTCACCAACTATTGTGGGAATGAGGAGAATGTTCCTGCTGTTCAGGCAGTCATAAAAGAATATGTAGAGTAAGTATTCCTGGTAGCATGGTGAGTCTCCTCTCCTAGGGTTTTGAATTAAAATTTCTCCGTGAACGAGTGCTGTGGTCAAAGGAGAGAAATCTGTAAGACTTTTGAGAAAGAACTAATACATCGTGCTGACGCCTGCTACAGTGTGACATGAGATTCCTTTTATGCTGTATCACCATGACTAGAGGTGTTCCCTTCCTTTGTAGTGGCAGCTGGAAGCTAACCAGGAGATAGGAACTTATGTCTCATTTCTGTAATGTAAATTCCAAATGCTGCTGTGGGGCTTTTAATAGTTAACTGCTTCCATGTCAACATATTAAGCTGCAGGGTGTCCCTTAGGTAAATGCAAATTATCCTAATAATAAATTTTAAATATATTTCATAGGAGTGTACCTACACTAGCAGGATGGAGAGTGGGGAGGAGGAGGAAAAGGAAGGCAGTGGGGTTTTGCTTGGGCTTCTAATAAAACTTGTATAATTGAGTATGTACTAAATGAGAGCAGCCTCTAATGAGAGTAGATGAGCAGAATGACAATTGAGGCTATGTACTTCAAGCTTAAAACCAGGAATGAGGGGCAGTAAACACACCTGGTATTAGGTAGCCAGATAACAGAAAGTTTAAGACTTAATAAAAATGAGCAATGTTCTTTCTTCAGGAACACAAAAAAGATTCCTGTAGCATTGTATCATGTCCTTTCTTTGTCCTTAATCAGCTACAGCAGAGGCTTGGAGTTCAATACATATTGACTTAGAGCATATGCTGAAGTCTGAACTATTTGGGTTTCAAAACTTCGATTGTCAGGAGCAGAATACTAATCTGGGTTAAGCTATCTGTTCTTTTAAAGTTAATTCGGCAGTGTAGTCACACTTTTAATTCTAACATATTAAACTTTGAGCTGTTTAAAAATCCATGCATCCCTACCACTGAGCAGCTTGTTGGAAGAGCAAGCATATAACTTATTACAGAACTCTGATTGCCTTGAGCAGCATTGCCTGTGTCCATTAATCTCAGTAACATTATATACACATAATATATTGATAAAATGTTAATGACCTAACTTAATGCCAATAAAAGCTGGAAATGAGGGTGTAGGAGTTCAAAGTGTAGCGCTCTTTAGCCTTCAGTCATTCTGGTTGGTTTATTTGTTTGCTTACTGATTAGATGTTTTTTAAATCTCTCCCTTCCCCACCGCCTTCCCACCAGGCTGCCCACAAAAGCACACGTTGTGCCCAGATTCTAAACTAGCTATTCACACCTCAGAGGATGAGAAATGTCCTCAGACTGGCCACTGCACAAATGTGTTGATATTCTGATCTCCTTTGCCAATTTGTGCCGTTCTTTAGGCACCTTCTGTGCACGGTGCTCGTTTCAGCAGCGCCTCAGCCAAGAGCCGGTGCCTGCCCAGCCCCGGCTGGCACCCGCGATGGAGCTGTCTCAGGAGATGCCAATCACTTACTCCTGAGGTAAAAGGCAGCTGGGAGAGTAACAGGTTTTCCTCTGCGAGGAAGAGCACACCCAGCCGAACGGGCTAATTTGGAATATCTGTGCTGACGATCAGTGAAACCAGCAGCAAACTCTTCTAAATCGCTGCTGAGCCAAACTTCGCTGCCGGTCCCTCCACAGCCCCGGGAAACCTGATGGATTTCTGTAGCTGGAACTCAGAGAAAAATGCAGCCCGGGTAAGATATTAAGGCTTCCGAGTATTTCAATTAAAACTTAAATCTGAACTCTGCAGTGCATTGAATGGACAGAGGAGAAACAGAGCAACAAAAATCAATATAAAAACCAGCTCATGCTAATGACATTTAACAGTCCTGCTCTCCAGTGTGTGCTTATCTAGGGAGGAGACAAGTGTGTTGGCTATTGAAATCTTACATATAGTGTGAAATGAAGAATATGTGCTGGAGGACATCAATATAAATCTTGCAATATATTTAAAAATTTCCCCCTCCTAATTAAACCAAGCAAAGCTTATGGTGACCCTCATAGGATTTTTCTTAAGAGGGAAAAATGAACTGAGTCTAGATTCTGTATACTGAAGGTTAATTCTAATAAATCAGAAAAGAAAGATCTTGTAATAGGAAAGTATTTTCTGCACTCACCCAATTAAATGTTAGAAGCTGGATAATGGAATAATTGTAGTTAGTCAATTGCTACAAAGTCATAATAGCTTCAGTACAACTAAGACTCCAAGGCAGTAAAATGCCAGTGGTAAAATAATAAAACCATTATTTCAATAATAATCTCAAGTTAATTAGAATAAGGCAGTGCAACGTATTTTTAATACTAGACAAAAACAATTAGCATAATACTTAGTAACAACAATATCCTTATTATCTGAAAGACAAAATAGGATTAATACAGCAGTAAAGCATTGAAACCATATGTCAACAAAGGAACACAGAGGAAAAATGACTTTGTAAATAGCCCAAGCCCCCCAGCACAAGTGATGGAAACTTTCACATCCAAGGAAACTTGATTGTAGCAGATGTATGGATGAGTTTCTTAATACGAATATGGTCTTTTCCTTGTGCCAAATGTTTATCTGTGTGGATTTTTCTTCACAAAATGTCTTGAGTATGTTCTGATTATTCCTCCCTCTTTTTTTTCCTGACAAGATTGAGACATGATATATTCCCACATGCCTGCCTGAGTACAAAATAACTAAAAGTTAAGGCCAGAGGGATTATTTAAATTGTGATCTGACCTCCTGCAAAGCACAGACCAGAGAATTCTGCCCCGTTACTCCCATATTATCAGGCTGACATTTGAAGCAGATCTGTGTTGTAGATGCCCCAAGTTTCAGGACTATTTTACAGCTTGTGTCAGTCAGTATTGTGACCCTGTCACTTCTTAATAGGGCGAAAAACTGCAGTTGCCCTGGTGGAGATCTGGAAGGCTGAGAAAAAATTAAGCATTCAAAACAAGGCTCATCCTATGGCTGTAGCCAGCCTTCCATGGGGATGTGTGAACACAGGCTTCTTCCTGCAGGGAACAGTCAAGAACAAACTGCTGATTTTTATTCTTAATATCTTTGTAGTTGCTTTCAAGATGATCTGCTGAATGTTACGGCACTTTCACTTTGGTGCTTTTGGGTCATGTTCAGGGTTTGAGGTGGAGCACAGAGTCTCCTGCTCAGCCTTACCTGCACTGTTACTCCTGAGGAAAATGAGTCTCTCTTCTCATCCCTGTTTTGAAATTTTAGGAAGGATCTAAATTGTGTGCTTAATTATGTCCAGGTCCTACCCTTGCAGGATAGGATAGTTTGGAATGCTCTCCTGCTGGAGTTTGTTGTTTGGTTATTCTGGGTTAGCACAGGTGAGGTGCAGCCTGACCCTGACGCTGCGCTCAGCAGAGGAGACGTGAAGGTCCTGTTGGCTCAAGGAGTGGAGGGGACGCTTGGCTTCCCTTCTGAGACACCCAACAAACGCTCATCAACGCGGCTGGTACCAAATGTCATCGTGCAGCCACCTCGTGGGAAAGGCTGTCAGCTGAGGCGGCCTGGGCTCAGTTGGGAATGGTGACCTAAATGGGAAAAGCCTTGCAGAGTCGTGGTGAAGAGGAGGGGTGGGGAAGGGGCGTAGGGAGACTGAGAACATGCAGCTCTTGGAGCTTGCTCACCGTGCACAGGAGTGTTGGATGTCTGAGCTAGCCACAGTTCTTTGGAAAATTAGGTCTTCCTTGAAAATCTTGATTTTTTGCTTTCTTATTTGCGTTTTACTCAGAGATAAATATGCTTGTGTTCTGGCAGACCCCTGATTAGGACAGGTCAAAGAAAGGTGGTGGTTTTGCAGAAACTTGGCTGTTCAGAGAAATGCCAAGCATTCCTGCACAGCTACTGATATCTGCATTATAATATCTGCCACGTTGCAATAATATTTTTGCAATTTAAGCCCTAGGACATAAATCCAGAACTGTAGCATAGTCAATAAACTTAAAAATTGCTTGGTGTGGATAATTATGGCACTGATCTTACATTACATTTTAACCTACACGAGACCCTGCTGACTTGACAATGTTAGTTACTTCCTTTTCTTGTAATGCATGTTACACTGCTTTGGTCTAGCATAGTGGCCAAAAAACGGGCCATGGATCTGTTCCACTGTGTCTGTTCCTATTTTACAGAACAGCTATTTGATAACCACTGACTAGCTTGTATTCTGAAAAGTCCAGGAGATGCAATGTAGGAGGAAATGCTCTCAAAGCATAACTTCAGTTTATTAGAATTGGCTGTTAGCATTTTGTTAAGTTTTTGCTGGGAGTTGTGCATTCCCCTTGGGTTTTATCCCTGGGAATAATGGCTGATGTTGGGGAGCACGGAGTGGTGGAGAAGGTTAGGAAACTTCCCTGTTTTATGTTGTGATGGTTTCCTGTTCAATCTAGATAAAATAAGAATCCTAATGAGACGTGTCCTATGATTAATTTGTAGCATTTTGCCTCCTGTTAATTATAACCTTCTGTTTGGGGAATAGGTAAGAGAGGGCAAAGTCTTGCATACAATCAAGCCTTTAAAATAATCAAAACATATAAGCTAATTCCCACAAACCTATCTCAAAGAGAGGGGCATTTCCCAAAGGCCCTTTACACGATGGGAAAGCTCTTATTTTCTGCAACATCCTAATGTCTGCGTGTTGTTTGAGATTTTCATGATGCTGTCAGCTGCTGCAGACATATGGCTCCAATTGATTTGTCCTGACAATAACAGTTACCAGCACTCATTTCTCCACACTAAGGATGAGGCACATCTGTTATAAATTTGTTGACTGTCAAGGACCAGTAAAGACCTATCTGAAGAACATCCTTTTTTTTGTCTTGTACTTCTCCCCCCCTCCCCACCCCCTATGAAGCGTAGTTGTGGCCTGCTCTCCAAGACTGTGGATATTTAAAGGTCATTTCCATGGAATGGTGTATATCGTGAGCATTGATTTTTATCAAGAATATATTGCTGTGAATAAATAATGCCTGAGCACACTTGCTCATTTTATTCTGGGAATTCTTAGTTGTTCAGAAAGGATTTTGGAGTCTGGTTTGGTTTCTACTCAGAGATAGTGATTTTGCCCCTTAGCCCCATTTCAGGCTATAGGTGAATATTTTGGTGTGTACTTTTGACCTTTGATTGCCTAAAAGGTTTATTTTATTTTGAGTCTGGACTAGAAGATTCCTGCAAACTTTAGTGGGACCTAACAGAAGGGAAAAAAAAGCATCATCTTTTGCAATATGGCAAATATACATGGAAATGCTTCTCCAGGGTAAGGTTATCCCTCTGCCACCCAAACCCCTTTGTTTCATGTACATCTTGTATCAGTCTCTTCTCTGGTTGAATACCTGGGTGCACCTTCTGACTAGTGCAGTCTCTGAACTTCTTCTGTCACCCTGGCTTTAACTTTGAAGGACAAATTGGTGGGACTGCCTGGGTGCAATATTCCACTGGTGTTCAGGTCTGATCCTGCATTTTAATTCTGATTTGACTGATAGCCATCAGATGATACTGCGTAATGATTTGTCTTCTCTGCACCTGTTTTTCCAGTGCTGACCATCGTTGCAAAATGCTGTGGTATCTAACATTGTACAGGACTGTGTAAGAGCAGTTTTACCCAGCTGTGAGAACTCCATGACATGGTGGGAGCACGGGAGTAAGACTTTCCACTGTCTGTAAGCTCCAGTGTGTTCCTGTTGCTGTCATTCACCAGAATCAGAAAATGTAAAACAGCTACGGGAAGGTAACCTCTCTTGGCACTGCAGGCAAGACATTCCTGCCTTCCACTTGGAAGGGTGAGAAGGATGGACAGGCACTGCAGGTATTTTGCTTTTCCTCTGACTGGCACAACTCATTTGAGGATGATTTCTGCTCCCTTGCTCTGCACTTCACCTGCCCTAGGGGTGGCTGAAATAACACAGAGCAGTAGGACCTACCTGTTACCCTTCCCTTCAGCAGGAGGAATGTGCACCTTGGCTTAGGACCTTTACCCTCAGACTATGCAAAAATGCAAGTTTTGGCTTTACAGGTGTATATATGAGACTTAACGAAGTTTAGTTTTGACTTTTCTTTGAGTTTGCATAAAAATGATAAAGTTTCCTTTCCGGCTTCTCATTCAATAGCACAAAATGGGATTCATAACACTGCAAGGGAAATATTAATTTAAAAGAAAAATCCTTTCCCTCCACTTTAGATTAAATTTAAAATGAAGGAAGACATCTCTATTCCCCCCATGGTAATCTTTCTTTTGTTTTTAATACAACGTATTATAACGTCATAAATAGAAATGTAATCTTATTAAAAGACGTGCAGCAAGTGCTACTTTATTAGAAACTTTTTAAAAAGAATAATTTACCAAGTTGAAATATTAATGTAGCTGGCTGGAAATTGCAGATTTTTACTAGGGCATAGTCATTCTTTTAAGAAGCAAATTAAAGTAGATACATTTTCAAGAAGTCAAATTTCCAGTAGTGCCAGCTTTTTATTAGCATATTCTGGCACCACTATATATTAAAAAAAAAACCAAAACTGTAATGTTTATTAAAATGTAAAGTAAAAAAAAAAATTGAAAAATATTTTTTTCTGTCCCCTTTCCCCCTGTAATCTGCATTGTCTGTAAGTGGAGTAGAAACAAAATTACCTTAAATCTCAATTTGATTGTCACTTGGCTTTTATATAGTAGAAATAAACTTAGAGCAACTCAAGGCCCTTGCCTGTGAATGACATAGTGTGTGTGTAACACCTTCTCACTTACCTAATTCTAAGGGGCATAAATGCAGAGTCTGCTGAATATCTCAGCTGCATTAGACCTCAGTGGCAATTAAGAACTTGCAGCTCTTTCAAGGATTTCTTTCCTCACGACTTGATATATTCCTTACTGTGACCTGAGAAGCACCTCTTTCCCTTTTCCTTTCCTTACCTATACTGAAAATAATGAATAGTTATTGATTACGTGTTGCTTAATGGGCTCTAATAAATTTACACTTGAAATAAAATTCTCAAATGAAGTGTTTCCAGTTCAATCAGGGCCTGGTTCCTTTCCATTAACACCACTCTGCTGCAGTGGAGCAGCTAAAAATTGCAAAAGCAGCCTTCTGCTCCGTGGCTTTTTTGGTTATTGTAGTATTTAGACTTACAGAGTGGGTTACTGGTAAGAAAATAGGCAGTGCCATGGCAAATCAAGATGGGTGCTGAGGAGGGATGACTGCGACAGTCCCCAGCCCCGCGATGTTTCTGTTGCACCAGTCCACGCCATGTGTCTGTTGCTGCTCGGGTTGCCCAGTGTTTGGGTGCTCTCCTCCTTGCCCTGTCCCCACCCTGCCCTGGCAGAGCTGCTCTGCAGTCCTGGCTCCCTGTGCTGCCCTTCTGCTCCAGCTGCCTGGAGCCAGGAGAGGCTGCTGTGTTCCTGTCCCGAAACATTTTATTTTTGGGACTGCTCTGAGCAGTGCCGTTGTCCTGCTGACCTGTCAGACCTGCCACCTGAATGCGGTCTTCAAGCCAGACCATACTGAATGTGAGCATTTCGCGTTCTTTCTGCATAGCATCTCTAAGAAATCGTCCTGCTGCTCCATTCACCTGGCCACACACCTCCCAGGGTTTGTCCCTGAGCAGGATCCTCAGTGGTCTTGCGTCTGTTTAGAAAGCTGCTGGGAAGATTTGTTTGCAAGCCTGTCTCTTTGGAGACCGGTACTGGTTTCTCTCTTGTACCAACTTCCTTCACCTTCCCTGTGGCTCAGTCTTGTCCCTGATTCCAGCTGAGGCTGACTCTGGCCCCTTGCTGCTGTTCACTTTTGACGCCTCAGCGCCTCTTCTCTGTGTCTGTTGTGTTTTTTGTGTGAAAATGAGGATTGTATGCTGGGATTTTTTGGGGGTGTTTGGTGGTTGTTTTGGACTTTGAAAATCCTGGCAGGTCCTGGTATCCTTCTTAATAGGATCATGACTTGAGCCATCTCTGTTGGAAGCTAAGCTTCTTGCAGTTTCTTGGTATTACAGCAGATCTGTTTAAACTAACTTCTTATCTCATGTTTGTATCTTTTATTTCCTTTCAGAGCAGTGCAGTAACGAGAGGGATGCAATCCATGTGAGCAAAGATGAATTTTTGTATATGCTGTTAAGATGGATTGTATCAGTTGCCAAATGTGCTCTATATCAGTCCTTATTTTCCTGCAGCTTTAAATCTAATCACACACAGTAGACGATATTTTACTAATCGTTGTTACATTTTTTTATAGCTATTTCAAGCTTCGTGTTCCAATCGGATTTGGTTTTCAGTTGGCAAGTAGCTTGGGTATATGGATGCCTCTTTGTAATACATCAGTTTGTTCATCAGAGAAAATTACAATGTCAAGAGTCCTCTTCCTCCCCCTCCCTGAAATTTTGATGCATGTTTTGCAGAAGTCATGAAAGGATTTAAACCCAAAGCTGAAAAGCCTGACTGGAACTGATTGCTTTGAGCTTCTTGTTTACAAAATATGAATTGGGGGTTAAAAAAAGAAAGACAACAAGGGGTTTTCTTATGAATAGACTTACTTCTGACTTCTCTAGCAAAGACTGTGGTGTGTATGGAGAATGTAAAAAAGAATAGCAATAAAAGCATATTTAATGGTGAACAGGTTTTTTTGGAGGAAAACTCATTTTTTATAGTCTGTGCAGTATTGATAGAACTTCTTTGTAGTTGGAAGATGCAGCTTTGCAGATCCCTGTCATGGATAGGAGGAATGTTGTCACAGAGCAAGCACTGATATGCGGTCAATATTTAATGCATTTGTTATTTAAAAAGTAATTTCCTTATTATAATGTATTCTTAAAATGCTCAGAGTAAGAGAGGATATCTGTTTTGATATGAATATCTCCTTTTTGTGGACAAACTAGAACGTAGGGTATCTCCATGAAAAAATCTTTTAAGTATTGCATAAAAGGATGAATCTCTTTTTCAACACTGACACCGGCTATATGGGAGATGGAATATTGTTACAGTTCACAGTGAAAGCGTAAAAGAAGAAGGATAAAATACAGAAATAACAACTGTGGAACATGTGCACACTTGGGAATTAACTCGCCTGGGGGGGAGTTATTTTCTTGAGTAATTAAACTTTCTGTGGGTATTGAGGACCATTCTGGGGCTTTCTGAGTCAAGTGGGGACTAAGTACAAAGCTGTATTGTAATTAAATAGCCAAGCAATCTGCTTGGGAAGTGAGAAACCTGCAGCAGTCAGCAACCTTGTTTCCTGTAGGTGGGCTGAAGTCTTCATGAAGATTCTTATGAATCCTAAGAAAACAATTATGTGTGTCAGGCTGCAGGCTGTACACCTGATTTGTCTGGCCTTCCAAGGTGCAATGCTTTTGTTGCGTTTTTTTGTAATTTAAGTGCTTGTACTGAGTGTAGGATTAGTGACACTGTAAATGGGAGTGTTGCAGAGTGGATGAGACTGGAGCAGGAAGGGAACAATTCTGTGCCAGAGCGTTCCCGAGGAGAGGTGCTCTGGGGGAAGTGAACGCTTGGACGTGGAGTGTGCAGCTCTCAGCTGTTCTCTACCCACGCCAGACCTGAGTTCTCTCCTGTGGGCCTGGCAGTGGGGACCTGCCCGGGTTGGTTGGGAATGCTGCGTGCCTCTCTCCTGCTGATCCCAGGTGCTCTGGTCTCTGCTCTCAGCCAGAGCTGATCCGCAGAGACACTCAAGCAACGCGTGTGTTGTTCCCAGCACTGAGCTCCTCCTCTCAAACCTGCCCCTTGCTCAAATGAAGGTGTTCATTTGAGCTCCCCCTGGGCCCAGCACAAGGTGAAAGCATCCCTTTGTTCCTTACGAAGCTCTTCATCTCCTCCTCTTTCACTCTTGTGCTGTGAGAGCACTTCTTGCCTGAAGATCAACACTTCTGAGCGCTCTAAAATCTAGCTCTTTATGAGGCTTGTTATGAAAATTGTGTGAAACAAGGAGGCAGAGGCTGGAGTGGAGTGTTGGAGACTGGAGAGGATGAGCATGAGCCCACCAAGGCACGGCCAGGCAGGGCTGAGCAGCCTCTGGTGAGGCTGCCTAGGCCAGCGCAGAGTAGGGCACAAGGTTGGTGTTACAGGTGCTTTGATTCATTTCACGTGTCTTGTGTCACCCCCTGTTGTCCCTCCCTCCCCTGCCCCAGGTCTTAGATTATTTGTTAAAAATGAAAAAACCCCTTTTTTTTGAGTAATGGGCCTCAAACAGCATGTGGCACTGCAGTGACAGCCTTGCCAAAAACTGTCTAAAACTGAGTTATTGCTTCCAGTATCTCTGTGCATGTGCCCCAGGATAGCAATTGTCTTTTTCTGCAGTGGTTTTGCAGCATGAACTTTCATCTAATTCGTTATCCACCCTAATACTCAAGTCTTTCTGCATTACTGCCTTCTAAACAGCACTCTCTCACTTCATTCCTGCACTGATTATTATTTCTCCCCCACTGCATAGCCTTACATTTATCTTCAGTGGAATGTCTCACTTACATCAGCCCATTTCGCTGAGCTTGCCAGGCAGCTGAATATTTTTTAGGCATTCTTGCTTGCTTCTCCTCCTCTTGGTTTAGCATCATTTACATTTATGGAGTGTGGGGTTAGCTTTGTCCTGCAGATGTTTAAAGTGATTGTATAGGAAAGAGCAGTGACCCTGTGCCTTTTCAGACTGCTGCATACCACCACTCTATCATTACAAAGTGAGCGCCACTGCTGGTAATTTTTGTCTATTTACTTCATCTGAGCTCTGTTACTGCTTTTTTTGTTTTGTTTTGTTTTCTTCTTGCTGCCAAAGGCCTTAATGCTCTTGCTCTGAGTAGTACGAGGTTCTGTGTCAAGATCTTTATTGAATTCTCCAGAGACAAATAACTGAGGAACCAAGTATTAGTTTTGGATTCTAAACAGCACCAGACCTTCCTGCTGGGAAATTTCCAGAAAAAAATGTGAAAAAACTAATGGCAAACTGAAAAGCAAAGATGGAAGTTTGATTCAGTTTACAGGTCAGCTCTGTAATATTTATAGTGTCTTTTCCCTTTGAACAGTGCAACTTGTTTGGAAGGAAAGGAGGGAGTTCTCAGAGCGGTAGGTCACGTTTTTGGGGCATATATCCCAGACTAACAACTTGTTCAGTCAGCACAAAAAAAATCTCTATTCATGTCAGTTTCCACTTTAGATTTATATTTTGGGAAATAAATGTGGATGAAACCCTTTGCTACAAAATCTGTATGTAATGCAAGCTGTCAGCATAAAAAAAGATGAAAAAACCTTGTTTTGTAGATCATAAGCCAAATTAAATACATTTTTACACAAATAAAAATGAATGCTTGTTTGCTTGGTTCTACTCAGCTTTTAAGTTTGGTCCCAAAATAATTTTTGTGCATCTGGCTGGAATTGCTGTCACATGCCGGAGGCCCTAAATCTGGCTACCTGGGCACTACTGATCTGTTTCAGCACAGAATGGTACAAATCTCAAGTTATTTCTGCTCAGTCCAGGGGAGCATGCACATTTATACCCTTCCATCTTTCCTCCAGGAGATTGTGCAGCTGTAGGTGGTGAGACCTGACTGCAAACTGAGAGGAAGATATCTCACAGTGGGACTAGAACATTTCTCCTTTCTTTTCTTAAACAGTTCTTTATTGAGCTTTCCACCTTCTGCATTAATTTGAGAGCTTGAACCAAATAACCAGGAAGAGATTGATGTGGCCTCACTTTATTTCCCACAGTCAATAAATTGTTAAATGGGCCAAAGGACACAGGTTAAAAAAATCATTTTGTATAAAGAATGAGGGATTTTTATTAGATGATGAGCCCCTGTCTGTGAAGACTTGATAATGGGGCATGTTTGATCTCATGCCATGCAGTGGGAGCAGCTCGGTTGGCTTCATAAAGAGCCTCAGTGTTCTCCATGGGACTGAAATCGGCACTGTGCCCTGCATTTTCTGCTGGATGAATGCTGGGCTTGCTGCTCCTGCAGAGTTAGAGGCAGGTGAGTTGGAAGGGATGCCTTGGAGTGAGGACTCCCTGTGCTGTCAGAGCGTGGCTTACAGAGGGGAAGATCTTGCACAAGAACAGCCTCCCCTGGGGGACTCTGCATAAGTTTAGTAGAGAAGACTCTGGTTTGTAGACAGATGTTTGTCTCTACTGATGGAATACAAAGGGGTTTCAGTGAGGTGATTGCATGAGTGAATGAAATCGTAGGCTGCCAACGGAGAGGCAGGAATGTGTCTGGAAAGATGGCAGTGGGTGGACAGAAGTCGTGCACAGAGCAGGTCTGTGTCACACGGTCCTTGCTGTGGCTGTTTGGATGAGTCTAATTTTTTTTTTTACCAAGATACTTCATGTACTTAGGGGAATCCATTTTGAAAATGTAATAAGGCTGTACTACCACAAATGCTGGCAGTGGATACAAGCAAATTATTTCTAGAGCAGAGAGATGGAACTGCTGGTTTTGCATAAGTTTGTGTGTTTTTGTGAGTATTACTGGGTTTAGTGAAATGATAATAGTATGATTCTGCATTAAGCAAGGCATTGGAAATATGAAATACTCCATTAAGGTCATATTTATTTGCTATTCAGAGGGTCCTCTTCTAACACTATGTGTGCTGCAGCACCTGATTATGTGAGAATAAGAGCGAGGCAGTTCCTGCCATGGTGTTTTGTGTTGTAAAACCCTTAAGGTTTGGTTACTTGCAATAAGGCAAGAAATGAAATAAAGCTCCTTTTTGCCATTGTTAATCCATTGTAGAAACTCCACTATACATGTGGTTTATGCATTTCCCAGATAAACCATGCTGTGAATGAAGAGACCAAGATAGTCCCTTCTCGGTGTGCCTGGGCTGATGGATTCCAGTCTCTTCTGCACAAATAAATATACTGGGCTAGCTCTGGATTCCAGCTTGTTCCAAGTTTGCCTTTAGGCTTGTCCTTGGGGAAGTAGTGCAGAGCTGTTGCAGCTGGCTGTGTGAGCAGTGATTTTGCCCCCTTATCTGGGTTTTCATTGCCTCAGCTCACTCTGACCAGGCTACCCGAGGTACTGGAGAATTGAGTTTATCTGTTTTCTCCCAAGTACCTGCTGTGATTCTGTCAGTACTGGCTGAGAGAGCATCAGCTTCCCTGTGGAGGTCAGCCTTGCATATGAACCTCTGCTCTGAAGTTTTATTTCTGTGTTTGCATCATGCATTGTTACGAATAAAATTCAGAGGTGACATGACCCTTGTGAAGTGCAGCAGGGAGAGATGATGAACAAGGATGAGGATTCCTCCTTTTAAGAAATGCAGATAATGATGGTTAACAGAAGTCTGAGGGACTGTGAAGGATGCACAGACCAAGATTTTCAAGGTTACAGAGTTTTCAGGTGCTCCCAATTATTTTCCTGTCTGACTACCAAAATCAGAAGTGTCTAAAAGGAGTCTGGTTTTTAGGATGTAATGTGCTTTAGTCTTCTTTAAGGTTCCTCAGCTTATATGCCTGGAATACCAGTCTGTTTGAAAACTTTGTCTTAAAGTTAAATGCAGTGTATTTCTGCACGTGGGGAAGTGTCAGAACAGGGGATAAGGGGTTTGATGTGTCTGCAGTTCCCAGTGCTGGGGGATGAGGGATGAGTGTTTGAGTGTTTCTGAGGTGCTCTGACTTGATTTCTTTGTCTGTTGCATGTCACATGGACAGCAGTCCCTCCTTCCTGGAAGAGCGGTGCCATTGTCTGGGCTAATTTTTTCTGCACTTTTTTCAGGGGAAAAAATAACAGACTGGTTTGGTTTTGGGTTTTTTTTTTTTCATGACATGTAGTTCACACACTGGTAGATTGGAACTCATGTACCGTAGTCTGAGAACCCTTAGTCTGAGGATGTTCTGCAACTTCTCTGGCAGAAGCTTTGCTGCAGGGCACCACCCTCTTGGAAGGGGTGATGTTGCAGTTGGTTTCATTGTGTGGTTTTATCTTGAGGTGGAAATTGTTGGCACTGTTTGTTATACGGCTGAGTGCTTATTCTGAGCACAAGTGCTGCAGGTGATGCCGGTTGAGATCAGTGGTCCAAATTTACCAGCTATGTCATGTCTTGCACAGCTGATGCCAGCAAAGTGTAAGCCATGAAAATGCAAAATCAAGCCCTTTCTAATCATCCAGCAGCATCTGTCTCTTCCTGGCCTCCCAAGCTTCTTTTTCTGAGTCCCCTTAATGGAGCATCATTAATGCAACTTGAAGTTTCCGTACTGTCTTTGCTAATGAGCTTTGCTCATCTCGCTTATAAAGCCAGGCAGGCTGAGAGCAGGATCCATGGGAACTCCTGGCTGAAGAGACTGGCTTGTTTTTCCTTGGGAGAGCATCTGTTCTGGGGGAGAGTGGCTGGTGGCACTGGGCACTGCGGTACACTGCGTGCCCAAGGTCTGCTTTGGCCTAAGGCTGGCTCTGATGGAAGAGGCTTTCTTGCTGCCCTTAAACTCCATCCCTTGTAATACAAGGAAAAGACTGCGCTGAAAATCTGTTTTCCATTGCTTGTCCACATCAGCTCTGCTGCTCTGGGACTTGCATTGTGTTGATAATGTTGGAGCAGTACAAAATTGCACTGCATTTAACTCCACGGCTCCCAACACAACAGGTTACCAAGGGTCACCCCTAGTGACTGCTGTATTCATGTTTGGGATAAGGGCTTTTAATTCTGCTAGTTAATTTAATCCCCACAGTTTGACAGCGTGTTCCCTGGACTATTTTTCATCTTCAAATTGCAGTTTGCTGGTTAGTTCCTGTAGAGGCCTGCTGTGCTCTGCATTTATGTTCTTGTTCTTAGGATTTGTGCTGTTACCACATCATCTATCAGACACGTGAACAGCAGAGAATGAATGGTGTGAAAAGTCTCTGTGTCAGTTTTACGAATAGACCTGTGGAATCTACTCTCACAGGAACTAAGGGGCTGTCTGGGTGACTGTCATCTGGGAAAGGGATATATGTCTCTTGGCAGATGTAGCATCTGGGTGTCCGTTATTTCACTTAAGTTGCGAGAAACTCGTCATTTTTAACTCCCATATTTCATTAATGGGAAGATGTGAAAATTGCCTGTGTGTTCATAGGAGAATAGATTCTGGCTTTTACCTGATAATCAGAAGAAAATTCTGCAGCATAATCAAAGGATGAAGTCTCATTCAGAATATAATTTGTTGATGCTGTCTGACCACCATATGTTGTTTTAACTTTGATCCCTCTTTGGCAAGATATAAAATAATCTGCAAAGTATGGAGATCCATGTCTGAAGAGTCTGTTTAAAAGTAATGCACTATCAAAATGGATTAGCTGTGCCTGAAATATTTCTAGATTTATTTGCTGTCAAAGGGTGGTAAAATATTTAAGGCAAATAGCCTGGTTGTGTTTAGGAATTTGACCATGAAAGAGCCTAGGGAGATGAGTTTAAGTATTATTTATACTAACTATGCAAAATATTTTAATTGTTCAATATTATAAATTTATTATCTATCAGGTTTTTTCCCCCCTTCCTTCCTTTTTCCCTTCTGGCTCATTTGGCAACATTTATTCTAAGAAATTGCCCAGAAGCTTGAACTCTTTTCAGCAGCGTGTGTTACAGTGCGTGGCATTGCAATGTCTCCAGCTTACCTGCTTCTCTTTAGCAGTCCAATTAAAAATGCAGTCCATGCACATTGCTAAAGATGCTGCATCTTTCTGGTGAGGCTTACTTGAAGCTTTAGGCTTGCAAATGGGCAGGTGTCTTGGATCACTCTATTTTAGAGATGGTGTAAAAACCCTTAATGTAATTTCTCAGTGCACCCACCCATCTTTAAAAAGGAGTGCTCTGCAGTCTTCAGGAAAACAGTGGTTGGCTTGATTTTGAAAAGTTTATGTTGTGCAGACATTGATTGATACAGAACTAATTGCTAGAATTCCTTATGACTTGTGCTTTTTTTGTTACACACTAAGAAGATTTTTTTCTTGGACTCCCCTGTTTTAAGTGTTTTCAGAGTCACACTGGTCCAGACTCCAGCAGTCAAGTCGCTGCCTCCAAAGGCTGACTTGTGACACCGTGTTGAACTACCTCAGTTAAGAAGCTCGTACACATTAGGGACTAGGAATAAAACTGATTCACCTGCTACTCTAGTCCATGGTGGCAAGTTAGAATGGTTATGAGCTGGGCAATGTGTGTACCTTTGGCTTTGTACCATTTAAATCGCAACAGCTGAAAACAGATTTGTGTGCAATCCTGGTATTCAAAGAAGGCTAAGGAGAATCTGAGTTTGGCACACAACCTAGTTAATCTACCATCATAACTAATGATTTCACCATTCAGACATAACATATCGACCTTAAAGGATTTTTCTTATATAGCTGATGGCTTGATACCTTTTAAACACTAATGCCGAGGGTATAATCTCTCTGAATAGTGTAATAGCTTTATATTTAAGGTAGATTGGGGATAAAATTTTGTGTTTTCATGTGAGCTATGAATACCAGTAAGGTATTCAGGTAGGAATTACCTTATCGTACCTCTGAGGGCACTTACCAAATAATTTTTATTGGAAAGTTAATACGTTGAGGCAGAGTGAATGGGAAGCTGATCAGAATGCTGAGGCACAGCCAGCCCTGTGTTGCTGTTGCTGTCCGCAGGTCTGCGGCAGGCGCTGATTCATTTAGCACATCATCGAAAGTCATGTAGCGTTCAGTACCGCTTAAAATTATATGAAATTGTGTGCAAGAGAGTCTCCGTGTTAGCTTTGAAGGATCCTCTCCTCCTCGCAGAAGCAGTTCTGCAGGGCCCAGCCCAGCTCCACGGGCTGCGGGTGTCACGCTCTGCAGGCGCCGGTACTGCTCCAGCAGCCGGGGGAGTTGCTCAGGATTTAATTTCACGCTTGTGTATCTGGGTGTGCAATCAGCCCCTTTCTCTTTTAATCGTGTGTCTGCAACTCTCAGACCATGTATTATGGCGTTCATTTCTCCTCTGCCATCAGCACTGGCGTGACAAAAGGAAACCTAGCAGGGCAGGGGCTTCTGCTGTGCCTTGTCTTCCTCTCTGCCTCCTGCTCTGTGTGACTGTATTCCACCCCTCTAACTTGGCTCCTCCGTGTTGAGCCTTCCTGAAGCATGTTCCTGCCCCTCCTGTTGTCCCTATTGCCACTTCCCCAGCTTTTGCAGGGTTCCCAGAAGAGAGGAGGCTCCCCTGTTTGCTCCCTGTCGGACCAACCCCGTCCAACTGTTGGCATTCCTCCAGCATCCAGCTCTGCCGGAGTGGAGCAGGAAACCACTTGGCTGCTCCCTGTTCTGGAGCTGTTAACTGTCTCCCAGCTGAAAAAGGCTTTGGAAATGTGTAGCAGTTGGTGCTAATATAACTTAAATATTTTCTCCAAAACTTAAATTTTCATTGGTGGTGTCAGGTTGTTTTGGTCAGAAGATACATCCCCAGCCCCCTCCCAAAATCTGTAAAGAGTAATGATTCTACTTGAAATATAAGATGATTTCGATATATGAAACACTTGCTTTTTTGAAATAACTTGGCTTGAATGCTTTGTCTCTTCCAGACTTTTATCTGTAAAGCCACTGTATGTTCTGTTCTATACCTTGTACCTCTTGAGGAGGATGAGAGTCCACTGACCCCAGGTAACACTGAGGAACAAAAGCACTATGAGGTGGAGTCTGTGGTTTTCTGATGACTTTACCACTATAAGATAGTGCCAGCAATAGCTGCTTGTTCCCACAGTGTTTTTGTGGCCTCATGGAGAACTGCCTGGCTCTGCTGTGAACAGGCCAAGGAAAGGAACCAGCTGAGGGAGGAAGGTGGTGTTGTGTCAGTATTTTTGAAAGAGCCAGACCATTACCTTTCCAGTTCACACCATGGCCAGAGATCTTGACCTGTCATCCTTTTCCCAGAGTTTCTGCAGCTACAAAATAAACATATATCTTCTCTAAATTGCTGATGACTACTGAATCACTGCATGTTTGTAAGGGCACTATTGACATTAATGTTGGGCTATCTAGCAGTGATGCAGGATTTTATTTAGAACAGGATGTTCCAATTTGTTTCTTTTTCAGTCCTACAGAAGATATTTAGCAGTATAACCAGCAGGTCCCTTCCCATAATTCTGTTGCAAAATACTTGAGCTCCCTCCTGGTTTGTAAAATCCTTTATGATGAAAATAAATTTGTGTACAGCATGTCTCTTCACCTTTTATAAATATAGATAAGTGCACAAATCTATTAAGTATCTGTGCAGAAAAACTAAAAATGCATATTTTCATAAGAATGTCAGGTTTATAATTGCATAAATAAGATGCTGACTGAAGCAAATGTTCAATTTCGCATTAAAGTTAGGCGTTCATAAAGGTTTGGATTTGCATAATTTAATTTTCTGCACAGAGGACACTGAAAATCAATGGTATGATTCATGGCCATACCGTGGTTACCATGAGGCTTTTTGATGGTTCCAGCTAGAAGTACAAAGGTGTTTACAACCTGAGATGTTCTGCACTGACTCGGAGCCTCTCTAACTTCAACAAACATGGATTATTTAGACACAGTCCCTTTCTCTGGATGGAAGGAAACACAGAAGGGCTCCCTGAGCAGATACCTGCAGGAGCACCTTGTTCTTTGGAGCAGGCAGCGTGCAGTCGTCCTCCTGTCTGAAGGAGTCAAACTTTCTCAGCAACAAAAATCTCACAACTATTTGTCTTCTCTGTGTAGAGGATGCTCAGGAGAGAGCTGCTGTTGTCTTTCATTTTTTAACAAGGAGAGACTTCGGGTGTATTTCTCAGCACATGTGATTTTTAAATGAATAATTGGACCATTTTTTCTGATAGCCTTACCAGCCATGAGCCTAGGCTACTTCTGTGTTCTCTTCCTTAGGATTTTCACAATCTCTGATCTTTGTTCAGTTTTGGGGGTTTTTGCCAAGTATGTTTGTTTCTCCACAATCCACACCTGTTCTTTCCTGTTGAAATGAGTGCCTGTTGCCTCCTAGCCGCGTAGACATATATAAGTAAATAAAAAGAAAAAATAAAAGGTGAAAATAAGGTGTTCGATTTAGTATTTTTAAAGGGGAAAACAAGGTGTGTGAGGTAGTGTTGCTTACAAATCCTGGTAGCCTGATGTGTTCACAGCCTGGAGTGAATTAGCATTTAGAAAGTTGCCAAGGAATCTGGAAAAGTCATTCCAATTGCACAATTAATACCTTTGCTCGCACAAGAGAAAATTTGGCAGGGGCAAACCCGTACTG
Organism: Atrichornis clamosus; assembly: GCA_013400975.1. Classification (NCBI taxonomy): domain Eukaryota; kingdom Metazoa; phylum Chordata; class Aves; order Passeriformes; family Menuridae; genus Atrichornis; species Atrichornis clamosus. Next base: position 349,775 of record WBMZ01012909.1, on the reverse strand, counting down.
CCTTTCCTGAAATTGCACGACTTTTCCTACCACTTCAGGATTCCAAAACCTGCAGAAATCCATGTTGCAGAGGGAATGTTGTCCACAGAGCTGTGTAGCACTCAGGGATAACCTCAGGCACATCAGGCTCTCTCCTGCTGTGGTGCAAGGGTGGTGCCACTCGGAAGCTTTTCCAAAGGGAAAGAAAGGCAGGTTCTGAGTTACTGGTGCATGATGTTCGATAAAGCCCTGTTACAGGCTTCCTTCCAACCCAGCTGTAATTGGCCTGGGAATAGAAGGGAATGCAGTGCTTGGTGACTGCATATGTGTAACAGTGCCTTACGTGGATTGCTGAAGTTTTAATTTGAATTATTCAGCTAGTTTCTTAATGATCAAATAAGTGGTTTGGGAGCAGTTGGACTTAAATTTCCAAAAAGCCATTTGGTGCATACTTGTTCTTCACATTCTGTGTCGGTGGATCTGAGGTCTTTTCTGTTTGTGTGCATTTATTATAGCACAAAAGTTATCAGTTGTTCTGCTGTGAGAAATGTTGAATTTATTACAGACTTTCTAATGACATTCGTGAATTTACCTCCAGTTTGCTTCAGTCAGATGCATAGAAACAATATGCAAAATTGGCACATAAAAAGCCCAAATACCCCATGTCCTCATGGAAGCAAATGCATTGCTTTGTAAAGGAAAAAATAAAAACTGTTTGAGGTATAAAAGAAAAATCCTGGGATGGAATGTAGGATGTGAAGTTTTTTCTGGTTTATAATTGATGACTTTAATACCTTCTAGCTTGTGGGGTTTTACAAAGATTTCTGCATTCCTGTCTTCTCCCTTTCATGCTTTAAGACATTCTTTTGCACAGTGGGTGTTTCACCTGACATCGTTTGGTAGTCACTGGCAAAGTCAGCTTTTCTTTTGGGTCTGTACAAAGCAAGTTTGGTTATAGCTCATACTTTCTTGTGTGCATCAGAATTTCCTTATGGAAATTACTGGAGTTGCACAGGCATGTGCCAGACCAGGAAAATGGCATCAGTGAGGCCTGGCTTCTGTGACTCCCCTTTGGGTGGCGGTTTCATCAGTGAGGAACACGCCTGTTAAATTCTTTTAAGCAATACCAAATTTGTAGTCTCTGCTCAGCAAAGACTTCAGCTTCACTGTGTAAACTCCAGGGAGTCAGTACCACTTTCTTAATGATTCCTGCTTCTTTTCTTCCCAGCTCTGACCGAAGGTTATGTTGGCTCTCTGCATGAAAACAGACATGGGAGTTCTGTGCAGATCCGGAGGAGAAAGGCTTCGGGGGATCCTTACTGGGCGTACTCCGGTGAGTGAGTTGTCTTCTTCAGAGCACTACAACATGAAACGTCTCCAAAATCAAATTGTTTGCTTGCTTTTTATTACTACTGCACTCAGTTTGAATTAGTTTTACAGTGTATTTTCTTCTTCTGGCTTCCTTGCAAACTCCCCCTATACTCGTCCCCTCCTTTCTTGCATTTCTGCCATTTACCTGCAGGATTTGTCTTACTCTGCTCCCTCTCAGTCTTATTTTAGTTTCTTGACACACCTCTGGACTGGCATACTCCCAGACTTCTCTTTGCTCTTCTGTTCAATCCATACATTTCCAAACTCACCATTTGCTTACCATATTAAGCCTTTTAGGAAGACTGTAAGCATCCATAGATATATCCAGATTTTTTAAAAAATGCCCGCACAACAACCTAGAAATTTTACAATTATTTATTTCTGTGCATGTATTTTTGTGGTAGTGTGTAATGACAGCGAGGAGACTTCTCAGTGCATCCAGCCAGGATGTGTGGTGCTGGAAAGGTAGGATATTGGAAGGGTATTTCATTGTTTGTCCCACTGCTCTTGTAAAGTCTTATGGAAGACCTCATGTGTCTGCACAATTTTGAAATACCACAAATAAAAATACACTGCAGAATGATGTCTTTGATTTGATTTGTTGTAGAAAATTCCATGTCTGTATTTGAAATTGTTGAAAAACCTTTCAACTTGAAATGGTGTGACTCTGTGGAAATGGTTGACTATATGGAAAATATCTAATATCTAACTTCTAAAAAGTTTTTATGAAGATTTCAAGCATTATATTGAACTTGTGTGTGCTTTCTTTGAAGATCTGAGGTACATTTCAAACATTTGATGCTTGTCCAAGAGGGATGTTATGCAGGGCTAGTTTTAGCTGAGGGTAAAATACTAGCTTCTAAGAAGTCTGAATGCTGCTACCAGATAAATATGCAAATGTTACTTTTTGCCTGCCAATGCCTCTCTTTTATACAGACCATTTATTTCATTGGAGATGAATGATTATAAGTAAGCGCAGGGGTTTCTTTCCATCAATATACACAAGTTTTCTGTATTAGATCTCAGCTATCCTATTTGCAAATGAGGTCACACAAGTAAAATAAATCTAAACATTTTAGGACAAATGACCACTTTTGATCTTCAGCCAGTTCAGCCTCTCTTATCCGATGTCTTTTGTCCATATTTGCTCACTGAGAGGACCAGAGGTAATGAAAACGCTGAGCTTCTGTGTTTAGGTTGAAAGTGGGAATAAATGGTGGGTGGCAGAGCCCAGATGCCAGACAGATGTTTGTTTCTAGCTGAGCACAGTGAGGAGGATGATCATGTTAGCTGTTTCTTTCTCCTTGCTTCCTCATTCCCCAGAATATTTCCCAGGAACCCTGAGCAGAGCTTGGCTCAGCAGTTTGTGTACTAATGTTTGTCCTGTGGGTAGGTTTTTGGACATGACTGGGAAGTTTACATCAAATGAGCCTACAGAGAGGGGAAACTTCACTCTGCAGTAAGCAATTAGCCTGTGTCAGTGGTTTCCAAGCTCTTTTACAGGCATTATCTGGTAGGCTGCTTCCCTTCCCTATCCTCAGATGGTCAGGCCAGCTCCCCTCCAGTTATTTGTACAACAGCTGCTGGCCCAGCCCCAGCAATTATGGGCAGGGAAGGAGGCTCTGCTGGGCTGAGGGCTGGTGAGTCTGGAGTTTCTTCTAAGGGAATTTGCCAATGGGAGTAAACAAGACCAGGATAGCTCCTGACAGCCGTCAGTGGACAGCCTCTGCTGAGCCCCAGCATTGACCATGTGTGTTAGGCTGAGCTATGGCTTTTTATTGATTTCAATTGAGCAGAACTGATTTACAGCAGCAGAGGCCTCTCTGTTTACGGCTGTGCCTTGCCTGCTTGCAGAGCTTTTGTATTTTTAGGCTTAAGAGTTCTGTAATAAATCCTGAGGTGGGGTTGGAAGGGTCCAAAAGCAGGCAGCCAGTTGTGGTTTGCCTGCTTGGGGGTGGAAAAAGGGCACAGTTGTGTTGCAGAGAGTCCTCAAATATCCATCTTCCACAGGATATATCTGTCCTATGCTGTGCTTTTAGATTAATTCCTCTGTAACCTGTAGGGAAATCCTTCTGCTGCTCCGAGCTCTTGTGGAGGGTGAATGGTCCAAGAGGTGGTTTAAACTCTGGAGATCAGGAATTTTCCTGGTTTCATGAGTGATCCTGGCATTACCCTGTGCTGCCTGGTCATATTACCTTTCTCAGGCACAAGAGTTTAGAGAGGAGAGACTTGAGTTATTGATCAGGTGTTGAACAACCCTCAGACCTGTAACATTTGTATAAGGCACCTACATCCCTAAAGGTCCCTGCGGCAGGAACCTGTGAACTCCAGTGCTCACACTGCATGTTCTCTGGACAAAGCTGTGCCACAGAGTTCCCCTTTCACTGCCTGGTTGTAAAGGAGAGGCTTTTTAAGCCTTGTAAAATAACCCTGTTGTCTGCAGACACAATTCTGCCTGTAACATTTATTCTAGTTCGGAAATAAAACTTGCAAAAATAAAGACTAGAAAATTAAATGAAGAAGGCCCATTTTGAATGGTTTCTGTCAAAAAGACAGCAGGAAACACAATCAGCCCTTTAGAAGAAACCTCGTTAAGTCTATGCTGGCAGCTCTTTTAAACCAAATTCAGAAGTGAGCAAACACTGAAAACAGTAGACTAGCTTGTCTTTAAATAGGAACTACAAGACTGAACAGAGACTGAGATCTCCTAGATTCTTTTTAGGATTTATAGGAAGCTCAGACTACATTTCTAGGGGGAATTCTCTGCGCATGTGTATTCATGTATGTTTTGGCAAGGTATTTATTCCATGATTGTGTCTTACAGTTTGCCAAAGACTTCCTAAACTGGGACTGGCCACATTACTTGAAGTGTTACAGAAATGTGGAATAGGCACAGCACAGTCACAAGAAGTAGATGTGGATCAGTGCAGTCTTTGCTTTTCCAAGTCATCTCTTCTGTTAGGCTAACCACTGAATGGTCAGATTTGAAATGATTTTTAGCACATCCTTATAATTGAACAGAACTTAATGTGTTTCTAGTACCTGTCATAGAGACAGATATTGCAGTTCAGGTGCCTCTTCATCAGCGTGGAAGTATTTTTGTAAATATGTAAGCTGTTTTTTAAACAAAAAACCCCAAACAATACTCAAAACAAAAAGCCTGCAGAAATATGCAATTGAAACATCTAAGAAATCCAGGGCGTTCTGACTGGCCCTCCCTTGTGTAGTATATGCTTCTTCCCAGAGCATAATCCAGACATTAAAAGATGCCTCTCAGTGTCACGTGTTGCATCTGTCTGTGCTGGGAACGCTTTGCTGGTGATCTGAGCAGACCCCAGTTTGCCTTGCAGTAGCCCTCAAAATGAGTGGCTCAGGGGGCAGGGCTGTAGGAGGAGATGGCAGTATGAGATGCTGATGCAGATGCTTGCACATAAAGTGATAGGGGACCTTTATCTACCCGTACCTGTTCTTCTGAAAAGCTGTTATGTAAAATTAATGTGACAATCATTGCATGAGGTTGTGGAAAACCAGAAGCAGCAAGGGGAAAGTGTGCTCTTTACCCAAATGAGGAAACTCCTTTTTGAGTCTTCATGTGGGAGACATGATGTCTAATTATTCCCAGTATAAATGATCAATGGGTGTGGAATGGAGTCTGCACTGTTCTGGGGCAGGATGTTGTAGGCGATGGTGCTTTTGCCACTGGAGTTTCCCAGCTGAGCTGGGGTGCTGGCACTGGCAGGGCTGGTGTGCCCTCCTCCCTTGGTGACTGTTCTGCTGATCAGTTGCAGTGTTGTGAGCTGACTCATTCAAGAAATACTGTTTTAAGTGATCAAAAGGATCTCTTCTCGGAGAACAAAAAAGCAGATGCTGGCCAAGGATGTAGATGTGTTCTTTTTACATGTTTATCTAACCATGGCTTTGTAAAGAGAATCCTATGTAGAAAATGCATACAGTTGTTTTTTTCCTTTAATCTTATGGTGTATTCAAGGAATCTCTTTCCTCTTTGTACCTTTAGTGTCTCATTTTCTATGTGAAATTATTAGGACTGCTTATGATGCTTCTGTTCTTTGTGCATGTCCTTACTGATGTTTTTTCTGTCTAAAATGTTGAATCCTTTCTCTCCAAGATTCTGTTCAGCTGCCGTGAACATTAGGAGAAGTTAATAGAAGGAAAATAGGCTTCACAAGAGTAGAGATGACCCTGTGAGTGGGGAAAAGTGTCCATTAAGAACAGGAACTTTGGCCATGCTGTCAAGCTAGTGGACACTATCAGTGTGTGAATGCTTTGTCCTACAACTCTTAGGCAGTTATTGCTGTCCTTTAAGATGATATTATTTAAAATATAACTGGTGGTGAATGTAAGAATGGAGTATTCTTCTCAAAAGCAATTGCTGGCATTAAAACAGGAATGGTGGGTAATGGTTATTTCCTGAAAGAACAGCAAATGGTGTTAACTGTGATGGAATGTAACTTGGTGATATCCTTTGTAAATGTGTGAATTTCTCTCCTTGCTTAGATTGTTCTCATTAAATAAGCTGCTAATGTGAATTGGACAGGAAATAATCAGCACATAGTAAGGAAAGCATCAAGACTTATTGAACTGAGAGGTAACTAATGGGCTATTTGCTGTGGTCAGTATTTCACTCTTTCAGTCCCTCAGAATAATAAATCTTGGTATTGACCAAAACTCTGGCACACTGTGTGCTCAGTTATCATTCCCGTGTAAGAATACTCATCTCCCTTAAATGCAGGATGGCCAAAATGAGCAGGTTCTGGCTCTCTTGCTTTCTTACTCTTTTGAGCTGACTTTCTAAAGAGGAGCTAAGCTGAGAGAAGTAGGAAAAATATTCCCATTAATATCTGATCTGATCAGTAAACTGAGCTTTGAATATTTTTATCTGCATTCATCAGAGATGAATGGTAGTCTTCACTGAACCCTGCTGGAGCCAGCTGCGAGGCATTCGTTTCCATATGCAATCTTATTAGAGGAACAGTTGTTCCAGAAATCAATGCTACACTCTTTCATAAGGGAAACACAGGAAACCGTAGCTCGAGAGTTTGCTGTTACTGTCTAAGCATGAACCCTGATTTTTAATGTGCACAGCTAAAGCCACTGCTGTGTGTTTTCTCAAATAAACAGGAATTACCATCTGTATGTTTTGATTGTTTGTATTCTGACGGTACTGGGTCATGAGTCTTCATGTCCACGAGGAAGGCACTGTACAGATGTGCACGAGACACATCTGTGTCTGCAGGATCTGCATCACAACGTGCACGTACTCGGAGGATGTCGGGGAGAATGCTTTTTATCTTTAGCTATTCTGCCCCGTGAAGGAACCAGTACAAAATACTATCTTTTGTTTCTGTTGTGAGAATGAAGAAATGAGTTTTCACATTCCTATCCCAGAGAACAGGATATATCTTCCTAACCATAAGCTAGCATGAATAAGGAATTCACAATCATGCTTGTGTTGAGTATTTACCATTAGCAGTCCCCTGAGGAGAGCCAGCCTTGCCAGAAGCAGTCCAAGCAGTCTGTATCATTTTTACTAAGCCATATTGCTGGGGAACACAGCTCTGATTGAGAGTCTTGTCATTTACTTTGTTTGTCTATTGGCAAGTTCCTAAATAATCTGCTAGGAACCCTCAGATAGTAATTTAGTTTCTACTTAGACACAGACACGATTTCGTTATTGAATGCCATTAATACTGTTTACTCTCTCTTCTTGCCACCTTTTTTTGTGTGCCACGTTTACAGTTTATTCCAAGTACTGTCATAGTCAATCCTGGTATCCAGTCTATAAGGAAAAGGTTGAATTTTTAAAAGATGGATGCAGATATAGTGATATTCCTTTTTTCTTTTTTTTGGCAAGGTACTCACTAGAATTTGTTTGGTTTTCATGCTTAAGAACATTAAAGCAAATACCTGATTTTGGAGGTTCTGAATTTTTTCTTTACTGTTTTTGAGCAGATAGGCCATTGGCTGTTGAACAGCTCTGAGAGGTTGAAGCGTAAGATGAGCAAAGAACCAGTCCCCTCAACTTTCACTCTTTCATAATTTTTTTTCCGTAGCACAGCACAAAATATAAAATAACTGCAACAGATGCTCGATGAAATCTTCAGAGCTTCAGATACAGTTGTTCCTATAGTTCATCAAAGTATTTTTACTTTGCACTGCTGCAGTCACAGCTGTGGTGATCTTTGCTCAAATGAGGGAGCACAAAGAGCTGCTTTAGCTGGGGAGGGGAGACCTCTCACTTCTTTAAACGTACTGTGCTTTTTGTTGCATTTTCTTTCAATGTGAACACTGGGACATTTGTGGAAAACCTCTGGAATTACAACAACCAGTGCACTGTTTCAAAAGACTGAGAATGTGCTGAAGTGCAGCAAGAAGTTGTCAATTTACTTGACGTCTAGGCATTGAAATAAGCAACAGGATAAAATGCTTCAAGTTTTTTAGATATAAAAAACATGGGAAATGCCTGTGTTGTAAGCATGCAAAAGAAAGATGGAGTATTTGGGTAGCAGCTGTGATACAAGCTCAACAAATGGACTGGAGAATACTCGGAAGGTTGGAGACTGTTCTTGCCTTTTGAGATTCTTGAATGATTGCAGTGATACATTGAAGTTCCAACCTTGATTTCATATGTAACTGAACACATAGGAGAGTAACAGTGAGGGAAAAAGTATGTGAACAGCAAGGATACTTCAGTGAGAAACAAAGCAAGCAAGGAAGCTCTGAATAGTCTTGTAGTTTATGGATTTAAAAAATAAGGTAGCTTGGCACAAACATTATTGCAGTAGTCCAAGCATGAAATAATCAAGGCATGAATCTGAATTTTAGTTGCAGGATATAAGTGGAGTCTTCGTTTGAAATGGCTGAACTAGGCCAGTACTGCATTTGATGCAGTAGATGTAAAATTATTTCTATTATTTTTGTGATGTCAGATGGCTTCTTTGTGTCTTTCTAGTCAGTGTTCAGAAAATAATATTTTCTTCAGTGTCTGTGCCCCAGGAATTGCTACAACTCTTCCCTTTCCCAAAAAGTGTCTCCATCTTGCAGGATCATGGCATCAAAGACTTAGAGAGTTTTTAATGGTTATGATCCTTGAAAAAGCAGCCCCTGCCTGCAGGAGGAGCAGATCTGCCACGCTGGGTTCCCTTTGCAGGGGGAGGAATGAGTTGCACAGGGCTGGGCATCCCCTCAGCCAGGGCAGCTGCTGTGGGGGGAGATCTGCCGTGGGGTAGAGGTGCCTTGGGTTTATTCTGTGTCAAATGTCACATGCCTCCTGGAGAAAGGAGGAATCACGGAGAGTCTCACCTAGATCCCTTGGTACTGCTGAATGAGTGCTTAGCAGCTGAAGGGGTTGCAATTCTTACCGTGTCTCTGGGGTGAATGTGTTTGCGTGGTGGGCCCTGAAGGGCAGGGCAGGGTAAGTAACTCTTTGGTACACCCCATGCTGTGCCTGGCAGAGTGGGAAGGAGTCCCAGTGCTGTGCGTGGTCTCTGAGGCCACACATCCCACCTCATCGGGTGCTAATTGAAGAGACCTTGGTTGCCTTGGAGATTGCCTCCTTCGGGGGAGCCCATGTTGGTAGCACAGGTGTTGTGAAGCTCCTGAGCTAACAGAAGGTCTTCTGGAGGTGATCAGGCTGTGCAGCTTAATTCTTCCGTCAGCAGCAAACTCAGTTTCTCCCTGTGCTGGTGCTTTGCAGAAGCTCTTGCTCTGTTTGATGCCTTCAGTTTTTTCCAGTGGATTTGAGGAAGAGCACGTTCTCTTCCTATCCAACACACAGAACATTTGGCTTTAAGTTGCAAAGTTTTTTGTTAAAGACTGTGTGTGCCCCAAGAGTTGGATGGGTACACTTCTAACTCTTCAAATTAAATAAATATGAAATCCTGCAATGGAGAGCAGAGCTGTGCATATAAATTACATCTTTAAACAGCACTTGAGTGATTTTCTGGAAATGTTTTTAACTCTCCTCTGAACTCTTAACAGGTCGTCTCTGTAGCCTTTCTATCTGAGGGAGGCTATTGGCACTGGAATGATTTATTGAAGAGGTATGCTGCTCTGCAGTATAAAAGTAATGTCAAGCCTTACTGAGAACCTGAGTATCAAGCCTTTGTTTTTGTAGAGCTGGGTAAGGGAGCAGGTTTAATTCAGCTGAACCCTGAATGAATGTTTCCTAAGTGTGTGTTCCCACCCATCCCATCTCTTAACACTGCCCACTTGTGAGGTGAGTGGGACTGTGGGTTGATAATGTTTTCAGGACAGCTAGTGAGATGAGCAGTTTTGTCTGTGAAGAATTAGAAGCTCTTTGTCCCTGTTGCAGAGAGAAAAAGCGTGGAATTTGAGCTGCCATTGTAAGGACTGGTGGGTATTGCTGACTCATGGAGCCCTTGTGGTCGAACCCTCAGTAGGGTGAGATACCTTTGAAACAAGTAACTCCTTCAAAAATACTGACGACTTGGCCAGCAAGCAGCTCTTCCACCTAGGGAGTCTTTGCTGCTGTGAGTATTAGTCCTTCTATTTTCCTCCATCTCCATCCTGCCTGGTTTTTTTCCCAACAGTACTTGCTGAGTTTAACTTAAGCCAGTCTGTTGTGGTCATTTCCTACATTTCTGTTGTGCATGGAGTAAGACTGCACTCAGTTTGCTGTAGGATGACAGTCTTGGAGGCAGGTACACAGATCCACGTCTCTCCTTAGCACAGCTGCTGGAAGGTAAGGTCGTGCTGTGATCACCGCTGTAAAAACCAGGAGGGCACAGAGAGGCTGGGTGCCATGTCTCACATCACCCCAGTGTGGCTGAACTGAGGTCTCTGGAGCTGGCCCGTGCTGGTTTTTGTTTACCTTGATGTAAATTAAACATCTAAGTTGTCCAGCTGCCAGCAAGCTCAGGAGGAGTTGTTCCACGTGGGGTTCTTGATTCCTGACTCTCTTGCGAGGATTTCTCAACTGTCTTGGTATATAAATTTACCCATAAAGGAACAAAAGGGGGAGATGTCTCTGCAGCTGAATGCCTGAAGGTGATGAGTATTGGCATGTGACTGCAGTTTCTGTTGCTTTCCTTCTGTAGAATAGTGAAACAAATGTTTCCTTGTCTCCATCCCAACTCCCTATAATACACTCACAGCTAAAGCTGAGGTGACAAAGGTCCCTTAAATACTGATCATTTGCTTTTGCACTGTGCTGGGTTGCGACCTGACAGGACCCCTTTGCTGTATTTCACATCATCTGGTCCTTGAGCTCTGGGGCCCATGGCGAGTGTTGAGCTCCCGTAAGAACAAACGGCGAAGTGGACGCGCTCAGAGTGAAGAGTTGAATGTCTTGTGATTTGCTTTGCGTTTGTGTGAACGTATTTCCCAAGTACAGAAATAAGATTTACCCTGAGGTAATACAGCACTGAAGTCATGGAGAGTTTAGATCACTTCATGTTCAGTTTTACATGCTGTCTTTTGCTCCCGAGGTGTGGTGGTGTGTCTCGGGCTGCTGAGATCAGGCTGCTGCTGGAGCCTCCTGGCCCCTTGGGGTATGAAAAGCCATTTTACATGCCAGATGCTAGTCTGCTCCTAACCAGAGGTGACGTGAACTTTTCAGATAGATTCCAACTTGGAAGCTTCTGTGGCACTTCAGATCATGTTTTTAATTTATATTTCTGTTGCTGGAGACGTGAAATTGAGACACTGATCTGCATGATATACTATTAACATATGCTGATCTCCGTGGAAGGGGATTTGCTGTGTGAAGGTAAGTTTGCAGAGAATTGGATGTGACTTTTGTCAGGAAGGGCTTGGTTACTGCTTATATTGCACAAGGGCTCCCCAGATGCCTGCAGGACTTAATTGCTTTCAGTGCAAACACAGAAAAGTTACCTCTGCCTTAAATCTGTGCAAGTCATCTGAGAGGTGGCATGGTGTTAAATGCATCAGTGGCTGAAGCAGGGTGTAATGAGGTGAAGACTATGAGCTGGAGAAGGTACTGAGAGCCTCCCTTTCTCTGCTGTTAAAACACCAGAACTGTGCAGCTCTGTGAGCAGTTAAGTGCTTCATATTCCTGTGAAAAGTCTCCAGTGCCTAAGAAGCCCTGAGCCTATTTCGTGGCCTCCAGTTGTGCTCTGTGCCACTGTTCCCTGTGTCGATGCTTGTGCGTCACTAAACCCGTGGCCGTGCTGTGTCTGTGAGGTCACCCCCTGCTCTCAGACTGAGTCAGAGTTACCCAGCAAGTCTGAGAGTAGTGGGGGAAGGAAAGGGGAATTGGTAGCCTAGATGCAGAAGAAGGCTCACATGCCTAAGCCTGTTTCCTTAGGAAATTGGGCTAATCCATTGTGGGCCCCTATTCAAAATGGCAAACTCTCTCGAGGAACTCTTCAGAGCACGTGCCAGAAAAGTTCTGCTTGTGCAAGAAAATCCTTGTGATTTCAGCAGATGAGTTTTGAAGGCTGAAAAATGTCTGGGTGGTTCAAGTGATCAAAATATTGGTCATAATTCTGACCTGTTGTACTAAGTGAAATATAACTGTTCAAAGGAAACAGCCCAAGTCCAACCTTTCCATTTAAGGCCACCCATGCTCCTGATCATAGGTGCCATCGCAGGAGGTCTGCACAGGAGCCCTTGGAAGACAATGTTGTAGGCAACCATCTGTTTGGCATTAGCAGAAGGCCTTAAATTAGAGAAGGTGTTGTGGTGTGGCACCTGGACTCATCACTCAACATTTCAGTATGAACAGAAGTGCAGAGTACAGTAAACATTTTCAGCTCTTTTTCCCCCAAAGTACTATTGGAAACTGTAATAAAAAGTAACTGCTGGGAAAGTAGTTTTGCTGAGTTATGCTATTTTTGAAAATGCATAATGCTCCATAGGCTTTTAAGTGATACTGGGCATATTTAACATTCTTTGATGTTAATTTCCTGGCATATGGACATCTCGACTTATTAAAATAAATAAGTACTTTCAAATTTAATGAAATGATGGAGGAAATGGCCTTTTTTCACATTCACGTCCGCTTCGCTGGATAATTTAATGTTTTAAAATGTAAGTTCATATTAAAGTTTAAAATTCAAGTATTGGTTTTTGAAATTCTGTAATAAAAAGGTTTTGCTGTAGGAGAGATGTATGAATTACTGAGGATGATAACACGATTAACAAAGTCTGGCTGGTGATTTCTTCGGTACAGGATGCAAGCTGTAAATCCTCCCACTAGGACCTACAGGGCTGGTCTGTTGGTGGGAGCTTCTGGTGCTGGTGACTGCTCCTTTCCTGGGGCATTGCTCTGTAGCCTGGCAGACTTGCCAGTTGCCTGTATTCCACAGCTAAGGTACAGCTCTGGAAAAGGACTCCTACATCGTTGACCTTCCCCCTCGCCCACCCCTGCCCCGTTTAATTCTCTCTTGGAGCCAACACTTCAAGTTTCTTGTGGCAGAGATGAGTATTTGTTTGTATTGGCTCACAAGATCTTTCTATCTTCTTTATACTGAATGTGTGTATTTGCTTCCAAGGTCTTTGCTTCTAGTGGGAAGGGTTTCTTTATAGCCTTAGGTGTTACTGTGTTATTAGTAAGTATAGAAAATGCACTTCTGTGCTGAGGGAGAGCAAGAATTCCCTGGAGAATAAGTAATGTTCAGTGTAATTGACTGGATATAAATATTTGAGTCCTAAATATTTAATAGAAATCATTGTGTTTGAACGTAGCAATGTGCAGATGATGGAAGTTTGCTCTGTGTCTTGCATGCCTTGAGAGACTGCTCCCGTGGTGTGTTGAAGCCAAGGATGGCTTTATTTCATTTCGAGGCAGACTAGAAACTGAAGAACTTATTTTCAGGGAGAAAAATGGCAAGGGACCCGAATGAAAAACCTACTCAGCTGAAGCAGAGGTGGCAAAGTTCACTGTGATTATATTGATTTTAAATTACTGTGTAGAGCTGGGACTAGCCTATGTCTAGTCCTGCTCATGATGAGAAGAAGAAAGGAAAAAGGCATGAATACTCTCTCCTCTTCTTCCAAATACTTTGTTACCAGTATGAAAATCCAAGAGCAGCCGTGTCCTCCTGACGTTCCCTACAGGCAAAATAAAGGTGTTCCAGCATCCTCAGTGGAGCTGAAAGGGGATAAGGGGCACAGTGAGCCTGAAACCTGTTTTCTCTCCTTCAGCAGCCTACCCCTGTGCCCTGGCTCCTGAAGGGAGGAGCACACAGTGCCCTGTTCAGTGAGTAACAGATGCCTCCAGTCTGTGCGTGCCCCCAGCTCTGCCAGAGATGACATTAACAGGAAACAGAGCATGTCTTGAGTGTGATGCATTTTTGGTGAACAGTACTACAACTGCCTGTACCACAAATTAAAACTAAGCTGGAAGTCATAGCAATTCACAGCACCAATATTCATTTGCTAGAAGTTTTACAGGAGAATCATTACTGGTTAACTTCATGTAGTTTGCATTTGTTTCACTGTCAATGAGAAAATTATTCAGTCATTAAGAGTTAACCATTTCTTTTTAGACCAGTCATGTATTTTATTATCTGATTATCTATCTTTGGGGAACGAGAATTTAAAGCAAATAAAGCTAATTGTGGTAAAAAATTGATATATTGTTGTAATGAAACTCTTAGTTGCCACATGACTGAAAGCGCACGGGGAAATGTCTTCTACCTGCAGTAAATCCACCACACTTTTGACAGGAGATGTTGTACCTCCTTGTTTGGTGTGATGGAGAGAACGCCTGAGGCACTTGGATAGGGAAGATGACTATTTCTGTTTCTTCCCCATGGTTTTTCAGCAGTCTGACATAGTGTGCATTCCTGGGCCCATGCCAAGCAGAGATGCAGCCTCCAAGTGAGACTTTATTGCTACAGTCATAGATGATTAATTTTGTACCAAATCGTATGGGTCTGATTAACCCAGAACACAGCAATAATGCTGTTTTAAAGATCTTTAGTGCATCCATTACTTCTGTTTCCAGTGTGCTTTTTCACAAGAAAAACCCCTTGTTTCTTACCATCAAATCTTGAGGTAGGGTCTGGGCCATAAAAATCACACCGAGCTCACAGTGGCTTGTTATGTTTAACTTTGTCTTCATTGAGGGAATGTCCAAGATGTCCTTACTCTTAGCACTTTTGTAAGGCCAGAGGTTAGTGCTTCCTTCACCACTGTAAGTGAGAAAAGAGAGTCAATATCTGCCCTGAGTCATCCAGGAGACTGAGGAAGCAGGGGCTAGAATCCAAAGCAGGGTTTGTGGATGTGCTTCATCCCTTTCACGATGCAGCCCCCTCTGTGTGTGGCAGCACTCCTGTCTGACCCACCAGGGCAGCAGATGTGTTATTTTCCAAGCAGGAAGGCTCCAGCTCACTGGAGCAGGTTATTCTTGTGGTGCCAGGAGGATGCTGCCTGCCTGTTAGTCTTGGGTCTGTGGAAGAGTTTGGGTGGTTCTGCAGGCAGGGCAGGATGCTTTTACATTCCCAACTCAGCTTTTTTTAATAAGATGTTTCAATAGCTTTGGGGTGTGTTTGTTGGTTTTTTATGTTTTCAATTTCAAACTCCAAAATACTTTGTAGCTTCATTGTAGAAGTGCAGGTTAAATAATCTATCCATATTTTGCAAATCACTGAACTTTAATACCTTTATCTAAAAGCATTTTTGGGGCACTGCTTGGCTCTTAGAAACCTGCTGTTTATTAGATCACTCTTCAGGTTTTGTATAGTTCAAGCCTCTAAAAAATAAAAATAACAATCTTCTATTGTCCCTGTAAAAGCCTTGTACCCTTATCAACATCCTCTGGCTTGTCTGGGGTAAGCAAATACACCCCCTCATGCCAGTGGCCATGTACAGGCACAGCCTCATATTATTTCTGTGGGATTGTGACTTCTGTGACCTCTTGCTGGTGGAATGTTTGCCTGAATAAATCCTTGGATAATGTGCTGCTGGCAGAACTTACCCATACTGGGAGAGGAGGGATGGTGTGGAGCAGGGAGAGCCCATTCGGACTCCTGCCCTTGGTAAAAGAAGCACTTTTTCCCAAGTCTGGAAGAAGAAAGTGTGTGTGGGAATCACCTCTGTTTCCCAGCTTGTGGCAGTTATGCTTTCTGCTTCTCAGAGCCCAGATCAGACCAGCTGAAGCTGGAGGTGATAGACATCAGTCTCATCATCTCTCCCTGTCAATCCTCACTTTTCTTGCCTTCACACGTCTTTCTTCCTTGAACATCCATAGCAAGACAGAGATCTCCAGTCAGTTCAGTCTCTCCCACAAATATTTTTGGAATAATTGTGCCTTTTCTCCACAGGACTCGCTTTCACAAAGGGGTCTGTTCCTGACTTTTTATAGACTCTAGATCGCATTATCTTGATGCATAGATGTTGTCTCCCTTAATGAATGGGAAATTATTTTTAATCAATGAAAATGTAAATGCTATTCCTGCGTGTTTTAAACCCAAAGTATTGGAAACAATCCGAGTGTGTCCCACCACCAGCCAGTGCCTCCGAGAGGTGTTTCTCAAGCGAGCTGCGTGCCCAGGAAAAGCTTGCTTCTTAAAATAAGCCAGTTCCGAAAAGTCAGGTTTTGGCTCCCTGGAAGCCTGTATTTTTGCAGCCACCTGTCCTGACTGCTTCCTGGTGTGATTTAAACCTGTGCAATCTGCCACTGTATGCTGATAGAGATTGTTTTACGGTAGGCTGGGCTGCGGGACCGTGTCAAGATGTGCTCTAGGAGTATTTCACTGCCTCCTCTACGTGGGGGTGGGCAAAAACCCAAAACCCTGAGTTGAAACTCCACGTGGTTTGTATGAAACTGTTAAGGCTGTAGACTTAAACGGCTCAGAGATTGAACTGTCAGAAACTTGGGTCCATCTTCCCTTACAAAAAGGACAGATAAAAGAAAAAGCACCTCCCACAGGCAACTTCTTCAAGTAGAATTTTATTGCATGCAGACCTCGGGGAAAATCAGACACGGATTTTGATTCATGAGATAATGGTTACCTTTAAAATAGTGAAAGATGGATTCAGGAGAGGGTTGCTGTTAGATTAATTACTGTTGATAGGCTTGACAGAGGTATAATGTAGCATTGCTGTGGTGGATGGAAGTCACTGGATAGAGAGCCAGGGGAAGCATGTTTGGTTAGTTTTTGTGCTCACCTTATTTCTTGTGGTGCAGGTGACTCATGAACAAACCTGTGTGAATGTGAAATGAGGTTTTCTGTGTTTAATGCTCTTATTAAGAACTAAGTACTGATTTTTTTTTTAATATAGGAAATGCATTATCAATTAATTTAAATGAAGTTCCTCCTTTGATAGTCACTTCCTCTCCTAATATTCAGTCATTCCTGATGGGTTTTTTTAACTGAATACGGATCTTAGAGCAAAGCAAATTGATGGAAAAGAGGAATATATATCCCACAGCATTAAAACAGATATAGAGTTTTGTCTTCAATGGCTTAAGAGGGCACTTTCAAGACCTTGCAGTATAAATAAATTCTGCAGACTTAAAGCTTTTTTGGCTCATTCAATTCAAAATGATACCAGTATCTCCTACAGAAATTGATAATACAGAGAAAATGGACTTCATTTTCAGGGAGATGAATTGGGATGAAAAAATGCTATTGGATAGGAGAATTTAGGAGAAATCTTAATAGAAATCTCCAATTAGTTGAATGGCTGGTTATCTGTGACAAGACATAATATTTACTAGACACTGTGAGCTGCATGAATACTTACAAAGAAAAATGTAAAATAAGATACAAGTTTATGTACTGTGTGTTGTAAAACGTGGATGATCTTTGCAAGGCTTTATGGCTTAAATAAGTTTTTGAGAAAATGCTGGGAGAAAGGTGTTAGTGGGGTATAAGATTATGAAAATTACTGTTTGTGTACCTTATTAAAATCTTTGTCAAACAGCCATTTTATTACACTTTGCTCTAATTTGATAAACAAGGCCAGCAGAATGGGGATCTTATATTTTTATCAGTAAAGGCAGTTCTGTGAAATAAGGAGAAAGAAAATCTATCCCTTTCAATGCATAAATAAAAAGTGGAACTAATTGAAAGCTAGATGGTGAATGGTATGAAGTGGGAGCCCCTAGACTCCTTTCATCAGATACTTCAAGTTTAAAAAAAAATAATAGTGAAATCCCACTGGAAGTAATTTTATGAAAATTAGAAATTCCATTCTTAGTCCTGGAGATGGTTTCAATCTTGCATTGATTAGTCATAGGTGTGAGGATTGGGTGAAGTGTCATTAGCTTGTTTTTAATTGCAGAGGGAATTTTACATTATAAAATGTCTATATGTGACTGAAAATGTAGAAGAGAAAAACAAGGTAACTCTTGAAACTGAGTGCTACGTGTGAAATATGTTTCTTTGTCCATCTCTGACGGTTTTCCAGGTAACGTGCAAATCATCTGCTGATTGTCAAATAGCAGTATTTCCTCCTGCCCACATTTCAGTGCAGTACTGAGTTGGGGTTTGGTATGTTTCTACACTTTGGGTTTTGTTTTTCAGTAGAGGTGGAGCCCCATGGTGACTTCCATTCTACTGTCCTGCTGACAACATTTTCACCTGATGAAAATAGAGGACATCCAGGCTTTTGAACTGATGTGGAGTAAAACTGGGGTTGGAAATGTGTCTTCTTTTACTGTCTGTGGTTTATTTCTGTGCAGAATTTTGAGCGTGCCCGCTTTCCATAGCAGTTGGGAGGTGCTGGGATGTCCTGGGAGGTGCTCCTGCAAAGGCCTCAGGTGCACACTGCCAAAATCGTTGCATCAGGTGTACAAACCCAGAGATGGAGGGGAAAGGGATGAGAATTATTTTTATGATGGGGTTTTGGTTTTGTTTTTGGTCAGAGAAGAAAATAAGGGGCCACTGACATGGTGGCCAATGATTAATTATCACCTCTTGCTCCCACAGGAGCTGAACAGGGGATTAGCACTCCCTGTGCTCCCTCTGCTACTCCTGCTCTCAATTGGAATTTTTTTCAAACTGTGTTTCAGATGAAAATGCAGCAGTCTGGCATGAATGAACACCGATATAGATCTGTCTAAGCTCCTTTCTCACTTCAAACTCAGTGATAGTTAAGACAGGATTATAAAGAAGCAAAAAAATTCAGCTCAGAAGTCTTGAAATCAAAGCAGTTCAGTAAAACGAAGGTATTCTCAAGCCTTTGTGCCAATTAACACTGGGCTGTGACAGCACAGTCTCTTTTACCTCATAAAATTCTAACTTGTGCTTATTTGGGAGGGTGGATTTAAGCAGGGGGAACCTATAAGGCTTCCTTTTGATTAGATTTACCTCATAAAATTCTAACTTGTGCTTATTTGGGAGGGTGGATTTAAGCAGGGGGAACCTATAAGGCTTCCTTTTGATTAGCTTTCCCCAGGCATTGGGTCAGATCAAGCAATGCTTGACAGTTGGATTTTTATCACTTCAAAGAAGAAAATATTTAGCATGATATAGAGATTAGATGCCCATGCTGATGCTGTTAACTCTGCTGAGGACACCTTTTTTTCAGCCAAATACATGTCTCAGAGGAGATGCTTCTTGCTACTGATCAGAAGCATTTAAATTTGGGAAAAAATCTAGAGATTTTCGTTCAAATCCTACTTACATGGAATAAATTCCAGATCTCAGTTTTTGCATTCACTTAATCATGAAATTTAATTCGTATCTGTAAAAGTATTTGTCTGAATTACACTGCATATATGCTCTTAATAATGTCAGGGCACTGATGTCCAACTGTGCATGAAATAAATAAGTATAAATACTGTTGTAATCCTCTTCAAGCTTGTTTAAATATTGTTGATTCAACCCAAGTAACATCATTACTGATACAGTAGGTGTTTTTATAGTGGACCTTTTCCATTTTAAAATTCAATGAATCACGGCATGGTGTAATTAATTTTTTTATTGTATTCATTCCAGGGAGAGAAATAATTGGCTATTTTTTCAAAACGTAGTTGCTCTAAAGAAAAAAAACGAAAATGAAATTAGAGCATTTTCCAACTACCTAGGATCCCCTGAGAGTAATGATGCTACAATATACAGAGTTCACTCCATGCACAGCTGAAATGTGTTCAGCCAACTCCACAGTGAAATGAAAGAGCCATTTAACAATGCTTAAGAACAGCACAAACCAGATCAGTACATGGAGTGAAGAATATTAAACTTCACTGAAAGTTTTAGGTGCACAGAATGTCATTACTAAAATTGAAATTGTCAGGTTCCTGGGATTAGTATCTCTGCACTTACAAAAATTGCTGTAATGTCAATGACCACAAGTAGTCACAACCTTAGTTCTATTTGGAGGGCTTTTAAAGGTCTCCTACTGACCTTAAAAACCTAATTTCCAACATTTTAGATAAGCCCATTATTGCAAAGATAGGAACACAGAAGGATCCATACTGGAGCAACCATTAGGTGCCCGAGGTCAGCGTTACGTGTCCAGCCGTGGCCAGCGGTTTGTGCTTTTGAATTTTGTATTAAACAGAAGCAGTTGCTACCTGGCTGCAAATCCCCTCTGTGTGCTGCTGCTTTGTGCAGTGTTCAGGCTGCCACCGGAGTCAGAGTTTGCAGAAAGAAGGAGCTGTTGCCATGGGGATTTTGAAAGCTGTTGTTGTTTCCCCCTTCGCCAGCAATTGTGGAGAAACGGGACTCACTGGAGCAAATTCTTGCTGGGCTGTAGCTGCTGGGCCCTGCCGAGATGCCTGGGGGATGCGGAGGCTGGGATGGTGCAGAGGAGGAGGATGAGGAGGAGGAGGCTTCCTTTCCTTCTGCCCAAACCACTAGCAGAGCTCACAAGTAGCAGGGCAGATTTGGAAATGCGGGAGTACTGGGGTTATCGGGCAGTCTTGTCCTTTTCCTAGGGCTTGTGCTTCTCCAGCGGTCTCCAGGAGAAGGCTGTCTAGGGAGTTCTCTATTCATATAGAAATAAGAAAATGTGAAAATGAAAAACTTCTTTGTAAAGGTCAGCCCGAGCGGGGTGCTGGATTGACATTTATGTCTTTCAGAAGTCCCTCTGAGTTGTTGCTTTGTTACACACAATGAAGAAACTTACTTAGAGGGCACTAGGCAATTCTGGTTTATTGTTTTGCTTACTTGTAATTTTTTTTGGTTCTAGCACCTGTTCAATACCTCTCTGGGCAATACTATTACAGGCAGCTGCTCTTGTGGTTCAAACCCAGATTTTCCTGGCAAAATTCTCCTTCAGTCTGACACTTCACAAGCTTTTTCCAAGCCAGAGATGAATGAATACTCTTGGAAAGTCTGCTAAGATTCTTTAGCCTGCTATTTTCTGTGCTGTCTAAGAATTTAATCCAATAACCATTTCTAGTGGCTGTGTCAGGCTTTTGGATCAGACCCAAAGCATGCCAAAGGAAAAAAAAAAAAAAAAAAAGGTTTAGTTGTGTATGAGCAACATTCTTCCTGGGCAGTGGGGTATTGCAGCTATGTTTGGGTCTATTCCCGTAATTTCTTGTGTGCCCCTTTGCTCAGAAGAGACGGAAAGAGAACACTACTTTTTCTCCTTTACCTGACACCTTTGGTCTCCTAAGAAAGTGATGGTTTGACGTCTTCCTTTGTGCTCCCACTTTTCACTCCTTTCCTTTCCCAGTTTGCTCACTGGCACTGAATGTATTGCGCAGTGAGGCACGGAAATGATTCCCCAGATACTTTTATTTAAAGCCTGAAAACTTCTTGCTTGTCTTTATGAACCTATTTATCAGGTTGCAAATGGATGTCATCAGCAGGCTGTTTGCTAGATGGTTGATACATGGCTCTTGTCCCATTTTCTGTGACTTTGTAGCTGGATGGAAGTTTTGGGCTTGCTGTCAACACGTCCTACATCTGAATACAGAAACCAAAAAGAAATCTGAATCTGTTTCCTTGTGCTGCTGCCTCTTTCTCGATCTACAAAGTATTTGTGGGCAATGAAACAAAGCAGAGGAAGAGCCTTATCTTGCATTAATCCATGAGAAAAGGCAGAGCTCTGCTTGTGAAAACTTTTGCTCCAGCCCACACGAACCTTGGTGAAGAAATCAGTGCCCGATCTGCTAATTTTATTCAGGTACTTATTTGCCCATTTACTTTCCCCCAGGCGAAGGATGACTTCTTCATTGAGGGTTGTTTTTCCTCAGTTACCAGAGCACAAAATAAAGCAGCTGTTTATACCAATTTCTTTCACACTGTAAGGATCATTTAGTATGCAGGAGACCAAAAACTTCACATGCACCGCAAGAAATCATGTGAGTCTAATGATGCCATTTAACAGACAGTGTTTTTCTTGGCATAAATTAAGACCCCTCAGAAAAAGATTATAAAAATTGGAAGAAGCTGTGTTGTCTGAAGATGATAAAAGAGTGGCTTGAGGAAGACAATTTTTTGGTTTTAAGAGATGATAAATCTTCAGCTGAGTAAGAAATTTATGTTGCCATACATGGAAGTTCAAGAATTGCTGTTTTCTCAGTTGAGATGAAGTTCCTCTGTTTATGGAGAGGCATTAAATAGAAGAGTAATTTTTAGTCTAGATTCCTGCAATTCTAGGGCACTGACTTTTGACTCTTGAGAGAAGACATTGCAGAGGAGGCAGTGTCTCAATTAAAAGAGCTTTTCAGAAAGCAGGTAGGAAGAATTCATATTTCTAATACAGACATGCAAAATATATGCTAAAAAAGGTTGATTAAAGTGGCTACCCACGTAAACGTGACAGCTAGAGCTCTGTTGTGCCTAGAGCCTGAATTGTTAAAGGAAAATCCCTTTCTTGAGTTCATGTTCTCTATTTTTGTAATTATAATTGACTGATGTTTCCATTGGTTTTGGTTCCCCTCTTCACTGGGCTGTCTGGGATTTCAGGAGGTTTCCCTTGGCTGTCATATGCAGCACCTTCTTCACAAGACAGTCCTCAAAATTTCTTTTCTTAGGCTGTCATTCAGAACAAAGTTAGTCTGATTGACTGATTTGTTTTTAATAGTAACGTCCCAGAATCCCATCCCCTATCCTCCTGGCATCAATTAGCTCTCAGTTAACCAGGGGGTGCTGTTACTTTCAGCCTGTCTTCAGAACTTGTAAAAAGGTAATTGTTAACCTAAATGCCAATAGGACTTTAGCAAAGGCCTGTGTAGAGCTCAAAGGTTCAGCAGTAATCGATCTGATAAAATAATGGCTTCTGTTCCCATGTGGAGATATTTCTGTCTTTTCAGGCACTGTTTGTTGAATAGAGGAAAATGGCCATCAGATCTATGGTCAGTAGAGGCTACTGAAAGCATTTGTGGCTTGTTCCCTGTAGTTTGCATCTTCGAATCCTTTTCAATCTGGAAGTGAAAAGGAAACAAAAATTTTTTGTGAATCTCTCAGTATTGTTCCGATGCTCATCAGAGCATTTTATGCCACGTGTTCCAATTCAAACCAATAGCATACACTATTTTTTAAAATTTTTTTTTTTTTTACTGAGGCTTCATCGTGTAAACTCTTGACAGATGTAGGTGCTGGCTGTATTCAGCATGTTTTAAAACCTGGCAAAAAGTATCTCTAATTGACATCTAAGTGTTCGTGCACACCTCCTGCATAGCCTGTGAGGGATGTCTCCACACTGCCGTGACAGCCTGCTGTTACGCACAATCGGCGGCAGTGGCCTGCACAGGTAGGAGGGCTGGGGAAGCCAAGGGGGTGTGTACCAGTGTTTGAGTGCTCTACTGTCAGATCCCCTGTATTCAGTGGCAGTGCTGCTGCTCCTTTCCCCTTTAACCCTTCCATTGCGGGCAGTGCAGCTGAACACTTCCCTGCTGCTCGTTTGCAAGCAGTTGGTGTTGCTCTGGGGGAGCTCTGACACTGGTTTGGCTTTTTCGTTTTAAATGCGTGTGTTGTAGTTCAGAAAGATAAAATAGCCACTTCTAGCTGACTGCCAAAAGAGTGTATCAGTTTCTGTAAGAAATAACTTCTCTGCCTGTTATTTTGTCCTAGGTGAGAAGTGAGTATGTTGAGACATGTTACCAGGTTGGGGACTTGCTTGGAGATTTGAGAGCAGCAAACTGAGGGAGAAGGCATTTCTCAGCTCCCTGATGATCCCTCAGTTTGCCAGTAATGTGTTGGGGAAAAGTTTCATGTAACCTTCCCCCTTTGCGCTCCCCTTAATCTAATTTGTTCCTTTGTTTGGGACTCACTCCTGAGAACAGGAGTGTCCACACATTAGAGATTTTTTCAGTGAGGAGCAGGGAATGGTAATGGAGCCCATATTTCTGTGTTTGGCAGCACAGCTGAGCTTTCTGATCCATAATCAGGGATCAGAAGGAGGTAGGAAGTACAGGAACCGATCACTCACCTGACACTTCTCCCTGCGTGACTATTCAGGGTCAAGGTGTGACCACAGGATACAGAGGCTTTCCAGATTTTTAATAGTACAAACACATTTTTACAAATTCTTCTAATACATCATAGTTTGTTTTGACTTAAATATTGTCAGGAAAACTTACCATCATAGTGTCTATTTGGGTGATGTGACAGAGAAGAGTTTAATAGTTTGAAATCGAATGAATTTAAAATTCGATAGTTGAAGGTCAGAACTTACAGTGATAACTCAGCTAATGTAATATTCATACCTTGGCATAAAGTAGTGCTGTATATCAGTATGTTGTCCCTGTCTGCCATGATTATCTGGGGTAGAAATACATTTGTGCACTGACAAATACCTGAGGGAGAAGGAGACAGGGTGTTACACTGACCATGTACGGGAAAATTCAGGAGTGAGTGAGGCACCTGGAAGAATTCATAGGCTGCAAACCATTTGTCTCTTCTGACTAAAGCAAACTGTATTGTTTAAGCATTAACCACTGTCAATACTTGCCACAGTAGAATTACCTGGACCATCCTTCAGCTGCTCCTATGCACCAGATTAATGATTGGTTTTTTAAAAAAGCACTAAACTGGGAAGAGGGAAAATACCTGATTTGTTTCTAGCGGGCTTAGTTCTCAAATCAAAAATGTATCCTAAGAACTGAACATTATTCCTGCCTGTCCAATGTGGATGGACAAAATCAAACAGGATGCATGAGATATGGATGCACTAACACCAAATACCAGCCTAATACAGGTCAGCACTCAATCTGTCCCAGGTCTGAGAAGCAAGAATTCATGCAGGGACGTCTTACAAGTGATTTTTAATTTCTGACATTTTCAAGTTTTACAAGGTTTGTGCTGGCAAGGATTTCTTGGACGCTAGTTCATTGGCTGCTATCTCTCCCTGTCATCTCAGAGCTGTGTTGCCTGGCTAGGGAATTTTTCAATGTGTTCAAAATCTTGATTATCCTTTGTCATTCTAAAGTAAAAGATGTGCTATATTTCATGAACTGGTACCCATTGTTTAAATGCAGATGATCTGCCTCCTTGGTTTTAAGAAAGGAGACTGCCTTGCTCTAAAGAGGCATAAGATGGGGACTACAGGACAGGGTCAGTGTGGATCCCATGGATTCCAGATAAAGAATGAGGAGGGACTGCAATTCTATTTGCCAACATTTACTTGGAGGAAAAATGTCAAAATAGAAAGCATTTATCTACAAATTCCAGTGAATTGCTTACCGAGTAGACTTAGCCCCTGAATTAATGATAAACACTGCGCCTGTAGCTGGCCAGATGAGCCTTCTGTGTGCATTTATGCTGTCCTGCTCCAAAAAGAGCACATGGTCCTTTACTCAGTATCACTAGAAAAGGTCTGAACTGTAGAGTGGAAATCTCTTCGGAGAGAAATGCAGTGCTTTGCTGAGTTGGATATGGTGGGATCAGGACTTCACAGCACTTTCATGGTGTGCTTCTAAACATTCAGGACAAAAGTGGAACTTGAGCTAAAGGTTTTCTTTGTTGGGTGTTGGATGTTTGGTTTTTTGTTTGTTTTTAGTGAACTTGAGATGACTTGAGATTCCTTTAAAATCCCATGTCCCTATGTGCCGTTCTGTGAGGTATATTGCCAACCACATTAGTGTGATCATTGCCAGGCTAAAAACATGACACCTCTCTGCTATCTTGACAAAAAAGAGTGGTAATCCACTGCCTGAATAGGAGATGATTTATTTTTCCTGGCTTTCAAAAGAACGCTCTTTACATGAACATATGACAGAGGATCTTCTGCAAAAGAGAAGCAGTTATATGCAAAATGAGAGCTGAGAAAAAAAAAAATCTTCAAACTTGTTAGACAAACCAATTTATAAATACAAGTGTTCTTCCTCTGTTCCTGTTACCAGATTTCTCAAGAGTCAAGAAAATTAATCAAAAGTAAGCTTCCTTAAGAGGATATCTAAATAGATATTGATTTTTTTTTAATGCACTTTGTATTTTGCACAGTTTTGCAGTTTATAAGCCCTTTTAACTCATGAAATAGGAGAAAAGTCATTGTGATACTTGACAGGTGGTTGCAATAATGATCAAATGCCTGTCACTTGTGACTGTGCAGCAGTAAAGGGGGGGTTATGCTTTCATGCCATTACTGAGACTAGTATGGAATTGCATTATTTGTATGAATATTTTGGATAAATTTATTTCAGTGTCCTGTATTTTAGGTACAACTCGAGTAAGATAGTGCTTTCTTGTCAGAAAGGTTATAGTCAGCTACTTTAAAAACAGCATTTGAATTATAATTATTGAATTGTAATTATCTCTGGGGGTTTATCTTCTGGATTTATTTAAACAGAACTCTCTATCTTAAAAAGCTTGTTTCTTGTACAGCAAAGGCAGAATTCTAATAAAACCAAGAACAACAGATTCATTAAAATGTCATTTTCAAATTTGGTGGCCAGTAGAGAAGGACACAACCAGACACTTTGCCCCAGGCTCCCTGGTTTGCCAGTGGAGCCTGTCCATGCTTTTACTCCAAGCCACGGGAAAGCTGTGTACGTGATTTTGGGTGGCTTCACGTTTTGTTTCCCTTGGTTGGAAGCTCAGACTGAAGGCGTTGTCTTCTCCTTGTTTGCTCATTTGGTCTTAAGTGGCTCAGAGATGTGCACCCAGGGCTTGGGCAAGTTGCACAAATAACACGTGAGGCTCATCATACTCATGGCAGGGAGGAAAGATGGGTCCCGGAGGTGGCAGCTGTCTGCCCGGTGACAACAGAGGATGCTAATTCCAGCCCAGCGGGGAAGAGTTCACTGGAAGAAAGAAACCCTTACGATAAGGAAGTTCTTTTTCCCACTTGCTGTGAGGAATGCGAGTTCAAGGTCCACCCTCCAGTGGGATCTTTGTGATGTGGCCACGCTGGAGGGAGTTCAACAGTGTCACCCCTTCGACTTCTCCCTTCTTACTTCGTTTGTAAACAAAACTAACCTGCACCTGCAGCCCAGGGGAGAACTGCTGTGACCAGCCTGGGGGTGCTCTCCTAGAGCCTCTCGGGTGGCCCAGAGGGGATCCCCACAGCACTGGAGATTCACTGTCCCAGTGGCAGAGGCCCACGTCCCACCCACCCCCGGCAGCCTTCACACCCCAAATGCCTTTCCCCTTCCTGCAGTGGAGGCTGAGTGGACCAGCCCTGTAACTGGGCTGCTGTACCTGGGGGGCAGCTGTGAAGTCCCCCAGGCTGACATTGTGTGAGACATGTTAAAAAATCCCCTGTGGCTGATGCTTTTCCTCTCTGTCACCAACACAGGAATGAATAAATAAATAAGTAAGCAACTCAGAAACAATCTTGTGAATTTATTGTTGGCAGCTGCATTAGGGAGAGTGTAGCAAAGTGGTAGATAATACTTTTAAGTTCCTAATGGATTTTTTTAAAGTTCTTTCTGTTTTTTTAAATGCAGGCTGGAAAGTCACTGCTGTAAAATGTATTTGAGAGCCATGAGAGATAACAGATAATTTTCTTTCACATAAAGCTTTAATGTTTTCTTTTTCCTAAAGTAAATAACACCTTGCTGAGCTGTCTTTAAGTATGCCAATTTCTCTCTGGAAAGGAGACTGCAAAGGTGTTAATTACAGTGAGCAAACTAGTTATTAATGGTATTTTTACAGTCTTGTCATCTACTGGTGGCTAAAGAAGGATGGGGGGGAAGGGGTGCTTCATTTGTAATGCAGGTTCTTTTCTACCAGCAGGAAAAAGATAACAAGAGCAGGGAGGGGTTTAAATTATTCTGTAAGGGTTAAAGGAGCTGACACTGGGGCATGGATGGCTGGTTAATACAAGTTCTGAAGAGTTTGCCTTTACTGCCCTGCACTTTAGTGATCCGTGAACTAAAGTGTCCCCAAGTAGGATATGACACAACAACCTGTGACTTGCTCATTAAAGGCTCCTATTAAGGCCTGTCTGGGAACTCTCTAATGCCAGATCACCGAGACCATGGACTGGAACAGCACCTTTAGAGCTCCTGCCATCCTTAATCGTAATGCCTCAATATCTGGCTCCTGGGCAGAATCTGCAGCACTGCTGTCCTGTGGGGCTGTTAAAGACTGCTCTCAGAGTCCCTTTAAGATGAAGATGATTGATGCAATGGGCTTAAATTGGTTAATGTTCTTTTTACCAGTAATAATCATCAGATGGCAATAGAGCCATGAGCTGATAGATGTTACTGTAGCCTCGTAATGCTGTATACATAATTATAATCTCCTGACAGTGAAGTATGGCCAAACTAGGAGTTCTCTGAAAGGCTTATCCTATGGTTTACTTTCTTTTGCTGCTACATAGAACCTTGGTTTTCCTGTAGCATGAGTGCTCTGTGCAGTTCTGGTGCTTGCACCTCAAGAAAGGCATGGCACCACCTGAGAGAACACACCTGTGAACAAGTGCTAGAGGGAAGTGCCACAGAGGCAGCTTTTAATATTCCTCACCAAACACGCTTTTGTGCATTTGCTAAACAGCTCCTTCAGTTGCTGCTGCTGGAGAGAGAACTGTAGGCTGGCTGGGCATCTCTCTGAGCCACCAGGACACCCCCTCTGTCCCTACAGCCCATTAAACAGTGTTGTGCTGGAACTCAGTCACAGTAAAATTCGACCAAAGCTAAATGAGACGAAACAGCAGGGAGTAACTTATATTTGAACATTAGGCTGCTTTGATCATCTATTTCATCTCAGGTTTTTTGAAGATATAGTTGTATGGTCAGCAAATGTGTCTGGCAGTGTCATTTCATGCTGACAGAGCATAGAATACAGGCTGATTCTACTGATAGGCCTTTTTTTGGTGAAGAGGTGTGACAGAACTTGGGTACAATCAGTTATTCAGCTCAGAACAAAGATATATGGCACTGTCTCTAATAAAAAATGGTTCTGTGTACAGATGTGTTGTGAGGAATTCTATTGTATTACAGAGAGATTAAATGTGAATCTAGATAGTGTCTTGAGGGGGGTTGTTTGGGGTTATTTTTGAGGGGGTGTTGTGGAGCACTTTTTCCTGGATAGCAGCATGGATTGTAGCATTTATGTGTTAGCAGGAGCAAGGAGAACCATTTACATGCAAATGTAAAGCTGCAATTGCATTATATCTATGCTGTAGGTGTATGTAAACTGGCCTGTGTGTGTATAAGGAAAAACTCTCCAAATTGCTGCATATTCAACAGCTCCTCAGGCCACAGTTAGTCACTGGTAGTGAAGTAACAGCAAAGCTAAAAGCTGTTGTTGCAAGATGAGTACTGGGAATGTTGAACCTGGCTTGGATGAGCCCTGGGCGCTGGCAGGGCTGGGTGAGCCCCTGGAGGGGTGGGGTGTGTGGGGCACAGGCAGTGGTGCTGCCTGGGCTAAAGCCCTGGAGGGATATGGACGTGTCTGTAAACTGTGAGGGCTGATGCTCATACTGGCAGAAAGTTTGATAGATGCAAAGTAATTGGGGGATTTAAAATATGTATCAAAAGGGATTTTGAAGACTGTGGTTCTTAGTCTTGATTTCCTGGTTTGAATGAGAAACATAACGAAGATGTATGTTGTACCTCAGTA
Organism: Atrichornis clamosus; assembly: GCA_013400975.1. Classification (NCBI taxonomy): domain Eukaryota; kingdom Metazoa; phylum Chordata; class Aves; order Passeriformes; family Menuridae; genus Atrichornis; species Atrichornis clamosus. Next base: position 320,565 of record WBMZ01012909.1, on the reverse strand, counting down.
TTTGATGAAATTGTGTTGGTTCAGGATCAGGGTTAGCCATTTACTTCTCTTTAGCTTTTTTTTTTTCTCTCTCCCCTAGTCCCTCAGAGTTTTGATGTTTTCTCAGTATATTGTATTTTCTTCCCACTTGGAGCTATTCTTGTTTGGCCCTGTCTGTATGCCTTAGCTTGTGTATTGTTTATTCCTGTGCTGCAGCTATTGAATGGTCATTGGGTTTGATCCCTCTTATTTTCTTAAAGATAGTTATTGCTTTGATAGTTATTGTTTGGTGTTAGTTAGTTAGAGGTTGTTTAGCTTTAGGTCTTCCTCAGAGACTGTGGGTCAAACCCTTAGCTGGGTAAAATCAATGTAATCAATAGAGCACTGCTGATGCACATCAGCACAGATGAGCCCTTGTGTAACATCAGCTCAGCAGAATCCTGCTCGAACCTTTGCTTTATTTCCCAGTTCAGCTTTTGGAAGGCTTTTATGGTCACAAAACACTTGTTTTCTTTCTGCAAATCCTGTGGTTTTCAATGGATAGAGCAAAGAGAACTCAATTAAGAATGGTAGCTTTCCATTAGGCATGTCAGAAATGTACCCTTTTTTTCTGTACAAATAAATTGAAGCTTGGAATATTTAGGAGGAAGAATTGTAATCTTTCCCCCAATGACTGAATGCATTAGTTCACAGTTCCCATATTCCAGGCGTTAGCCATTTGCCATATCATGACACTCTTTCAGACAACAGTAGTATCTCTTCATGCAGAGTATAATTAGGAAAATATCTGATGCCTTTCTGCCTTTGCCTTGGCAGTAAATCCCACATACATGTGTGGGAGCAAGGCAAGCCAGCAGTACTTGGCCAGCCAATTTCTCAGGACATCAACCAGCAAATGTTCCTTCTGCAATTGGTGCTCCACAGACCAGAATTTAAACCACTGATTTAAACACCTGACCCAGCCACCACTAAAGAGGCAGCAGAAAGCTGCCAGTGGAGCCCAGCAGTGGTGACTTTCTGTCTCCTTCTCTAACCTTTATATATGCTGCCTCTGTGTGTCAAGAGACAGTAATACATCTTCCTAAAATAGATGGCTGCAGGATGTGCTGGTAAATTGGTTGACTGACAACAGGAGCAAAATCATCAAGAGACACGTGGTTGCAAGCAGTGTCCTGGAGCATCTGCATGGATTGGAAATTTTCAGTGAATGTCAGGGATGTACCTTCTTTTTTTAAAAATGCCCATTGTCTGCAAAGGAAGCTGTTAGGGTGGAAAGGGAGGATCTTTCAAAATATGACAGTAATTATGATTTGTTCTTGATGAAAAGCCTCTCCACTGATGGGTGGGTACCCTGCATGGTTCCTATGCACACCCACTACCTGTCCCTGTTTCAAAATAGGAAAGGCTTAAAACAAAGAAGGGAAGAGCACTGATTGCCAGGAAATTGCAGCACAAAATGAAGGAACGGCAGAAGAGAGTTCTATTACAAACAGGCCTCCCTTCCTGACCTGAGCTGCAGTGAGTTACAGGTCACAGCACAGAATCCACTCCTTCATCTGTGGATGCTGCTGGGGCAGACTGGAGGGGCGTTCAGCAGGTTTCTTCTGGTGGAGGTCATATGCCAGATGAGGTGAACTTGGCACAAAAGAAGCACAAAAGTTAAGTTTGAGATGTAAAAGGTAGAGACAACATCATATTAAATATTTGTTTTGCCTCAGTAAACTCTGAGTCTCCACCTTTGCAATATCCTCCAAAGTCTTTGTGAGAAGCAGGGCCGTTATTTTCCCAAAGCACTTGTGCTTTTGAGCACGTCTTGATATGCTTTTCACATGCAGATGGAAATCTGGGCAGAAAAGTTGCTTCTCCTTTACATGACCTCCCCTTCTGCCTCAACCTGGCCTGTTGTCAAGTTTCCACAACAGTTTTTAGAAATTCTGCATTTTCTCTTGGTTTTTCATGACCCATAGTCAAGGCTGTGCTGTCACCAGTGAAGGAGCATTGTTACACCATTTACTTGATAGCTTGAGAAGTGAGAATATGTTCATGATTTATAGGAAGCAGCCCAATAGTTGTACAAAACTCAATACAACATTTTCTTGAATGTTTGAGAAAACATTTGTTGGAGGCAGCTGGTAGCCCTTTCCCAGTCTCTGAAAGCTAAGTCCATTTTGTATTTGAACAACTAATGTGTAAATAAGAATTAGATGTTTAAATACCTTCCTGAATGTAAGCCTAGTGTTTTTCCTGTTTTGGAATATTTTTCTTTTCCTTGGTTCAACTCTGAGCTTTGGTTTTAAGTGGTGCCACATTAAAGAAATTTTTCAGCTTTAGAGAAACCACATCTTTCAATCTGAAAAACCGTATCCTAGCTCGTATTTTAGATCTATCTTTGAAGATACCCTTGATGTAATTCATCAATACCTTTAAGGAAATAGAAAGGAGACTGCTCTCAGTTAATTACAGAAAAAAATATCATTACCTAATCATATACACATAGGAAAATTTCAGAACATTCAGTGTGATTAATCATATAATGTGTAATACTTGGCAGTTAGTCTAGACTGACTTAAAGGAGTTTTAGGAACCAAAAAAACCCCAACCACCATTTCATTATATTTTAGATGTCTAATACTTAAAAAAACAGATTTGTTTACTTATTTTAAAATACTCTTTAGAGCTCTTTTGAGTGCCTGAGTTTGCATTACAGACCTGCCAAGGTTCTTCCTGCAGTTACACATGCACTTGTTAATGACTTCGTCTTAATCAATACTTTCTCAGATGGAGATGCTCAGATATTTCAAGAGTCACCTTAAAAGACCTCTGGCAGATAAATAATTAAACGACCTGCTGGCTGCCTTCCTGCCTGCAGAGAACTTCTGGTAGAAACCTAATTGTTTGATTTCAAAAATCAAAACCTGCCAACCTCTTGAAAAAAGGCAGTTTTAGCCGTTTGAAGAATCTCACTGCTTATAACAGGTCATTGTAGTGATGAGCTGTAGAGTGAAAGAAGAGATACTTTTGTTCATTAAATATTGTAGATTGCAGAAGAGAAGTGGAACGAAGGGGGAAATGTTGAAAACTAGTGCATAAAATCTCATCTTGTCAGGTTGCTAAGAGCTTGATCCTGGAGTTGCTGAAGCGTCTGTACAAGTTGCCACTGTCAGTTTTGTTGAGCCCTCACACGTGTTTGAAAAATGAGGCACAGGAAATCTGCATCCCTTTCCTTTATTTCCCTGACATTAACATCATTAAGTGCAGGGGTAGTAGGGGAGTCTGAGTGCTGGGGTGGTTGTGTCTCTCCTGTGTGTCCCTCTGACCAGTGGATCCTGTGCTCTGACTGTTTTGAGCTTGACAGAAATAGCTCCGACACGGTGACAGGACGTGTGTTAAGCTGCACAAATGTGCATATTAATTCAGTAATGAACCACGTTAGTGTTTGTCATTGTTGCTTATTAGGTAGATGTATTATCTATCCAGACAGTACCCTGCATCTTTTGGAGGCAGTGCTCGAGGATGACAGCTGCCAGCACAGGGAAGGGGTGGAAACTGGGGTCTCAACCTCCTTATCTTCAGGAAGAAAACACTTTCCAGAACTGCTCTGTTAGTAGCCTTTCTGCATTCACTACATCCTGTTTGTAAATCATTGCAGGCTTCAGTAGATGAGCTTGGACACCCCAGAGAGTAGATTGGGAATTTAATTATGTTATGCATATTGGATTGAATATTAAAGTGGACTGTCGGATTGTTTGGAAAATGTGGTGGCTGGTTCCTCGACAAAGCAAGTGTGCAAACCCAGATTATTAGTTTTTAGGCAATATCTGACATACTTTTGACTTGAGAATTATGTGAGTAGAGTTTCCAGCTGCTTTGAGACTGTTCTGAATGCCAAAGGGCTCTGCTGTGACAGTCAGGGACCTGTGTGAGCTGGGGGATCTCTTACCTCAGTGCAACTTAGGTGGGTGACAGATCTTTATGCCATGCCAGTAACCCTTCCCATGAATGGGGCTTGTAGGGAGTCGGGTACTTGGCCCTGCTGGGATGCAAACAAGCCATGTTCAGGATTATTCACTGGTGAACAATGGCAAAGGGATGTGTTCCTGTGGAATTCAGTGGGATCAGCACAGCTAGGCTTAGCACAGGAGCTTGGTGAACAGGGGAGGTTCAGTGGATATTAGTAAGTATGTGTCAGAGAGCAGAACTGAGTTTTTCTTCGCCCCCTTTGTGCAGATTGATTTTTAATTTTTGTTACCTCTTTCTAGCTTCTTCATTCTTGTGTGTTTATATCATTTCTAGTGTAATACAAATATTGACTTTGCTTTACACTGAAGATCAAAATAAAAGTGTCTCAGATTTCTCAAGGAATTAAAAAAGTAATTTAGCATAATATCTGGAAATAAAGAATTTGACAATCTGTTAAGGAGAAAAAGAAAGTAATACCTGAGAACACATTAAGGATTATATCATGATGAGGTTGTTGATGAACAAATTTCTTTTAAGATCATTAGGATCCCAAAATTAGAAAGAATTCAACTATTTGTATTTTTGTGTCATGGTTCATCTATTATGTGTGGTCCTCCTCCCTCTGGTCTATCCCCTTTCCTATCTACCTCAAAAATGGATGTGAGGATGCATTTTCTGTTCAGCTGCCAAGTACTAAGCTTCTCAGATAAACTGTATTTTTATTTAACTAGTCTAGAGCTTGATGTGTTTAGCTCTTTGTCATTATCAGGTGAGCCTCTTGGTTATAGCAGCTCAATATGTAGTTTGTTATTTATAAACTTTAAAAGGTTGGAAAACCTGAAGTCCAGCCATGCTCAGCATCTTCTGTAAAGCTCTTCGTTCAAATATTTCTGCCATTACCAAAAAAGCCGTTGCATCAGTCTTTTCCTTCTTCCCTAGTCAAGATGAGTCTACTTGAAAAGGGAAAAAGCTTTAGAAGTCTCCTGTCCACTTCTCTGCAGCAATTTGGTGCTGTGGAAAAGCTCCCAGATCCTTCAGTGGTGAGCTGCAGTAGCAAAGCTGGTGACAGGGACAGGTTAATAAATCTTACTTTATTCTTCCTCTTTTGACAAAGAGGAATGGCACTTAATGTTTAAATCACAAAGATTCACTTTGTGTGAGTTTGATTTTGAATCCTGCCAGCTGTGTTATGCGGAAATGTAGTTGCTGCTCTGTGAGAACAGTTTTGCAGGTACAAGCTGCATTCTGTGCACCTTCTAAAGCTTCCCAGAGCAGTATGTTTGTTCGAAATTCAACAAATAATGCTCACAAGATGCCCCAGAACATAACATGCCTTAGGGAGCTTCATACTTAAAGCTGATGTCAGGGTTGTTTCACACCCTTTGTATCTGACATTTGATAGTCATGACATATTTGTCACTTGACAACTGCTTGTCATTGCTTGCAGGAGGAAATGTTTTCTGTCAGGACATGGCTGAAACACCAAACTTGGTCCCATTCCCCTCTGTGATGGGCCTGCAGATGAGCATTTTCCCCTAAACTCTGCAACTGTGCCTTCAAAGATGCTCACTTAGAGGCTGCAGTGTAGTCTGGTGCAGTTGGTCTTCTAGAGGACCAGTCCAAGCAGAGGCACAGCAGGAGCCCTCACTCTGTTTCCTAAGTGGCCTTCACTGCTGCATTGGGACAAAGTCCCTTGTGTTCTCCTCTCCTGAGACAATTCAGATAGCACTGGCGTCTCTTGCCCCGTCCTTAGCTTGTCTATTCCCTTCGGTACTCGTGGAAGTAGAGCGATTTTTGCAGACCTGAGAATCCCATAATAAACGTGGAAGGTGCCTGAAAACTTTCCCTCCTCCTTTTGGTATCTTGCTCATCTCTCCAGTGAGGCTGGAATATTCAGATTCAGGCAGTTCTCTCAGCCCTAATCCTTGAAAAGCCCAATCTGTCAGGAGACTGATATTAAAACCCACACTACTGAGAGGAAGGAAGAAAAAAATAATCCTCTGCTTTTTTTCTTTTGAGTTGTTCTCTGATTCTTTTTGGGTGGCATTTATTTAGCTTTTCTGTGAAACCTGAAAGGATTGACTTTTATTTTCCCTGCCCTATTTTCTGACTGGAAGTTGATAAGATCCTTCCGTAACCATAAGATCTGAGATGTTGGCACATACGTGGCAACTGAATTTCCAAAATGTGGGACTAATTACCTTCCAAAGTTTCATTTGACTGTCACAAGCTTGAAGAGGAGTTACTGAAAGTCCACATCTCTTCTGAAGCGGTCAGTGCACAGCCGTGGCTGCTGTCACGCGTTTGGGCACACGATGCCCTCGGACCACATCTCGTGGGGAAGCTCCACTTTGCAATACTCTTGGTGAACTCCTGCATGGATGCAACCCCAGGAGGGAGAGGGTCAGTGTTCTGTGAACTGAGAGCTGGGGTCAGCTGCCAGTCTGCTCTATTTCTGCCCCCATGGCGGCGGGGCCTGGGTGGACCTGCTGTCATTGTGTGAGCTCTGCAGGTCACAGTGTCCAGGGATGCTCCAGTGAAAACAGTCAGGGAGTTCAGGTCTAGCAGGCTCTGACTGGGGTTTTCTGCTAGATGCCTCAATCAGGGGGAGACACTCAGGGCATTTTGCCTCTTTCTAAGCAGATTTTCGTCTTTCTTTGGAAGCCTTCCAGGAAAAAATGCAAATAGAGCAGTGATGGAGTGCATGGTAACACTGATTAGTTTTATTCTGGAAATGCCATACACATGATCTCAGCTAATCATGCTATATATATTTTTTTAAGAATTATGCTGTTTGTCAGTAGGGAGAGGGGGTTCTTCCTCTAGAAAATCAATTTTTAATTCCTTATTCTTACTGAAAAGGTGGCATACAGTCACAGTTTTAATTAAAGGTATAGCAGGCTTTGTCAATCAAGGGAGGTGGAATTATGCTTTGGTTACCTTCCAAAATGGCAGAGGCTTAAAATCAAAACTAAAAAGCTTTCCCCACAATGTGTTAACACACTCTGACCATTATTACAGCTCGCATTTGTTGTTATTTTGCTTGTGCTGATAAGAGAATATCATTATACTGAAAATCAGATCTAACAGTTTCCAGTCATTGCTGGCTTGGAGCTTTAGATCTTTCTCTGCTTCTCTGTGTAGCTTTAATTAAGCATTAGGTCAATCTTGAAGGGGGCAAAGCCTTTCAGAAAGTAATATGTAGGGAATGGTATAATAATATTTCTTTCATTTCAGCAGAGGTTTCATTTGTTGTCAGGGCAAGAGATGCATGAAACTAATGGCAAGTCTGCAAGGAAGAATGTATCTTCTTGTTACGATAATGGAGCTTTGTTTACCTGACCTTCCAATTAGTCAAATGTGGATTCCTGTTTGTATCCTGACTGTCTGATCTCTGTGGGTTCAGCTAGTTCAGATACAGATGCACTTCAAAAAAAAGAAGAGCAACCCCCTCAAAGTTGATTTCCTTCATCTCCCACCCCAGCTGGTAAAAACAAATAAGATTTCGGCATGATATTAATGAATAGCAACGGAGTTAGAATAATTGGTACCCTCCTGGTTGTGATTAGGATTCAGGGGAGTTACTTAACAACCACTGTTTCTTAAATATGAGTTCTGATTAATAACAGAAATCTTTTTCTCTCATCTCCTGTGCCTGTAACTAACACACTTTGCAGTTGCAGTACTTTGAAATGATATATTTCTTTTTATGCACTGTCATGTCTTGAATTGTAATAATCTCAGTGGGAAGTTCTGAGCAGCATATGTCTGTGTGACCCTTGATTTTTATTTTTTAAATTATTTTCATTTATTTATTTATTTACTTTTGCCTTTATGACTGAGGATCACACTGGTGCTGTTTAAATCTGCTGTCTCTTGTAAGAGATACTGAGATAAAGGTTCTTGGTTACCTCTGGCAATAAACATGCTTTGAGAGTGTCTGTTATGTAAACACGTGGATGCTGTAAGTGATTTCATTGTACCCAGTGAGTCATTAGACGTGAACTGTTAATGTCACAAAAGTATCTTAGGAAATAAACTTTATAGCGGGGGGAGGATGTCTTGTTTGTTTTAATTTTATGGAGGCCTTATAGCTCAGGGAGAGTGCTGGAGCTTTGACAGCAGCCCTGGCCATGTGTGCTGCATTAATCCCAAGCTGGCTGCCACATCCACTTCCTCCCTTGCTGTCGTGGTTTGGTGCATGCCAGTCTTCATTAACTGACTATTTCAGGAATCTCCAGCCATTCCCAGGCTGCAGCTCATTAAGAGTGTTCCAGTGCTAGGCGTGCGGGAGGTCAGATGCTATTTTATGAAGTGCAGTTATGTGTCCAGCAACCCTCCAGCTGCTGCTCCAATGTGTTGTGCTGTTCTGGAAACCTGCGTGAAGTGAGGGGAATGAAAGACGCTGTCAGTGCGTTTCATCTGCCCTTTCGTTCCTGGGACACCACGGGGCGTTGGACAGAGCAAGGAGCGCCGACAGATTTGGCTGTTCATCACATTTGTCGGTGGTCTGGAGGGCTGGAACTGTTCCTGTGTCTTGGGTTTTTAGAATTAGGTTTGAAACTGCTTGAGAAAAAGTGCAGCATGGAAAATGGATGTTTCAGGGTTTTGCATCGGTACAGCAAAATGTGCTGTAAAAGGAGCAAAGCGGCGGATTTTTCATACCTTTTGAACTTGCTAACAGGTTTTCATATAAATTTAAAAATTTCCTCACTGATGTCAGCTGCAGATATTTCAGAACTTACTAGGTCAGTTACAAGCAAGAAGCACTTACTTAATAATAAAGTATTAATATTTATGGGGATTGCATATTTATTCAGGGATCTCAAATCGTTTTACAGATTAAATGAATTACTGCATTCACCACAGGCTGAGGTACAGGGAAGTTAAATCAACTGCAAGTCATCCAGGCTTGGAGCCGGTGAGGTTCTTCAGGGAGTGCAATAATTTTTATCCACAGGCTGAGCATTTGCAAGTGCTTTGTAGAACCAGGTTTAGTGAGTCATGGGCAAGGTGGGAATTGAGTGTTGCAGTCCTGTGTCCCCAGCCCGTGCTTTAACCAGCAGACCATACCTCTGCACCTTACTTCAGCTTCTTTCAGTGCTAGTTTGAACTTTGAGTTCCCCCAAGCAGAAAGTCAATTTGCCATTGTCAGACCTCCCTATTCTACATCTCTAGTTGATCAAACAGCAAATTCTACTCCAGATTTAACCAGGTTCTGTTAGGTAGTTTTTATTTCTAAAAAGGACTGGAAATGAAAGACTCACTCACCCAAATCATGTAGAGATGACTCAGATAGCAAACTTTTCAAATCCTCAGGCCTCTTTTTTTAAAAAAAAAAAAAGGAAAGAAATCTGTGAACAAACTCCAAAAGGAGTATCAAGAGACTTAGACTGAAAGGAAAGTGTGTGAGCCTTTCAGAGTACCATTAAAAGCTGGTGTGATGCCAACTCGTGGTCCAGCACCGTTCTTCACTGTAATTTATTTTACTCCTAAAACAAACCAGCCCCAATAATGGCAAACAGAAAAGCTTCTTTCTTCCAGGTTTTGATTGTTGAATGAAAGGATTTGGGAATAAGCAAACCTAACCCACTTAAATTTCATGGCATGCACCTTCACCCAGGATTTTTTTGTGTCTCTCTGTTAACTTTTCCACTCTACGCTTGTGTTGCTGTAACTGTGTCATTCAGATCAGAATAATAGCCCAGAACCTAATTTCAGTGTATTATCTGTGCCTCACCTGGGCATTCTGACCATGGTTGGTCAAGTGGATAAATTGGCTCATGCTTAGTGATGTGAATAAATGAGTATTTGTGGTGATTGTAGATCCCATTTAAGTAAGGGGGCTGCTAAGTCACAGCACATTCTTGGAAGCATTTCTCTGCACTGGGGGCTGGAGGAATCCGTCCTCTCAGCTTTGCCTATGTTGTGAACTAAAAACTGAGTTAAATGAATAAATGTAATTCAATTAGGATTCAAGTTTAACAGTTTATTTTAAAGCAGAACATGACCAAGATGTTCCAGCTCTTGAAAATACAGTTTTGTAGAACAAGTGTGAAAGCTGGGAAACTTCGCAAGACTCTAAGTGTCTAGAAATTGAGTATGAAATTAGTATTTTGGAGTCTATAAACATCCTCTGGCTGTGCTGCCCAGCAGTATCCTGAAAGATGATTGCACTGAAGTTTTCTAGAACAGTATTCATTTGATCCAGAAAACCATCAAAATTTGTATAGATGTTTCAATTTCCCTTTTTTAGCAGAGATCTGAAAACCGAGTAGATACACTCATTAAATAAGGGTTTGTGCAGGAGTATGTGTACAGTTCCTTTGGGGGGGGGGGGAAAAAAAGGCCCATTATGAGGAATTTTAAGCAAGGTACAGGTTAAAGTAATTTCAAATTCTGCATAAGTGTGTCGCTTTCTGTGTGTGGTGTTGGCATTGTTTGGTCTTTTGTACACATGTAATTTACTCCCACACAGAAGCCATTTATGCTGCTCTTTGCCCTTTAGGAGTGGTTTAAAGATGATCTTAATGTAAATGAGTGCCCTACCCGGAGGTCCAGGCTGCTCCCTACATCTTACTGCCTGAGGTTATTGCAATCACTGTGATTGCAGAGTGTGGATCAGGGCTGCAGCTCTGACCCCTAAACTGTACCTCTGAGAGCTTTCCAAAAAGAAACTCTCAGAACAGCATCTCATTACTTCTGCAAATAATTTTTTTTAAGCAAGTGAAAGGAAGATCCTTTGTAGCCTCCAAGGAATCTTTCCAGCATCCAGTCAGACAAGAAATATAAATCAGGTGTTTACAAGAAAGGAGATAGTTGAGGTGAGAGACCCTGAAAGCTGTTCTGCATTGTGCAAGTGCCATTAGGGCTGGGCCCAGAGGATTTTTTTACTCTTAAATAATGTGGAGGAGTTTTTTTACACCTTGAAAGTTTTTTGGTTTTGTTTTGTTTAACTTGTCTGTAGCTTTCAGGTGTCAAGGAGATTTGATGGTCTTTTTTTTTTTTTGAGTCCTCAAATCTCCTGACAGGTAAAACCTTTTCTGGCTGACCAGTCACATGAAAAATAATTTAGCCCCGGCACTTATTGCTTTTCCCCTGATGTTTGTACAGCTTGATTTAAGAAAGGCAGGAGGGGAGAGGCATTTCTAGAACAAGAAATAATTTGTGCTCTTACTTCAGTAATAAGTATGTCCTAGAAAAGGCCATGTTTTGACTTTTCTTACCAGTGGATGCAGAGCCAGGTTTCCCCGCTGAGGATCTGAACTGGAGTGAGCAACATCCTGCTTTAGGGGCTGAATATGAAGCTGGAAGCCTCCATAGTTTAGGCAAATGTTCCTGTTCCTTTGAACCTCATGTTACAGCACCATTTACAGAGAGGTGCAGAGGGCAACCTAGGAGAAAAAAGATAATTGAAAGCCTTTCCATCAGTTACACATCAAAACTACGTGCTTTGCTTAAAAAAAAATACCAAAAACGTAGTTATGAGACCAAGCCAGTTGTGTACACTTGGTGCATACACAAGCAGAGAGTCTATCAGCAGCATATCTAACATGTATGTTCTCACGTTCTACACATAGATGGAAAATGTTATATGTAGCTATCAGAAAGTTTTGCAATTGCACATTGTTTTTCGAATTTTTGTCCCATTTCCACAGAGAACTGAAAAAATATAAACCTATGAGAAAGTAAGCAGCTCTGGTTTTCTTTGTGTTCGGAATTTTTTTTTAATCGAGCTTGCTTTGCCTTTAGCTGCAAAGCCTGAAATTTAAATTGCTGCAGGCTTCCTTGATTTCCATGGTTGAAATAAATGCTCTGTATCATTTTGCTATTCATGTCATTACTCCCCGTAATCACCACACTCATCCCAGCACACTGTGCAGTGTGCTCAGTTGAATATCTCTGACTTTCAGGAGGCTTCATTGCTGGCTGCTGTTTGTTTCTGAAGCTGCACAATGACATACTCTGTTGGGCTAATTTGATAGTTTGCACTCCAGTTGCTGTGAGCTACGACTTGTGTTTTCTGTTTGCCATGTAAATGAAGAATTGAAATTTACAGGGAATCATTTGCTTCTGTGGTCTCTCCACCTGAATCTACAGATCGTGATTCGTGGTCCGAGTTTGGTGAACGTTCAAAACTTTCACCCTTTTCTCCTCCCTCCCCACCTCTGTAAAAGTTAATTGCTGCTGCTGCTGCTGCATATTCAGCAGAGAGCTGGGATGGAAATGCAGGAGAGTTAATTTCCTGCAGAATATGGGAGCACATCACTGCTTGGACTCTCTTCCTGTGATCAGATCCGTGCACTCAAGCGTTCATGCCCTTGCGTTCGCGGGGTGACCAGTTCATATCCCGTGTGTGGGGCTGGGGCTGCTCCTCCCGGGCAGGGTGAGCTGTCCCTGGGAGCCAGCAGAGGCCGCAGGATCAGACACAGGGCTGCTTTACGTGCAAGCGGTATTGTGAGGCTGAACGCATGCAACTAGGTGTGTTGGTGAGAGAAAACACTTTTGTCCCAAACACTTCTGAAAATCCTTCAGGTTTTTAGGGTGTTCTGAAAAAAGTTACGGTGCATCAACCCTGCATTGCCACAAAAGGCTCAGATTGTGGCACAGATAGCAAAGCCCAGCAAGGTGGGGTGTTCAGAGGTCGGTACAGCTGGTGGGTTTGTAAATTGAACTGGTGTAATTCCAGGGGAGTTTCCCCTCTTTGTGCCCCTGCCAGAGAGAGCAGGTAGAAGGCACTGCAGATGCTTCTCCTGCTTGATGCTGGACAAAGTGGATAAACAGAAAATGTATTTTAGTATATTAACTTTTCTGTGGCAATGATTTACTTCACAATAAAGGTCTCAGATAATCCCTTTATTTTGCTAGGAGCACTTGGGAAGTACAATGTTTCTCATGTGATGAGAAGTCTCGGTCTTATGTGGCTTTTGCAGTTGCTACTCTTGCAAGAGTTAGGACAATCTGTTCCCTATGTCAGAACGACTCTCATCACCTGCTTACCAGGCCTGAACTAACCGTAAAGCCTTTCATACTCATAAGAAATTCTATTTTATTTCAAAGATTGATCAGCCAGTAAAAACTGTACTGGCACAACTTGCCCTTCTGGTTGTGGTGGGAGGGAAAGAAAACCTTGTGTGGATGTTGTTTGCTTGTTTGAAATGAATTTTAAAGCAATCAGTGAGAACTGACATCTTAGGAGGTTCCTGACCAGAGGTTGGCTGTGTAATTACTGTTTCTATTACAATCCTGAGGTCCACATCGTGAGTGATGAGAGAAGTAAAAATAAAAGCAAATATGCCACTTGGATCCTGTTTGTTTTCTAGTAGATGAGACAAATGACTTTGTGCTCTGCTTGCCATAACCAAACAAATGGTTTTAAAAATACATGTGTGGGTAGATACGTATATATGCACACACACATGTATCTATCCGTACTTGGGTTTGTGAGTTTAATCCAGAGAGGTGTGGGGGTCTTTATCACAGAAGCCAATTTAAAATAATTATATTTAAAGAGTAACACAGGGGAAGTCATGCACAGCCACGGAGCAGAAAGGCTCAGTGTGTATTGTAGCTCTGTAATAGCTATTATTTATCACAAATGTGCCGTCTGTTTGTTCACACAGAGTAATGAATGACCTTTCTGTTTCCACAGCTAGACCTGTGCAGACTTCAGCTGATGGGGGTGTCGTGCAGTAGCTATTTATCATGCTTCACTTATACTGATCACTGGTTTATTAAGCTGCACCACCAGGGAAATGTGTTGGACTTACGTTATGGTTGAAAAAAGTAGCTTTTATGGGGTTAACAGCTAAGAAAAGCAGCTACTTTGTGTCCCTGGCTGCTATAATTCAAAATTGACTTCGTTGGAATTTGAATCAAATTACTGCCAATATTGTCATAAGCAAATTTATCAGCCAAGGACTTGTTTACTGTCTTAGCAATGCAGGGCCTGATTTGATGTCTTTTCTTTTTTTTTCCCTTTTTTTTTCTTGTCTTTTTTTTTTTTTGTGATTCCTTTGTAAAGCTTCAGTTTCTAACATTGATAAATGGGGTAGAATATATGAATGAGAACAAGGTAGCTCAGGAGAGGTAATGCATATACATTTTAGCACAGAAAAGGTATATGAAGAAGTTACATTTTTAGCTCCTCACACTGTTCAGAAATTAATAATGTAAAGAACAAAAAAGACTGTGTTTGGGAGGGCAGGGGAGAGGTTAAGACGGGGTGGGAGGGTGAAGTAACTGAACTGCTCTTAGGAGCAATCAAGTTCTCCTATTTCGTTCAGATTGCACCAATTAGTTATGTTTTACTGATGCAATCCTTGGATGTCATAAGCCAGTCTTTTCCCATGTGGCATCTTAAAAAGCAAAATGCATTATTAATGCTTGAGGTGGGACCTCTGCAACTGTGGTATAAAGCGTTAAATGACATTAATTTAGACAATAATACTATCATCACACTGCTTTACAAGCCAATAACCCAGCTCTTGTTCCCCCTTGTAGTTTATCTCAAGGAGGGAAGTGGATTATTGCCTTATAAAATAGGCACAATGGTGTTGGTGCTGTTATGCTGCTATTACTGCAAATGTTTCAGGAATACTGAACAAGAGAGGTAGCAGAACAAAAGTAGAGAGAGCTGGAAGACTGCAACACTCACCCTGTGACGTGAGCTGAAAATTACAGAAAACCTCTCACATGTGTGAAGCCGTGGATGGGACTGTCTTCTCCAGTGGAGAAGCATGACCCAGGAGACACTCACACTTCTTCCCACACAGTGCCTTGGATTGGAAAGGTGCTGAGACAATTTTGGCCCCGAGGCCAAGCTTGCAGGTGCAGCATCATGCTTTGTCCAGGCTGAATTTGTGCATGGTTGGAGCAGATACTAACTTTGTACTACCTGCCTGTTGGCAAAGCAGTATCACTCAGCCTGTTCCTGATCAGCTTTTGTTATTCTAAATAACATTTACAGCCTCGGTCCAGCAAATTCCAGACTCTGCAGGGTGATTCTGAAGGACAATATGAGGTTGAGACCAGTAAATTCAGTACTTGAGGGGACGCAGGGAGCCTTGGTTTTGGAGATGCAAAGGAAAGCTGGAGGGCTCTTGCCCTTGGACCTTGTTCTGGGGTTTGGGGAGCTGGGTAGGTGCTGCTGCAGCTCCTGCTGCTGAAGAGAGGACGTGCATGGTAAATTCTTCAGAGGGAGGAATTCACTTTTCAAGGTATAAACCACTTTTCTGTTGTCTGGCAGACGAGCACTCTGTGGTTTGGCACAAAATACCTTGTAGCAGTGCTTTTCGCATGTGAAATTAATGGTCTCTCTTCTCATTTGATCTTGAACTCCTTTTCAGTAAAAGCTTTTCAATAAAAACCTTTACAGTATTCAGTAAGATAAGTGGTAAGACGGCAGCATTCGATTATTTAACCTTCCCTGTTATTTGGAACACGGTCATGTCCCCTGACATTAGTTAATTACTCTGAAAATTACCTCGGTTATCCTAAACCTCAACTCTCCACACACATCCTGTGTCTCTGTGACATTCACATACCCAAGGTTGTTCTGTATTAGCATAAATATCTGACCAGCTCCCAGAAACTAAACAGACAGATTTTGGCTCTCATTTACATCTACATGTATTTCTGCCAATCTCAATACGTCTGCTGCTTTATATTCATCCATTTGAAATGGTGATTTTTGTATTATGCTTAGGGCTACCCCATGCTACAAATTGCAGAAAACCATAGTATTATATTGTCCCTACCTGAATTTCTGTCCCATCTACCACCGAGCCCCTTTTGCGTCATTTATCAGAAAAAAAATCCGATTTTTTTTCATTTACAGTATTTAAAGTTATATTGTTGTACTGCAGAAATATCCAAGAAAGTTGGTTCAAGAAAGATAAATTTAAAAGTATTTGTTTTTTGGACTGTATTTTAAATGTTCACCTTACTTTTCCTTTGAGTAACTGTTACTTGAAATTAATTTTTGCCTTGTTTTTTGGTAAAAGCATTGGACAATGCTACTAGTCTCTATTTTCACCATTTCTATGTTTGTGTTTTCAAAAACACTGTAAATCAGTTAAATGACATTATGAATTGATGTCTAGGAAGTGTTTCTCTTACTATACCATTCAATTTACTTCTGAGTTAGAAGAAATAGGGAATTAAAAAGGAAAATGAATATTTTTGTATTACTAGGTTTTGTCTTGGAAATGTTGTAGTTTATCAAAATGTTACTCAGGGTATGTGAGGTAGTTTGCATGAAGCAAAATATTCTATATGTTTTTCAGGTCCCGTCAGAAATTACTCAAGGGAAAGTAACATGAAAGATTTGTGGAAGAACACAAAGCATTATATTGATAGATCTGAGGGTGTGGGAGGATGGAGAGGTAATTTGGAGTGATAAAGATGGAAAATTTATTTTCAGACTTTAGTATGATTGGAGTGAGTGCTTTATTTCTTTCCCCATAAGTAATTATAACAGGAAAAATATTTATTTGCCAGGAGGGAGCCATGCTGCTGGAGGTTTGGTGTATTGGAATATTTGGGTTTTAGTGATGCTGTTGCCTGTCCTCACCCAAAGCACTTGGTGTTAGAGGTGCCTCTTATTGTGAAGGTCACACCCTATGTGTGCAATTATACTTCGAATAATGTATCTTGATTGTTAAATGCATCTTGATTGGTATTTTTCTCCTGCTGGCATAAATAATGAACTGGTAATCTATAAATCTGTTGACTTAAAAGCAGTTAATAAGTGATTTATGTGGATGAATTGGGTTGTCCTACAAGTGATGCTTAAATATGTAACTCTAGAAGTGGGTTTGTTTCAAATGAGTTAAAGAACACAGGGCTGCCATGTCTCTGCTTGGATTTTTTTCTTTGTAATACCTTAGTAAAAAAACCTGAATTATCTGGAAAGACATGTGCATTATAAGCAGGGCAGGTACCTCAGTAGGTTTAGAAATGTATTTTCACATTCTTGATCATAGTTATTTTAAAAATATTTTGAAATCAAGGGAGCTTTTAAATAAGGGAATGAACTTAAATTGATGTTATAATTTAGGAATCAGGGTGGTGTTGCCACCCTTGTCAGAATACAGAGAATATATATACCACTGCATCTTGTACTCAGAAAATTTTTCCCTGCTCACTGCCACATACCTCTGTCTCTTTTCTCACAGCCAGGTGGTAGAGATGTTTTGGAGAGTTTGCAGAGGGTGGAAACCACAGCTCTCACTGCTCTGCCTTGTGCACTATTGCCCAGATACCCTCCCCAAATGTGGAGCTGGCAGCTAAGGCGTGGTGGCCCCTTCGGCGCTCTTGGAGGGGGTCAGTGCTGCCCCTGAGCTGGTAGAAGGGAGCAGGACTGGTCCTTGGCCTGTCCGTAGTGTGTGGGCTCTCACTGGCAGCGGTGACTCACGTTGGTGTTCGCGAGCCAAGTCACGAACCAGAGCACTGGGCTTCTGGCCCATCTTGCCATTTCCTCCCACATCAGGCTGAGGGACAGAGCAATAGCATCCTCAGCCTTGCAGAAGGACAACAGTGAGAGCACAGCTCTGATTTTTGGTACTGTGGTGGTTGGTAGCGAGGATGTTCCAGTCCTCTGCCTGCTGCAGATCAAAGAACCTCCTCCTCACTCCTTCCTGAGCTGAGCTCACAAGTTCAGTTATTCCTTGCTGAACAATAGGACAGTGAACATTAAACATGTCGTGTTTTCTGCTATTCCCACTTGGTCTGTACAGTGAAAGGTGAGAAGGTGGTAGGGATGGTTAGTTATTTCACAGAGCCAGGAGAATAGATGAGGAACAAAGTCAATTCCTGCTGTGGTTCTCTGTGGGAAATACCAGTTATAAGCAGCTTAGTCTTGGTTATAGGCACCATTCAATGGGATCTGTCACCACAGTAGAACCAGAAAGGATTCCATTACTGAAAGCAGTGAAAAATGTACCTTTGTAGTATCTGAGAGCAGTGCAATGAAGTTGCTGTGTAAGAATTAAAATAACAAAACATGATGCTTTCTACCACTTAGTAAAAACACCAGGGCAAAAGGTAGTCTCCTAAGGTAAGTGGTGTATTTTGTCTTGGTTTTCTACTTTTCTCTAAAGCAACTACAATTTTAAAAATTCTTTATCTTTCTGGGTAGGTGGTATCTATTAATATTTTAATTGGGGTGAGGTTCTAACACTGATCAACAATATTGTTAATAGCTAAAAATGCCTGGCTGACTATGGAAGGTCCAGGAAGATGAATTCTATCCCCTCAGCCTCTGTGCTTTTCTTTACAATGACTTCAGGACACCCACACACAGCTTTCAGATGAGAAGCCATTAGATGGGCTAATGGGGCATCGAAGTAACCTGAGGCAATGTATGTAGGGAACGGCTTCTCTTAGCATCTTATTAGAACTCCCTCAAGTATAACAGGAGGCTAGAGGTAATTAAGCTAAAAATGCAAATAAACATGATGTGACCACTTTTATGCCAAGTGACCAGCTAAAAATAAATGTCTACTTGGCATACGTTGTTTCCATGGAGCAGGGTAAATACCAGTTCACCGCTTGTGGCGGGGTCGTGGTCTCCTGCTGTGGCCCAGATTGAAAGGTGAAGTTTCACAGTATTTATCCTTTCAGAAAGTGTCTGGGGTCCTGTTAGAGGAAAGAGGAAAAGATGGCAATTTGGTAGGTTGTTCAAGTAGTCTCCCCACACTGGGCCAGCTGCAGCAGAAGGGGGACAGCCCTTATCAGTGCCGGCCCTGTGAGGACAGTAAAAATGAATTGATGACTCTACTCCAGCTCCTAATAGAGCAACTTGTTCTAATTGTGCCTTTTTGTAGACTCTACAGAAGAGAAATGTTTGGCAGAACATAGAGGATTAACTGCTATTATGCCACTGAAAATCCCTGACTCTAAGGAGAGCACGATGAGCACACTGGAGGCAAGAGTGCCACGCAACAGCTTGTCTTCCAAGCTCAGCATCACTTGAGAGTGAAATCAGTCCATCAGTTTTCACAGACAATAGAGCATTTTCTTTTAAGGCTAGTCCTCCATATAACAATGGAAGCTTTGCCACTGGCATCCATGGATCTGGAGTTCAAGATTTTTCATTTTAGCCATCACACAGCTGCTGATATTGCTGAATGGTGCTCATCCTGTGAGCCCCTCATGGCAGTGACTTCATATGTTGCCCATGTTTGCAAGACCCCCCCTTGTCTTCTCATTGGGTCTCAAAGGGTTACAGTGCTAAGCTGATGGTGTGCTAATTTCTTACTGCTTTGGTTTTGAAGAGAAGTCTTCCTTGTGTCTCTGCCCTTTCCTGAGCAATTAAAAGATCTGTGCAATTTTTCCTGCACTCAGGCTTTCTCTCAAGCATGCCAACTTGTGATTTGGGCAAGTTGTGTTTACATTAAATTTTATTCTCTCAGGAGATTTTTCATTCAGCAACTGTCTAGAACAAGTTCACAGTAGAAATTTGCTTGATGCCGAGTGCCCTTTCCTCCTGTTGGCTTTAAAACGACTTATGGGTACTAAGCTTCTTGCAGGATCATGTGCTATCATTTATTTTACACAACAGTCTGTTTTACATAATAAGATTTACAACATCAAAGACAGCAAGAATGTTCTTTTTAAGAAAGAGAGTGTGAACCCCTTACATGCTTAGGAAAAACATTCATATCCTGTATGTATTTTTCATATACTGGAATGCCCGCTATTTAACAGTGTCTAGGGATTTAAATGAAAGCTGACAACAGAAATATCCTAGACATACCTCTTTTTTAAATACCTTTAACTTCTTTTAGCTGCCTGTCTTCTTGCTTTGCTTTGTCACAACAAAAGCCAAAATGTTGGAACTACTTTGTTTACAGGATTTCCAGGATACTCCCAAGCTTTTCTGTGCCTGGTGGAAACTCAGTAAAGTCATACGAGAGTGCTGTCAAGTCCACACGGAGGAGAAGATACCTGGCATTGTGGATTTTTCCCTCTCAGTGAAGCAGTTGCTTTGCTATTGACTCGAATTCAGGCAGAATCTGGCCCTTTCCTTTACAGTTTTTGCCTAAGGAAGGAGCCATGGAGTACAAACCATGTTTCATTGATCTTTGGGGTCCTGCTGAAAGGGCAGGGGCACATCAGAGAAGTGTTTGGAGGGCAAGGTGGGGAGATCTGTGGTGCATTGCCCTAGTGAGCAGACATCTGGCTCAATCCTTTTGTCAGATAATGTTTTCTTGCACAGCAGTGCAGAGAATGTTGAAACAAATCAACGAATATGAGTAAGATGCTTGTGGGTAAGGTGATTAAATACACCAAGTGTTAGATCCTTGTCTCAACCCCAGAAAGAAGGCAGTGACATACAGAGGGTGGAAGGGGTAGACTTGTAACCTGTAATGTCTGTGGACCAGGAGGTCAGGAAGAACCACTACACAATGCAGGAATTTTTACAAGTTGTTTAAAGAGTTGTTTGGTGAGCAGTAGGAGGAAGGGATTAAAGTTAAGTGCAGAAGTCAGACCAGTTGATTAAACCAAATAATTTTCAATATATTGCTTTCTAAAAATTTTAGACTTCCCATTCACTGGAGTCCTTTAAAGTCCTTTGCTGTTTCAATGTCCTCTGTCATGCTTCTCATAACCTTGCGAAATGGGCTGGCTCTGCAACCTGAACAGACTTGCTGGCAGCTGCAGTACCCCAGAATTGCGCATTTTGGGATTTTGTAGCAAAAAGAGATCCATGGCAAGAAAGATCTTTTTTTTTCCCCTTCTTTCTTCCTTAATTTTTAGACTATTTCAGTGCAAGAAACGACTTATTCTTGCTATGTTGCGTAGTTGTAGGGTTAACTAATTTTGTTAAGATCTAGAATGTGCTTTTAAATACACTCTGGAGAAAGATTTTGCTATGGCAGGAAATGAAGAAGATGAACTAATCAGTTGTCTTTGTCACTGGTTTTATGATTCATTTTTTATGGTGCTGTGTCTTTATGAAATCATATGAAATGTATGAAATTGCCCTTGTTTGCAAGACTCTTTTAAAATGTTTTGGAATTCTTATTTGCACGCCGTGTTTCAGCTATAAATACATTGGCAGATTAGAATTTCATTGCTGCAGTTTTTCCTGACTGCTTCAAGCACAACCTTCATGTAAATGGGATAATCCCTTCTCCTTGCAGTCTCTAGGTCAAAACTGGAAGAACGTTTGCAGGACCTGACTGCCTTCTTTAGCTGGCTCCTAGAGAAGAACAGACAGACAGTCACTGGAACAGCTCGTGACATATGTTTGGCAGCAAAAGTACCCCTGATTCCAAGTTCCAGATTATACTTCTCAGCTATGGCTGGCCCTCTTCCTGGGCACTCATTAGCTTTTCTTTTAGTCATTTTACACCCTACAGAGGTAGTCTCCTGCTGAGATTTTCTTGGGTTTTTGGATTTTTTTTTTTTAATTGCAGAAGACATGATCTCTCCTGTGCAGTGGTGTGAATGTGTTGGGGTTCCCTTTGGCTGGAAGGGTGGCTGGCAGAAAACGTGTGCATTTATTCTTAGCAAAGAGGGAAGTGTGAGCTGGGGGGAGCAGCTCGTGAGAAATCTGATGTGCGTCAGGATTCTCACTTTGCACCACATGTAGCCTCGGCTCCTCCTGCTGCTGTGGAAGGCAAGACTGTGTCATCCCCTCTGTCTCAGACACCCATGTAGAGAGGCCCAGCCTTTTGTGCTTAAGCAGCAGATTTCTCTAGGACCATATGGGTGCTGGCCCCTTTCCAGACTTGGGGTCATCTTCCATTCCTGGCTGCAGCATCCTGTGTTTCTGAAGAGCAGGACCAGGGTGATGAAAACCACCTAGAGCATTTAAAACCAGAGGATGGATAGCAACAAGAGAAACCTCAGAATGCACAGAGATGACTGGCTGAGGTAATTTAAAATAAAAAATGGCTCTTGTCTAGCAGCTCCTTTATAACACAAAGTTACTGTCCAGAATATCTCAGGAAACCATTTTGTATTCTGCTAGTGTAAACCTAGATAGCAGATTTATCTTTAAAGATTAGGAGTTATTTGGGAAAGTTTCATTTCATTGTTGTGTTTAAAACAGAACATTCCTGCCTCTTTGTCATCTAACTGTTTTATATATGAAACTGATTACTTTAGTGAGGCTAAGTTAAACAAATATTAGTCAGACTGCATATTTGAGTCTCCTTACAGCATCAAGATAAAAATCCAGTCATCCCATGTTATAAGCACTTCCCTTCTCTTCCTTCGACTTCCCCAAAAAAGATTCAGGTTGTTTGATTGTTTGTATTCTTTGAAGCATATGAAGGTTTTTCACTTCAGTCAAGCCCATTTCCTTTTTTAATGGGAAAAGCTCCAAGCATTGCTTTTCAAACAGAACTAGAAAGATTATTTTTGTGGACTTCTGTTGGGCAGTTTTGGACAACACCCTTTAACAGTAAAGTGTGGATGCTCCTAAATTTCTTCAAGATGAAGACAGATAATGTTCCTGTTTTAAATTACAAACCACAATTAATGGTTTGAGATGATGATAGTAATGTATAAGGTGTTTTACCTTTTTACCCTTTTTATATGAATGTTTAGTGCACTGTCCAAGTTGAAGTTCCCTATTGAACATATGGTATTTGAACTTGAAGGTTTTTTGTAACAAAGAAGGGCAAAGACATCAACTCCTCATGTAAAAACACTTTCAGGAATGGGCCTGGGAATAGACCCAGTGTTAAGTCAATGTTGAGAATAATGGATTTAAGCACAGGTTAAAAGAAGGCCACATCTTCAGTTAGAGATGATAGTCTGGGCCCTTAAGGAAAGAAGTGATGGAATTAAAGGGACAAATATTTAGTTGTGCTGCACAAAAATGTTTTGAACTTTCTTCTGAGTCTTTTCATTTTGTATCTGCTGATGAGTGTAGGTCATAAAACTGTTTCAGGAATGGAACTAAACATAACCACAACTTTACAAACTAAATATGACCACGGCTTTACAAAACATCAAAGCGTTTTTGCACATGGAATCATGCAGTGTGGTCTGGGCAAGGATATAAATGCCTACCTAATTTCTAAACCCTTTAGTTTGAGGAGCAGTTAAGTACTAAGCAGACGTAGGGCACGCTGATGCACACAGACATTGGTACTGCAAGGACAGAGGACCTCTTGTTCCTTCTTGCTGTTCTGGGTGTTCAGGACTGTGGATGACTAGACTGGGACAGAGACTGGAACTTCCATCTTTGCTCAATAGGATGATAAATAATTTTGTGACACCTTTCTCTTGGTCCTATAGTAGGATAACATGATTCAGCGCTTGACCAAATTCCTGGTATCTGCCAGTTTGGATTAGCAATTTTAATCACAGTGCTGAAGCGTGAGGTCAAGATTGCAGGACATGCAGTGAATTATTTGAAGATAAAAACACTACTATTGAAAGCTTTCAGGATTGCAGATTTAGAATAAATTGTTTTGTTTTATTAAAAGGAGACTGTTGGCTATATCTGATGGGCCCAAGGCAGCCAGAAACTTCTTACTAAGACCCAGTTCTGGGGGAAGTGAACTTCACCTCCAGCATGTTCATGGTTCATCATATTCCATGGACGATTCACCAAGGACAGTCCCTGCTTTTGTTAGTTTAAAAAAGAAAATAGAGTACCCCAGCACCATCACCACTAAAATGTGTTATATGATGTTTAGATACGCATCTTTTTTAAAAGAGCATATAATTTTTTTGCTGATTTCTGGGTTTCCAGAACCTTATGCTAACCTCCTTTTCCTTTTCTTCTCTTCTTGTTTATTTGCACAATGAGTACAAAGCAGAAAATAGCTTTCTGGCAGTAAATGCTCTCTGGCATGGGAAAGTATTTGATGGTTAAGTTAAGAATGAAAAATACGGGATTGGAATATGTGGTGGTTGAGCTGCTGTGCTGGCTGGGCACCTTCCCAGATGGCCAAACACATCTTACTTCCATGGATTTATATTGTGGCATTTCTGCAGAAGGGGGAAGAGAATGCTCCTCATGAATGGGGAAGGGAAAGGCTTTGAAACAGAGAAGCTGTTTTTGCTTTGGGTTTTAGATGCTTTCTGAAGTCATCATCCATTTCTTGCCTTCTAGACGACACCACCGCTGAATAAAGGAGTGACACCTTACAGGTGTCTCATGGCACCTCCTTCTGCAGGGTTCACTGCTGTACCTCTGCATGTTTGTAGAGCACCTGGCCCATGGAAGCCCAGTGCTAATGGAGGCATATAGGCCACAGTACACTAATAATATTAATGCCAAATTACCACATCTGCGTTATGTTTCCTGTGCTGTGGAATTACCCTCTTAGCCAGATAAGTGACTTTAAGTGCCTGCTTTCCACTTCCCTTTCCCTGCAAAAGTGAGATTCGTTTCACTGCTCACTAGCTCAGGCAGAGGCTTTGAACATGAATTTCTCCTGCAATTGCCACAGTGGGACAGCCCTCACATACCAGTGTAATTTGCACTGCTGTCTGAGGACACTTCCGTGGTTTAAGCACTTCAGGTGCCACCAAAGCAATTTATGCACTGGGCAGCCAAGTGCATTCTTTCCTATTCCCTGCTGTGCAGATCACCCCACAAAACAGAAATGCTGTGTACTGCCCCACCTTCCTCCCTCAGCCTTCTCCCCAGCTCCACTTGTCTATGAAACCAACTTTCAACCCAGAACCATCTGCAGAAGTGTCCTTTGTTCCTGAAGGAGTCTCCCTCTCCTTGGGGCAGCAGGTGGGGATCATGGGGAGCAGGAAGAGCATTTGTTCCCTCTCTCATGATTATTTTAGTGCACACTGGGAGCTATAAAATGGTGCTGATGATGACTGCGCTCCCAGACAGGCAGCCTGACCCAGAACATGTCCCATGGAAGAAACCTGTAGTTAATTTCAAGTGGAAATTTGGAACCCCCCTGTTTCTTTGTTACTAAATACACAGCTAGTGCCACTGTAAACTGGTTCTGTGTTCTGGGACTGAAGTGCTGCTTATTTTTAACCTGAAACTGACTTTGGTGAAGAACATCCTTCCTACAACAGCCTGTTTGCAGTGCTATGGCTGAGCAGCTGGAGGAAAAAAGAATTTGCTGTTTCCCAAAAGTAACTGCAGTGCCAACAAGAGTGCTGCTAAGGACCAAGATACAGTGGAGCAAATGATAGTATGGATTTTTATGCAGTGATTTGTTTTGTTTGATAGGAGAAAAGTAGAAGATTTAGCAGAAGGAAAATAAATGTAAAGGTAACATTTGGTTTACCTGGAAATAGTGTCTTCCTATTGCATGGATACTTGCTATTTTATAGCAATAGATGCCAAGCTGGTACTTAAAGCATGTATAGCATGATTTATATTCAGGGGCCTAGTGACCAGCACTGTTTTAGGAAGAAAAGGCATATGGTTTTAATATGTTAAAATTTGTCTTCGGCAGCATAATGGTTTTAAAATACTATTGCCATTCTCTCTCTGTATGCTTCTCCCATATCTTGTTTCCCAAGTTCCACAAGATACAGCCATCTGGCTTTCTCATTATCTAGCCCATTGTATATTGTTAGTCTACCCTTATCTAAAGAAGGGGAGACAAAGAAATTCAGTATTTAATTGTGTGTAGTTACTCATTCCCTATTTGGAGTCAGATTTTAGTTTAATCTGTGTTTCTTTACACGTTTATTGGTCCTGCCTGGCTGTACTGTGTTAAGTCTGGAGGTGGTTTCTGGCTAAGTGTGGAGGAAATGAGTGCCTGTATGGGGTGTTGGGGTTTGCTTGCTGGCTAAACTGCAGTGGGTTGTTTAACCCTTTGTGCAGCAAGGACAGGTGTGCTTTCGCTGTGGCTTGTGCACAGGCTCAGCAGCTGTGGGCAGGCCAGCCTTGGGGTAGCTCTCTCTGTGGAGCCACCTGTCCATTTTCAGGAGCTGCAAAGGAACTGCCCAGAAACTTTCCTTGTGGCTCCCCTTCGCAGGGACAGGCAGTGACAAAAAGTGCCTGTGCTGAAGGCTGTGTGAGCCTCCTTTAGTGCAGGGAAGGGGGGCGAGGGCTGTGATTTAAACCCTTCAGGGCAGGTGGGATGGGTCCTGGACTGAGCCCCTCCGGGTGTGCTGGCAGGAGTGGTATGGCACAGCAGGTTAATCCAGGTGGTAAGGGTTTATCAAAAAATCCAAAAGTCTACTCTGCTTTATTACACTTGAATGTCTTGAAAATAGAGGTTCTATTTAGAATCTGCTTGTAAGGACTGAGTGGGCTGGGTGGGAGGAGAGCATGGAGTGAGGGCAGAGCCGTTCCTATCTCCGTGTATCTGAGCTCTGTTCCACATGAACTGGAAGGGCCCTGGTGTCCTCAAGGAAGGACAGGAGTCAAGGACTGGGAGAAGCTGGCAAAATTCATTGACATTAATCCAAATTAACCTTTGAACACCTCACGTTTTCTGAATGCAGTTTTTTAAATGGCAGCAGACAGCGGTAAATGATCTTGTTTAATATCTCTAGCTTCAGTGAATGTGAAACATTAGTATGAAATCTCCTTATTGTTGTAATAAATATCTGGTTTAGCCTGATAAGAGGTGAGATGGTTCATAAAATGCTGGATGAGTAAGCCTAAAGAATCTGTTTAATTGAATCTTCTTTCTTACAATGTCAGAGTAGTTGAAAATAGAGGTCTGGGGAATTGTGGTAAAACGCTGCTTTGGCATTTTCTCATTGGTGAGCTGGGCTGATGATGATCCTCCTGTTTTGTGTCCCCATGAAACCAATTGAAGACAAGTCACTCCTAACAGCAAATGAGGCATTTTCATATAAACCTTTACTGTATGAAAATGTGTGAGTTGGGAGGCACATAGCTTAATTTCATAGGTCAAATAAGGATGTGAGGTTGGATTTAACCATACTGCCTGAAGTAGCAGGAAATGTGTTTCTTAATGTCACCATTTTTCCTTTTCTTTTAGAAACTGTGTTATATAGCATAAGGAACATTTAGCAGCTGTGTCTCTGAATCCCTGTTGTTTACTGATGTGACCTTTTATAGCTTTCAAATGTGGTGGGGGTTTTTTCCCCATGTAAAATAAAGCTTAAATTTAAATTTCCTTTACCACTCATATTGGCATGGCTTTGTCTTACGCAAACTGAACAAATATCTCTGCCTCAAATGAGTAATCTGCTGGAGCTAGTTATATGAGAAAAGGCTTTGAGAAAGGTTAGTACATGCTGCATTCAAATATCCATGTTGCATATACGAGACCTTTGGTGTAGGTGACAAAGAAAGAAGATAGCTAATCACTATTTTTGTGCTTCTATCAGTAATTTATAAACCCTAAGTACTTCAAAGCAGGTTAACGGGTAGTTAAGGGGATCATAAATCTTGTGCCTAGGTAGTAAGTACCCAGATGGTACTTGCCAAGTACAAAGAAATACTTATTTCTTCATACATAGGTCTAAGCTCTGACCTATAGATTTCTGAGAGTTCTTAGAAGTTACTTCTCATTTTATGTCATGATCTTGCTATTTCCTGCCATGCTGCAGCTTTCTCATCATCTGCGAAGAATCATGTCAAGTTGTCAAACAGACTAATTGGTTTAATATTTTGCAATTCTTTCACTTGAAAACTGATTCTTAGCTGGTGATAAAATCACTTTTGTTTTAAATGTTAGTGCCTTTGACAGATAGAAGTATTAGATACTTCGATAGGATTTTCAGAATCGCCTATGGGTTTTGGACATTTAATTCCCATTAATTTCTGAGAGGTTCTTTGCCTCCCTCGGGACACTTTCAAAATCTCAGCCTTTGTAAACCTTCCAGAAATGGCTGGTTTTAAAATCTTTTCACTTTCAACTTAGTGGCAAATCTGTTTCTCACCCAGTTTCTATAACTATAAAAGGAACGTAGGGCCTTTCCTTGGAGCACTGGGCAAGGGAGGCAGCCAGAACTAGCAGAAATAGTCACAGTGACAATGCCACTGAGATCCTGACACCTCTTTGGGAGGCAGCTCTGTTTGCTTTTACAGCCTTTTGGGCAGAGTGCACATCCTCTCCTCCACGAGCTGCTTCCCACTGGGACTGAGGGGAGGGGAGAGAGGTCTTAGAGGCGCAGAAGTCACCGAGGACTTCTGTGGCTTCCACTGCTGTGCTGCCCCTCCCCGTGGAGGGAGCCGTGCAGAAATTCCTGGTGGTCTTGCTAAAGTAATGTGGTGGAAGAACAGGGGTAGGTCGCATGTCCCTTGACTCGTTACGTTTCACGTCTTGGAGCACAAGCCTGTAGAAGGACATTCAGCTGGAAGGCTGAAGCTCTCAGGAGATTGGGGAAGGGCTGGTATTTGCTGCAGAACCTCCCCTACAGGTTTATTTAGAAATGTAAAGCCTGAGGAGCTTAGTAAATTCTGGGTTAAAACTAGTAAGTGAATTTAGAGGCAGACAATATGGCCTGTGAAATCTGGGCTGATGACGGTGAGAAAGCAGAATGTGTAAAACAATGGGGCTGGAAGCAGGCTGGGAGCATGGGGCTGGAAGCAGGCTGGGAACACGGAGCCAGCTGCGCAGCCTTGGGCGAGCCTGGGAGTTGAGACACACGTGATGAAAGCAGCCTGGTCCAGCAGGGAAATTCTGCCTGAAAACTTCACTTCTGCCCTGAAATCATCAGCCTTCATCTCTGTATTGCTGACATTTCTTGGCTCAACTGTTTGACTTGTCAGTAGCAAAAGACAATGTGAGAAAAAACATTTTGCAATTCATGTTGTTCCTTTGCGTTCGATCAAAATGGCTGCTGGGCAAGGGAGAGAAAGTCTTTTTCCAAAGTTTCAGAAAGGGAAACACAGCAGAGTGGCCCTGGGTCATGCTGTGTAGTCTGGCTGTGTTAAACCTTAGCAGTGATCCTCCAGGAGTTACTCTGGAATGCCTGAAGCTCCTGAATGTTTTCCTAAATGGGCCTTTTCCTCATCACAAGGAAGGGTGTGGAGACAAAAGTGACCTTTGAAGTGGTCTTGGGGTTGTAAAAAATACGTTGCTGTTGATTAGAGACACCACTGTAAAAATACAGTGTCCAGTGTGCTGTCTTCATTTTTCTGGCTTGCTTTTGTCTGCTGGTAATAAAGTCCTGTCCTTTGTCTTCAAAAGCACCGGAGAGATGTGCAGAATGAAAGGAACGATCCTGAGGCCTCCAAACAGTCCCATTTTTTGTTGTTGTTTATACCACAGTATTATGTTATGCTATTGGCAAAGTAATTTTCAGCTCCAAGTGAGACAAGATCAGTCACAGTGGTTTTCACAAGATTGATGTGAAGAGCTAGAGTGGTGCTAATTAATCAGAGATGGGGAGAGCATGTGCCTGCATACTCAATTAGTGTAACATTTCCTAAATTGGAACGGAGCTCTGCCATACAGTAATACTATAGCAAAGCCTGAAGGGTGCAGAGACACAATTCGTAATGAACTACCTTAACTCATTACGTGAACGCTTGCACCCTGAGACTCCACTGAGTGGTGAGCCCAGAGAGATTTACTATTGTCAGCGCTGCAGTGCTGGGAATCGCCAAAAATGCTGGAAAGGCAGCATTTCCTTTTATTTAGAAGATGTTATGTAACTAGGCTCCTTAATTATATTTTTACTTAAACAGAATGAGGACTGGGTGTTTGTTACAGTAAATCATCTTTGACATAAACAATACTTAGTTACAGCTGCTTTTCACTGTTCTTTGAAATCCAGTCTCTTTTAAGAAAAACTGCAGGTTGTGAGAGCTGCTACAATGCTATAAATAACAATAAAGTGGTAGTTCCAGATTTGTTTCAATACTGCACATGGAAGCTTAAAAATGAAAACTGATCTCCAGTGCAAAAAAATATGTAGATCATAGGGTAGGATACATTCTGTGCTTGATATCTAAATTAATTTCACTCTTAACCTCTAGTATTTGTATTTGTTTGTTCTTATGTTACAGCAAAGATACTTTTTTGCCTATAGGTAGAAAAACTTGTAAGCCATTGTGACTTGAAGTAGCAGATTTTTTTTAAGTCTTTGAAAATAAACTGATTTAGTGGCATAGCAGCTTTAATTTTATCCAGATTTGTAGTTTACATCAGGCACAGCTGTTGAGTAAACCTGCAGAATGAATTAGAAATGGATTAATGAAGCTCTAAGACAAATACATCAGAATATTTTAAACAGCTCTCAAGGAAACAGTTTTATTTAATTTTAGTCATGTAATGGCTTTATACTCTGAGCAAAATAAAGTAAAACAATAGACCCAAATTCTATATTGACAGCCAACGTGTAATTTTTCCACAGGCTTTTGAAGTATGCAAAACCATGTAATTATTTTGTGACTAGTGAAATTGGTTCATACAGTTTATGAAGAGAAGAAGCCCTCCCTAGCAAATATGGTCTGTGGCAGCTGGCCTGGTACCTGCTATGCCACTCCACTGGCTGTAAAACCAGAGGTAACCGTCCAATTCCATTTGTAGTTACACTGCTGTAAATCTGGAGTAAGTTCATTGGTTTGATCCAGCGTTAGAAACCCAAGGTACTTTTCCTCTCCCAGACTCTCTCATTTCAGGCCACGTTCAGTGCAATGCAGTGTGGATGAACTGTGCCTGATATCTTTGATCTCTTAAGTCAGAAGTAGGTCACTGATGTTTGATTCTAGAAGGGAAAGTACTCAGTTCAGCAGCCAGAGAGGGGGAGAGGAGGGGTGGTATCTGCTGATAGGCTTACTCAACTTAAGAAATCCTGGAGCTGATTGTGTGCCTTCTTCAAATTCCTGCCTTGTTTCTGCTGAAACAGTCCTTGAAAACAGGAATTTCTCACAGGTTTGCTGGAGAAACCTGGGAACCAGTTTCTGTCTTAGTCTTTGTGTTGTTGTTGCACTTCTCTGAGCATGTCACTCCTTTAGAGTGGCTGACACAACAGGAGCTGCTGAGCAAATTTAAGACAATGCCAGCAGGTTTATTGGTCTTAATCATACTGCTGTAGGTAAACTGCTGCAAATCTCTTACAGTTCAGAATATCCTCCTTTTTGCAGGTTGGCTGAAGTGTTACTACTCGAGAATTTAATTTGGCAGGAGGAAGACTGTACCTGTGTGGAAGCACTGTTGGCCTCCCACTGACAGACACACTTACTGAGTTGCTCTGGAGGATGACTGTTGTAGCTAGAAATGGATTTATTCTTTGTTCTGCTTATTTGTGGCTTGTTTTTGTGTGCTTGCTCTACAGTTGAACTTATTCCTGTAAAAAGTTGAGAAGGGATCAGGAATGCTTAACAAAAGAGCAGGTACTTGGGAATATGGATAGAACAGTGCTTGTAAGAAATAATTATCCTTGCCTTACACTCAAGGCATGCAAGATATTCTCTTCACCTAACCAAACACAGGTCAAACTGAGCTTAGCCCACTCTTGAGATATGTGAAAAGTCTATGCATGTAGTTAAATTCTAATGCAGTGGAACAAATCCTCTGGTTGATGTTCCAGAGTAGATTGTTATTCTAAAAATGCTACTGAAATTAGAGATTGAATATAGGAATTTGTCTTGGCCCGGTCTTTCTTCAAAATTATTCAAAATTTGAATTGCTCAGAATTTCATGACCTTTGGCCACTGAGCTTGTCTGTCTCAGAGTTACCAGCTCCCCACCTGCAGAATCACCTAGAGCAGTATATACTTTTATTTCCTCATTGTAATGATTTGGCTATGCTTAAAGTCTGTGTGAGTAAAGAGAAATAAAATTCAAGTCAATAAAATATAATAAATAACATCCCTGATACGGGTACAAAATGGTATTGCTGTACCTCCATCACACAGCTGTACAACAGAAAATGCTTCTTAAACAAAATCATGATCTTTGACAATTTGGAATATGTCTTTCCCACTTCTGTGTGACTTCATGGTTTAGTCTGAAAAACCTCCCATTTTTTTTAGACCATAATTTGTCAGTCTTTGTTCCTGCTGCTTTGAGTCCTGTAATCAATCCCAATTATCTCCACATCTCTGCAACTGATTTCAAAGGATGGTCTCATGCCATACCTAAAACCACCAGGGTTACCAATTAAACAAGATATTGCGGAGTGGGTTAACATATTAGCAACCTTTGTTCAGAATATTTTTGTGAAGATAATGTGAGTTATTAAATGACTGAACAGGGACACAACTTTTGTCATTAAATGCAGCTGACTGAAAATTGAGATAGGTCTTCTAATTGTATGGACAAACACCCCTGGAAGCTGTTTCTGTTCAAGCCATTGTTCTTTGATCAAAAGGATAGAGATAGTTGTTTTTTATGAGATGGGAAATGTGAGTTGTATGAAATGTGCTACCTTAACGTCATTTGTTATGTACTGATGTTTTCAAACTTTTCAGAGTGAAACGTGATCCTGCAGTAGGCTATAATGATAGGGTTGTTTGGAAGTCACTTACTTGTTGTTGTTTTCTCATTGGTTTAATTTTAACCTTGATGTTAGCTGTGCCATTCTGATGTTTTCAGTGACTTGTGTGAAATGGGATGATGTTTTATCCCCCTTACCAAAGAAGCAGGCAATAACTTCTTGTGAGCGCAGCTCTTCAAGGAGGAAAAGCCTCAGGCCTTCTGATCCATGAGAGGAGGAATGAAAGCTAGCATGCTAGAGTCTCACCAATAAAAAATATGCGAAGTCACGGCCCATTGGCCCGAGCATTTCTCACACTCCCAAGTTCTGATATCTCTCCAGGAGCAGCCGTGTCGGGGCTCTGGAAGCTCTTTTTGCTGATGGATGCACTGAAGGATGGCTGCATGCCAGGAGTACTGCCAAGTGTACCTGGCATGGAGGAACGGCAGTTACCTCAGCTAATTCCATGCACAACAGAGCTAGGTGTCCCTTCCCAGCACCTTTCAGTCTTAGGAAGCAAGTTTGGGACCATTTGTGAAGCCCGGAGCTGATGAGCCTCCTAATGAACAGTAGCCCAGGGTTGTCTGACCCAGACACATGAGCTCCTGGTGTGGGATGCTTAGGTCCTGAACCAACAGTAGTGTCTGGGATTTTCATTCTCTGTTTGCCAGCTGGTGAGAAGCTTGACTGAAAGGCACAAATTAGAATCTGAAGAGAGCCTTCAAGGAAGGGCCAAGCAGATGGAGATCAGTGTGGAGACTGGTGAAGGGGATGGAAAGACATAAGATACAACTTGTACTGTTGCCCTCAGGCTGCATCTGTTACTGGAAATAAAACTTGGGGTTATCATTATTTTAATTTGCAGAAATATATGAGCTGAGAAAAAGCAATCCTCGTGTCTCTAAACATTTTCATGGTAGTGCATCTTTTGCTCCTGCATTAGGACACAGCCCTGTTGCTGCAACTTCACCTTGCAACGCAGGCACCGAACACGGGAGGAATTGTGTGCAGTCACACCCTTATTCAACACCATGCACTTGCAGTTAATCATTGGTAAATTGTATTCCAGGCCAGCTGTACAGTTCAGTTTCTGCCCTCTGTCTGTTTGCAAATAGCATGACTGTGCATATTGAGTCATATTATAGATACTTTATTGACAGTCGCTTCTTATAACCTTATACCCAGGGTTATGTTTGAACGGCTTATCGTTGGCTACATGTCTACAAAATAAATTAAAT
Organism: Atrichornis clamosus; assembly: GCA_013400975.1. Classification (NCBI taxonomy): domain Eukaryota; kingdom Metazoa; phylum Chordata; class Aves; order Passeriformes; family Menuridae; genus Atrichornis; species Atrichornis clamosus. The sequence goes on along the minus strand of WBMZ01012909.1, from coordinate 287,083 downwards.
GGTTATTAATAACAAAATGACTTTTTAAGTAAAGCAGTGAAGTGATTATGATATTTCTAATAAGCAAAGTATTTGAAAACCACTCTGGTTTCCTTTTTTTTTTTCTTGCAAATGAATTCGTGTAATTATGTGTTTTAGTTACTAAAATAAAAAAAACAAATTGCAAAGCACGTTTTAATTCTATTAATGAACTCCACTAAAATGCTAATTCTTCAGATGCATTCTACTAGGCAGGAAAGGATGAGGTTAAAATTACGAGGCAAGACATGGGATGTGGCTAAAAAGAGGTTGAATTGGAAGCTGACACGCAACAGTCCTTGGGTGGGAGTTCTGCACAGTACAGCACGAGTGTGTGCATGTATACTGATGAGCTAATTGGGAATGTGTTAAAAAAATGGCTTTTTATATGAGCTGCTGTTTACAAAATATTTATTACATAAATTCTTTTCTGCTTTTGGTTAGTGTGTAGATGTAAAGACTAATATGTCCTTTATAAGTTTATATAGAAACAACCAAAACCTAAAGGATTCTGCACAGTTTGTAAATTAAATCAGTCCTGATGGTCTTAATCTAATCGGTAATTAAAACCAAAGTTAACTTGGTACTTGATTGAGATGTAAAGATGTTGGTAATTCAGTGTCTCCCTCTCTAGAGCAGTAAAGTTTTGGAGGTTTGGTTTATGTCAGCATTTCACAGTTGTTGCATACGGGATTGGATGCCAGTATCTTCCCATTCATATGAATTCCAGGGATACTGGAAGCGTTGAGTAGTCTGAGTCCTTGTGTAGAACAGGCGTAGAAACCTCTCCAGAATTTTGAATGCCAAGAAGTCCCTGCTAATGCTTGCCCTTGGCAAAAACACGGACTGACCTGACCGTAGCTGGGTGGTTCCCCTCGCTGCCAGGTTAAGCTGATTTCTGCCCAGCCACCCCGGGGTGGGATGTGCTGGATGTGTTCCAGGAGCTCTCGGAGTCCCCTGGTCAGCTGTTGAGCAAGGAGCCTGCATGGCTGACAGATTAACTCCTGCCCTGTTGAAATTAAAAACAAATAAATAATTGCTGCAGGGTGACTGTGCATTGTAATATTAGTAATAAATCCATGGTAAATGATATTTATACAGAAGCAGGGAGGCACCGTGTATCTGTGGTAATTTATATACACAAACTGCCAAGTGACTGAGCTAATGTTAATTTGTGGGAGGTTATCAACCCTGCTCTGCAAGATAATTTAGATTATACCTTGTACGATTCCAGTGCATTCACATAAAGCTGTGGAAACAATAAAAATATTAATAAAGGAGTTAAAAATGGGAATGCTTACAGGAAAGGAAAGCCCCCATACATCCCTGAATAAATCTTGTCCCTTGCATGCTGATTTATTTCTCAGTTCTCATTCTATTCTATTTTCTGTAGTTTTCTACCCTGTGCTCATCACCATGGTATTTGAACACTTTTGGGTAGTCCATTAAGTAGCATGTTCATCAGATCATTATACCCTGTCACTGAGGAGAGGATTAAATACTGGTACTGTATCTATTAATCTGGAAAACTGTGCTTCAATTGCAGTGGACTGGAGAATAGATGGAGATGAGTTTTATTGGCATATGGCCTTGATAGAATATTGGTTCTCTACCTAATTTGGTATATATTTTTTTCCTAATATTTATGTCTTTTTAAAAAATAAAATTCGACAATCCACGTACTGATATAAGAAGAATTACCCACCTCTTACTAGGGAATTATCAAATTACATAAAACAGTAAAATAAAAAATGTTAGAACCTGTCTGTCTGTCCAAGGAGAAAAAAATAAAACATCATTATTTTAAAAATACTGTGCAAGTAAGCAGTCAATCTCCAAGGAAGAAGTGAGGAATAGAAAAATTACTGAAATATATTGAGATATGAGTACATCTGCTGTAGGGGAAGACAAACCAGAAAATTCCATCTCCTGCTAGTTAAAAAGGAAAAACCTCCATCTGCCAACACCTGAAATTGGAGGGGACACAAACGAACATCAACAAAAGTTATGATAAAATATTAAAGAAATATTTTAAGCTATTCCCATGCAGCATTCACACTTCACTGCTGGTATGTGCACAGGGACACGGACGAGACTGTGTTGTTAGATTGTATCAGCTTGCTGGAGCTAGATGGAAAAACTCAGAAGTTACATAAAGGTTTTCAAACACAGATACTGCATCCCGGCAGGAAAAACAACTGTTGGGAATGGTGACATGTAAAGAGTTAGATAAATTTTTAATTAACTAAATTTCATTCCTTTTTTGAAGGCTTTTGACTACATAATTGAGAGGAAAGTTTTCCAGAGTGGTGGTGTTCTGCAGTCTTTGCCGTTTTAAAAATGTAGCAGAGATTTTATGAAACCAACCTGTTGAGATACTTGTCTTCATCAAGTTATGCATTTTTCATTTATATCTATTTTAAAAGCAGTCCTTTAAGATCTTGGTGGGGAGAAACTAGCAAAACCTGTGTATTCAGCTGAGAGAGCTTTGTGGCCCGAGTTTTCCAAGTGATATTGATAAGATGAGGATTATAAGAGGAGCCAGAGGGTCTGAAATGCAAGTTCTGGGAAGGCTGCTGGAGCAGGAGGGGCATCTGCAAAGGCTTTGCACCCGCTTGGATGTGGCTGTTCCAGAATTAAAAAGGTACAAGTTTAAAATAGGAGATTGTCCCATAGTGTAATAGGCTTAATGCCGGTTCTGGAATTGCTGATGCTCTTGTAACAGAGCCAGGCTGGAAGGGGAAGCAGGATCACACTTGGGGGTCGGCTGTCCCTGCTCTGTTCCCGGCACCTTGTGTCATCAGAAATACGGGAAGCGGGCCTTGGCAGGAGGTGATGTGAGGAAAGCAAAAGTAAATGTGAAATGTTAGAATACCACCCTAGGGGAATGCAGAGAGCGCTTCCGGAATGTTCCGAGTGTGGATGCCTCTCACAAATGGGATGACATTTAGCGGGTGCATCGTGTGTGCCTGCTCTGCAGCAGAAACAAAAATATGTAAAGAACTGAGCCAAGTGCAAGCTCAGAAAGTGCATTCCTTCAGTGTATTGCTGTGCTACCTCTTTCTTGGCACTTATAATTTGTTTATCTTCTGGTTTTACTGAAGCAATTAGCTCAGCCCCACTATGCTCTCCAGAAGTGCTGGTGATGAGCAGTTAATTATGAAATAGCTTTATCACAAATTCTTAAATGCAGTTTGTTGATTGACCAATGACAGCATACAGATAATTACCTGTAAACTCTTCCTGATTTATCTTGTTTTACGGTAAGATACATTTAATAATAGTAACCTTGCTTTGCCTCCAGCCCTCTGGAGAATTGTTTCAGTAATCATTACTTGCAGATACAGCTCATTTGTGCCCTGATTCACACCCATCAGCCCCACAGAGGTCAGACCTTTCACATTCATTTTTTCCATTTTAAGCAAAACATCGTGTTGATAGAGAACAGAATATGAAAATGAAATACTGCAGAATTTGTGTGTGGAGGCTGCCCATGAGAGCAAGGGCTTTGCCTCACAACTTCTGGAGTGTTTTCCTCAAGAGAACACTGCTGCCTCAAGGTAATAGGGACTGCTTTCCCTCTGCTGGGTGATCCAGTTTGGCTGAAAACTGGAAAAGCTGCTTTTGACCAATTTCACAACCTGAAGCACAGATCAGGTGGCTTAATTTCTCAGGCTAATGATTCTGTCCTCACAAAAATCTTTGCATCTGCTGTCGTGGCTCCTGGATGTCATGGGATGGGAGAAGCAGGGTTAGGAGTGTTTTTTGGTGAAAACCAAAGCCAGGGTAGAGAAACACAGCTCTGTTGATGTCTCTCCCTCAAAGGAATGGTGCTGCAGGGACTGTGCTTTCATTAGACACCAGCAAATCCCCTGGGGAAGCAGCTGCTGCGAGTACCTGGACTGCAGGATGGGGGGACCTTAAATCAGATTACACGTGCTGTTAGACACTGCTGGAGACAACCACAAGATGCAAAATCCCTTGCAAATCCAAGTTTCATTGCTTCTGTTACCCAGCTTCCCATCACGTGTGCGAGGGTCGGTTCCTGTGAGATGTTGAACACTTTTTGCTGCAGTAGAGTCTGATCACTTGCCTTTGGCCTCTCCAGGCCCTTACCAGGGTTTAAAGGGTTTTATGTTGCCTAATCAAACCTCTTTCAAGTAGACATTAGTGGGGGGGACATGGGAAATCATCCTATGACAAGTTCTACTCATGAAATTTCACAAGTGGTATTGCCTGTGTGTGCCAAGTAAGGAAAACTCCGTATTTTTACATTCAGTGTCTTCAGGTAGCAGTGACAGAGATAACTGACCACTTGGTTTTCTGGGAAAGAAAGGGGCACTATCAGGGAAGGTACTGGAAAAAATGAATTAGAATACTAAATGAGCAAATATTTTACTGTCATTACTTCAACTTTCCTAGGGAAAGAGATAGCATTAATTGCCTATCAGAGAAATGGTGGGGGATTTTGACAAATGAATACATGGGATACAGGATGAACTTTCAGATACAGGAGAAATAGGGCAAAACAAATAATAATAATAATTTGTAAATGTATATGTGTAGGAAATAGTTGAAAAATGTTTTAAAAATTTAATTAATCTTGTATGTGTGTACATGCACATGCATTTTTTTATTGGATTAGCAGGGACATTTTTCAGAATTATGAAATACAAGCTGTATTCTCCAATACTGAGAGCTCTTATAATTGCCAGAAGTACAGTAAATGTCCCTATCACTCTCTGGGTTTAATCTCAGCATAATTAGCTCCTTGCACAATAGAGTGTTTAATTTGAATGGCTGCCAAGGCTCATTAAGTGAGAGAAGTAGTTCCTGAGATCTCTGTTGTTAAAATTGGGATTCTTATACGAGAGAATTTTCACTGGAGGTATCACAGGATTCTTTTTGATATTCCAGTATTAATTTTGAGCAAGAAACTAAATATTTAAAGAGATACTGCTGCATCTTTCTACCAGGTGCCAGAGGTTGAACTTTGTACCTTGCTCAGAAATGGATCTGCACTCCAGCAGATTTTTCAGAGCAAACTGGGGCAAAACCAGGTGCAATTAGCACTGCCCTGAGCAATGAAAGAGAATATTTTTCTAAGGAGACATATATATCCATTTTTACTTGTGCTAATTGCAAAATAAAGATCCTTCTTAATTTAGAGAATAGGAACCCTTACAGTGAACATTATTGTAACTTATTTGTAATAATGAAATCTTCTAATTGAATATTTTCACTCATATTTTCCTTGACTCTGATTATCTCTGTTCTACTTCCCTGAGTTGTTTTGCCACTGCAAAAAGCTATTCCCAATGCCTGCAGCTGACAGTGGGACTACAGTGCTGACTGAAGGCAATTGTGTTCCTCTTGTTACCTGAAAATTACCTGTGACTCATTCATACTGTCACCCAAATTATAGCACTGCTAGACTGCATCATCGTGATGGATCTCATGTTTCTGGGGTTTTTTCCAGATTAGAATACTAACAGTGCTACTTCATGTCACATTTAGACTGTTTGAAACTGGATGTCAAAGGCTGTACCAAAACTTTTTGAAAAATATCAAAAGCCAGCTGGCGTGTTTGCAGAGTTTGAGGCCAGTTCTGTGCAGAATCACACACTGGTTTGCACCATCGGGACTCTGTGTTGCTTAGGGTGTAAGACAGCTATGTAAATACACGGTGACGTGAAGGAAAAAAGCCTCTCAAAACCCAACTGATGTGTCTTGTGGACCCTGTTACCTTTCTGAGTTGGGATATTTTGTTCTTTCAGAAGTCTGATCTTTTTTTGAGTTACAGAGCAGGCAGTGTCTGTTTCTTTATCGTGTGCTTTGTGATAGACTTGGGACAGTAGAAATTCTGTGATCAAAAAACGGTGAAGAATCAGACCCCTCAAGAAAAGGTTTCTTTTACTGCATTCATTACTGACAGTGCTGAAGTCTGAAATGTGAGAAAGCTGTACCAGATGTCTTTATGTACCTATCTTCTACTTCTTTGTAGTGACTTGTGCTTCCTGTCCCTGGAGGTTTTGCAGCACTAGCCCAGGACTCTTGAACATGGCATTCATTTAAATTGCCTGAAAGATACAGGATGGGATCCATCATGGTTTGTGCATATGTGAAATAAATAAAAATGCTTCTGTGGATCATGTTTCTTCAGTTGTGGCACATTATCTGCATGAGATTCTCAAATGCTTTTTCATAGCAGTTAGTTGGCCCATCTGGAAAGATCCAATCTTGTCTCTTTTTGAGACAGTCTGGGAGAAGCGCACAGACATTAACTTAAAAATCTGAATTCTGTTCCTGAGGCTCTGGTTTGAAGAAGGAAGAGCTGCCTCATGTCTGTTTCTAGTCTCCTATGATCCTCGTGTTATGTTTTTTTAATATTGCTAGCTTTATGAGGCAAGAACTCTCTCTTCCTCTGTTTGCAGAGGACATGATGGGACCTTGTGCTCAGCTGGGCTCTAACTTCTACCAGGGTATCAACATAATTAGTCCGAGCTTCAGACTGCAGAGGATGTGGAGGATGAATTATTTGTTTATTTAAGAAAAGCCTAAAGAGCTTAGATGGCAAAATTTGCATGAATTATACATTGCCTCAGAGTGGCTCTTTACATTTTCTGCTTATTCCTGTGCAGGTGATGGAGCTTTGGATATCACTATTTTTAGTGTGTGATCCCATTGCACCACAATTAAATGTGTCTCAGCTTCATAGCTTTTCATAGGAAAATACTAAAATGGCCGTGGAGGTCAGACTAGAGGTCTGTTTAGCCCAGTATTTTGTGGGTTTTGGGAGCTCAGTAAGCTGGGCTACTGATGAGGGCAAGAGGGGAAGGCAGAGTGTCTGGGACCTGCCCTGCATGGTAGTGATGCTCTGGGGCTCAGGGGCCTCTTCAGCCAGAGCTTGGATCTGCATAATTGTTTTTAATAGCCCTCGATTGAATTTTCTCCCAAGCCTTTGTCTAATTGATTTTTTGCACCATTTAAATATTTTTGGCCTCTGCAATGTCCTGTGGCAGTGTGTCCATCAGCCAGAGGAAGGAGCATCCACCTGATGCTCTGCACCTCTCATGTTGGCACAAAGTGTGAACACAGCTTTGTGTTCATCTCCTCCATGCAATTTCTGATTTTTAAAGACTGCTAGTATATTCCTCTCTCTTTTCCCTGAATCATCTCTTTTCCAGGCTTGGATATTTTTTTTTCCTTATTGAAGGTGAAGCCGTTGCATGCCCATGTTCTTTGACAATGCCTTTCTTGATCACTCTTAGATCCTTTTTGAGAAGAGAGAGCAGAACTGCTCTCAACACTCTGAAGGTGAGTTCCAAAGATGGCTCTGATGGTGTTTCACTCTTCTCTAATTCTTTAATAGTGGTTCCTTGGGTTCTGTTTGCCTTCAGACTGCTGGGGAGCATGGAGGTGACACAGAGAGAACTGCCAGCCTAAGTGATTACTCTGAAGTCTTCCCTGAATATTAACAGCTAATTTCAAGTCCACCATTGTATATATAATTAGCTTTGATTCTGCATTGATTGTCATTGAAGTTCATCTGCTATTTATTGAGCAATGCTGCAAGATCCTTATACTCCTCTTTGAAGTAATTTTTGGTGCAAGACAGGAGTCAAGAGCTGCTGGTCACCATATTTTTTAAGTTAACCACAGATAAATTGGAAACTTCTTTTCCCAGATAAATTAAGATTTGAGCGTCTCTCTTGAGCAGGAATCCTCTTAGTGTCAACTTCCTTCCATGGAAAAACCTGACCACTTATTACCACTGTTTCTTTCCTTTTTTAAAACAGGGTTGCATCAACTTCACATTGTGTGAACATCTATTTATTTTGGTATGTTAGTGCTGCCCCACCTGTTTTAGGTAAAAGTAGGTTGTATTGTTGCAAATTAAGTAAAGTGGGAACATGTTTAAGTTCATTCACCCTCATTTATAGCCTATCAGGTTATGTATCAGTTTAATGCAAATAGATTAGAATTTAATTTAAGGTGATATTGTAGTACGTGAGAAACCTTTGCAGAAATGAGCTTATGTGGAGCTGACAATAACATTTAAATCCAAAATATATAAAAAAAAAAATCAATACCATTTATTTGAAAATAATTTGGGACCTTAAGGCAGTTGTTCAATCTATAAAATTACTGCTCTGATTTTTTATTCTCTAAATTTTTCAGAGTCACTCAATGCAGCTAAACATTTCAACATTTAATAAAGCCCTACCATATATCAGAAGTTGTCATTTATGGATCTCTCTCTTCATAAAATAATTAAAAGCAATGAACTACAGCAGCCAATTTTAACGTCAGGATAATGATGGTCATTCTATATTGTTATTTTAAAAACAAAACATAATTAAAATAACCAGTGATACAGAGATGCTTAAAATCTTCAGCTCTTCCTGCTTACAGGCTAAATCTTCAGCTCTTCCTGCTTACAGGCTCTGACTAAGCTGGTGTAATCAGAGTAGATCTGAAAAGATTGGGGAGGGAAATGAAGGGTCCTCAGAGAAATCGTAGAAGAAAATTACGAAGTTTGAAGTCTTTGTGATTTGAGCTGCGAAGAAGATACAGCTTTCATCCTACCAAGTATCATCTTGCCGTTCGTAAAAGTGTAAAACTGAGTTTCCTTACCTCAGTACGTGGAGCAGTCCTGAGAAGAAGTGGTGTCCAAAGTGAGGACAAAGAGTGTGGATGCAAGAAGGGATTGTCCCATGGGACTCCCCACCTCCAGTGGACATCCTGGCAAGGAAGGCCCATTGAAGTGGGGAAGGAAATTATTTCGTGGTGGCTTGGAGTTAGACGTGTTTTTAAGGACCACCTGAAAGTTGATGGGAAGCATGAAAAGGTAAATGTAGCTCCAGGAGGAAATCAGTGAGGCTGGGTTTGCAGGCCTTTTGCTCCACAGCTGCTTGTGGAAAACATCTAGGTCTGGTTGTCCACAGGCAAGTAAAAAACTGCAGGATCATGCGATAAATTGTACTTGTGCCATAAATGTTGGTATATTTTATTGCAGTAGGGCTTATTTTGGGTTATAGTGTTATGTGTTTGAGGTGTTTCATGTTTAGTTAGGAGAAGCTGCCTGCAGCATTGCAGAGGTACGAAAACCCCAAGGTGTAGGCAGAGCTCTTGCCAGCACATTTTTTAAAAAATTGTATTGTATGTTCTTTTTGCATCTTTGTAGAAAGAAAACAGAGCTTAATGTGACCAAGGGATTCTAGCAGAAAAACAGAAATAGTCTGTGAGGAGAATTTTGTCTTTTGCTAGAAGTGTTCTTCAAACCAATGCTGCGACTGTTCCTCCATTAGCCCAGTGAGACAACCCAAAATATAATATTGATTGGACATAAAAGGGAAAGCATGGCCCACAGTCCTGCAGTTCTGGGCAGACAAATCCTGCTGTTCCTGGTGCTAATGGCTAAATTATGACCTCAGCCCTGTCAGCCCGAATGTGGCCCTGCTGGAATTAATAATGCAGTTGGAACGGAGCTATATTTTGCCTTTCATCTCCATTAGGTCTGGGGGTTGACAGTAGAGTAGGAATTGGCGGTTTGCCTCAGACTACAGAGATGGCCAAAAGTATGAAAATACGATCTTGTTGTTCACTCAAACAAACGTCTGCCACAGGCTACTGAATCTTATCACACTTGTTTGCTTGTGAAATATTGTTTGAACTGCAGTGATTACTCATCCACTCTTTTATTTCCATTCATATTTTATCTATATCCTTCCCACAGGAGGAGGGGAGTTAGCTTATGCTTAATTAAGTGTAAATAAGTGATTGCCTGTTACTTTTTTTTTTTTCTTTCTCTGAGTTTTCTGGGCTTTTATTTCTTTATTTACGTGCCTATTTTTGGTCTGTGGTAGAAGACTGATCTATGGGGGGGACTTTTAAATAAGTGAAAGCTTGATCAAAGCACTGATCCATCCACACACACAGTTCCTGGGTGCTAAATAAACTAATGAAGTGCTGTGTGCGCCCTGCCAATAAAAGGTGAAATATGGTTCGTATTTTCCTAATATTCCTCTTGGAGCTTTGCAGCTGGAACAAAACTGCCACTTTTCTTGTAAATTGAGTTGTAAAGTGCTTGTGCCAAAATGACAAGGAGTTGCTTGAGAAGTTGGATGAATGCAAGCCTGCCTTTGGCCAAATTACTGGGTGCCCAAGTTTAAGTGTATTGTGAGGGTGAAGAATGTATCTGTTGTGTTCTCTGGGTAATGTGGACTGTGTTGGCCATGAGCCACTGAACTCCGAAAGGGATTGCGTAGGGTTGAGATTTATAGAGGAACTGGAGTCTGCAGAGAGCTTGACAGAGAAGGTACAGCAGAAATTGGAGACCTCTTCCCTGCTCTTTTCTGACACTTTTTAATCATTTTGTTTCCGGCAAAGAAATTGTGAATTCTTAAGGTTGCACTCTTGGAGAAACATGGGAAACAGCCACAGACTGGCTGCAGATGTGTCCTGTAAGAACTAATATTAAATACAAAGCGTTTTTATCCTCTTACTGATTATCCCGGATAATATTAAAGAGGGGAAAAGATATAACTTAAAAATGCCTTTAACTTTTTATGCTCTGCCTACTTTTTTTGGTGGGTTTTTTTTGTTTGTTTGTTTGGGGTTTTTTTGGGTGGGATGTTTGTTTAGGCATTTGTTTGGTTGGGGTTTTTTGTTGTGGTTGGTTGGTTTGGGGGTTTTTTGGTTTTGTTTGTTTTGTTCTGTATCTGGAAGTCTGGCACCTGACCCTTGCCCCTGGTCTAGATTTACTGGATAACCATGGTCATCTCCTTCACTAGAAGTAGTTCACTTATGTGAAGATCTTGATCCTTGTGTTTTGCATCACTCACTTCTGTATAGCCAAGTGACTGTACAGGAGTGTAACTTTCCTTTTTGATACAAAAGCAGGCTACTGGCCTTTTGCTTGGAAACATAAATGCAGTGCAATTTTAAATTATGTCTTTTGATAGTCTCACAGTAATGTTCTTTCTTGTTTTAGCTTGGATGGAAAATCTGTATAGTTCTACAGGCATTAGACTTGCTGTAGTTAGTGGGAGAAATTTAACCCTAATGCTCCAGCATTTAAAAATCATCATTTCTTCTGTTGAGAGTTTTTGGAAGTGAAGGCTAACAAAAATGGCTTTCACCCTTTTTTGTGTTACTAACAAATGGTGTTATATATATATATATGTTCAAGATATTTCCTACTTGTAATGCTGCAGGTTTTCTTGCTGCACGGCTCGTGGCAGATCCTTCGGGCTGTTGTGGGCTCTGTGTTCCCTGTACTGTCACAATCCTTTCACAGCAGCTTTTGCACAAGACAATTCTTTTGTGCATTCCCTGGATGGCACATAGTAACGGTGGAATGTGGCAGTTTTTCTCTTGTGAAATCACTGGGGAATTGGGTACTTGGAATAAGTTTGGAAATTGCAGTGTACTGTGCTTTTTGTCAAGCAGCAAGGAGCTGCCAGTAGATAGAATTGAGCTGATTAATGCCATTATCAATGACATAATTTTTCATTTCTATTCTTCATATGCATCTATGGGCTTAGGACAAATCAAGGTTAAATCTGATTTGTTCCGTGCAATGTCTTGGACATACCAGAGTTTGAAATTGCCAACTACAGTAACTGCAGCTGACCTCATTTTGGTTGAGTGTTACCATAAAAAAAGAAAGTTATGCAAACACCTTTTCCTCCAAGGTAGTGTAGATTTATATGCTCTTTGTAGGTTCTCTTTCCACTCCTTGGCTTTGGAAGAAGTCTAGATGACTGACATAGATGTCTCTTGGGTAACTTAGGTGAGGCTGGACCCAGTTTGCTCTCTGGGAGATGAGGCTGAGGCAATTCGATTGTATTTGGCTGCAGCACCCTGTGCCCTCCCTGCCTGGGCTAGACAGGCAGAGACTGGGTCTCAGTGAACAATTTTCCACTCAACAGCATGGAGTAAATGCTGGCTAATTGCTACAGCACTAACAAGACTGGGAATAGCTGGCACTTCAACAGGGAAAATACTATGTTTGTGCAAAGGATTTGTTTTTGCCACTTTTTTTCCTTGAACATTTTTATCCCTTAAATCTGAACCTTATTCTGCCTCTGTGGTCCAAATGGATGGTTTTGTGTCCCTGTATGTATTTGTTTCAAAACCACTGTTGTGTATAATGTGATGGAAAAGTGTTGTACTGTGCCATGTTCTGAGAGCAGCTCGTGTGTCCTGGGTTACAGCAAACCCAAGTCATGAGTCTTTGGTAAAAGTCATACTGTTTGGAACACAAGAAATTCTGTCCTGGCAGGTGTGTGAAGCAAATAGCAAAGCCAATAGCAAAGCAAATAATTTTTCTTATACTGCTGTAAGACCTCATGTTGTTGTAATACACATTTGTGGTTTCAAATTTATTTTTTAAGGCATTGCAGTCTCCTGACCTCTCTATGAAACATTACTGTGTGAAAGCAGGTGCTGGAAAGAGAAGTGTTTTGTGTGGTTGTCTATCTGTTATCACGTAATTATGAACAGAGAATTCAGCCCAATTAAAAAGAAAGGGAATAATATGGGCCATGATTATAACATACAACACTCCTTAATTTGTGTATGCAGTGGTTATGTTTCCTGCTTGCTAAATATGATTCTAAATGGTTTCATTATTATTAAAGAAAACTATGACAAATTATCCTATGCTATTTAAATTACTGGGATGTGCTGCTGCTTAACCTATGTCAATTAAAGTTTATTACAATATCTGTGTCCAGTGTTCTTAGCTGATTTGTCTAAGGTAGCACAATTTGTTTTTCTCCAACCCTAAAACAGAAGTCATAACTTGATGCAAAAACTACAAAATAGATGACATTCATTTTATATTTAAAATGTCTCTGTTTTGTTCATATGGAAGCATTATAGTAGTCTGTTTTATAGTTCATAATGTGTTAAATGGACTTGGGGGTTAATGCTGGTTAGTAGCTGAACAGAAGGAGTAAAAGGGTAATTAAAAGTCAAATTCTAAGTTCTCAAAAACTCTGTTGCCAGTTTCCTAACAAAGGAATGTAACAGATGTTTTTGCATTCAGGCTTTAATCTTGATAGGTGACACATCATTATCAACAACTGTTGATTAAGAGCATTTAATACCATAGGGACATGATGATGTAGAGGTGAAAAAGTCTTCACTGGAACACACTTGCGTGTATGTTTAAAATTTAAAAGCTGTTATCTGAGTTACTACAACTCTTTTCTTCCTTTTTTCTTTTTTTTTTTTCTTTTTTTCTTCCTTTCTCCCCCACTCCTCCTACCTTCTTTATTTTTCTCCCCAGAAAAAGCATGTGTTCATTTGGATGAATTACCAGCACTGGAAAATGTTACATAGTCAGCTGATCTTGGCAAGTTTGGTAAAATGAAATGTTCCATTTAACGTCCCACACCATCCCCATGTCTTTTATATTTGCAAGTTATCATGAACTTGGAAAATAATCAAAATTTTGTTGTATATTTGGCTCCTTTTTGTAGATGTTAGCTTTAAAGCATTTTCAATGGCTGTTTCTTGATTTCCGATGCAGGGATGTGACTCATCACATATTTTCTTAATTTTGATGCAGTGCAAATAAATAATGATCAGTGACTAATTTTGTAAATTGAACCACAGTGCACGACCTTGCATTTTCTCAATGAAAGCCTTTGGCCTAGAAAACATTGACTGTATTTCAGGAGCTGGCTTGGCCTTGGTAGAGCATTAGCATGTTGCCTTGTTGACAGAGAATCACACACAGCACTTTGCTACGATTTAAGTTTTGGACTCTGTGACATTTACAATTCTTTCTAATGCCAGGTCTGTAATGGATGTTGGGATGTGCAGCAAGGTTAGGAGGGGTAGGCAAGCAGTGCTCCATGAGAAATGCTGTAGCTCGGGGGATTCATTAGGTAGGTTTTGATCATCCTCAGTTTCTGAAGGAAAAGTGTATTTTAATTTAAAAACTTCTTTTAAAAAGAAGCTTTTATAAGATTACCGCTGTTTATGAAGCATTGCTTTGCTATTATGCTGAACTCCTCATGTCTTAGTTATGTGTTTTTGCTTGTATAAGGCATTTAAGAAAGCAATATATGACTGGGTTGATGCCTATAAATTCAAATAAATCCTCAACCAAACTGTTCAGGGGCAATAGACACAGACTTTTGGGAGAAGTGGGACTTCATTACATTTCTGAATGCATTTAGACACATTCAAACAGTGCTAAAAGTTTTGTTTAAACTGATAGATGCTGGAGCATGTCTGAGTCAAAGCAGCAATTAGGGCAAATAGACAGTGCGGAAGGAGATGTGAATCCCTGCAGATTCAGATAAAATCCAATTTTATGACCCCATGTACTGGTATACAACTTTCTGACCTCGTGCAGATGGAAAATGATGCCGGAAGATGAGTTCTGCTGCTCTGGCGCTGGTTCCCACACCCACTGGATGTGGGACGTGGGAAAATTCAGACACAGCCTGTGAAAAGCCAGGCAAGTGCTGAGCTGTGCCTGGGGACGGGCAGAGTCAGTGTGAGCCCTGCTGTGCCTCTTGGCTCTGGCTGCAGAGGGGCTCCCTCAGACAGGGACCGTTCTTGGACTCCGGGGGGTGGGAACGCAGGTTCGTCAGCTGAATCTTTGTTGGGATAGGTAGTGGAAGGTAACGTGGAGGAGAGAGGGAAATGGAACGACTTGCCCAAATTACCAATTGCTTTGCTCTCCTTTTCTTTTGATACTGGTGTAGGGAGTGCCTTACATTACTCTAGGCTTCTCTGCCTAGAGAAATCAGAGCAGGGGGAGAAATCTCAGTAATAACAGTATTGAATTTTTTGTGGTTGTGATTTGCAACCTGGCAGGAAATACTTTCTCGAAGAACAAGAGCAGATGAGCAGTGAGAACAGGAGAAGTCATTCCTTTTTTTCACTTGTCTAACACCTACGATTTCTAACCCTTTATAATCTTTGAGGTTGTCTTCCACAACCCGTAGAGACATTATGCTGATGAAACGCCACTCTTTTCAGGCTGCAAATTTTCAAGTGAAACAGTAAAATCCCTGTTTCAGTTGTTACGAGCAAAGTGTACGTGCAGATGTGTAGTACATTCCTGCAGAGTTCATGCAGCTGTCTGAGGCTGCAGTACGTGAACGTGTGTTCTTGGCCTGTCACATGGGACAGTAATTCAGTGTCCAGACTGAAGGGAGCCCTCAGCCCTGCAGCCCCAGTGCCCTATAGGAGCTATGACTACCACAGGAGAAGGGCACTGTGGATGCCTGTTTCTCATTCATAAAGAGCCAGTGTGCTCTTAAAGCAAATATTGAATTAATATTTTTCTTCTTCTGATGTCTGGACATTAACCTGATGTTCACGTCCTGCTAGAATAATGCTAACTTCCCAATGTAGGAGAGTGAATCCTGCCCAGGCTTTCTGAATAGCAGGGCTTGTGGGTAGTTCCCTGCCCATAGCCCTCGTGAAATGCAGTGAGGGTTTGCTGGGGAGGCGTGCAGGCATCGTCATGGTTGGAGTGAATTGGCTGGAGACTCTGCCCAGGCTCCCCCTTGAAGAGCTGTTGGCCAGCTGTGTCTGCTTATTTGTGCCTTAGTTGCCAAAATTATTCCACTGAGGTTTTTGGGGTGATTGGCATGTCAGATTCGCACAGGAAAAAAAATAGATCTTTCATCTTGACCTAAGGGGCTGTCAGAGTCCCTAATGAAAGGAAATTGCTTCTGCCTAAGTGGAGAGGAAAGTTAAAGCTTTTGGGTCTGGCATCATCTCACAGCAAGAATGCAGAAATCCTGCTTCAGCATCCCTTAATTGTGCCTTCAGACTTTCTTCCTGAAGTGCTTACCTGGAAGAGTTAAATTAATCACCAAGTCCTGGTGCTGTAGCTGCTCTCCTGTTGTTTTTCTTGTGCTGGGAGATGATTAGTTGCCTGGACAAGCTTGGCATCTTGAAATCTGAAACTGTCTCTTGGCATTTTTTTAATGCTTTGAAATCTTGGTTAGCATTTAGTATGTTGTATTAAATATTACTATACCCTGGGTGTTCTAAAAATTGATAAACTCGTTAAGAGAAAGGCAGGACAGGTGAGCTTTTGAATAATGGCTTCACAGAAACATCAAATATATTTTTATATATGCTGGAGACTGTTTTTCACATGGTAAAACTGACTGTGAATGATTTGGATGACACACCTGCTTAACTGGAAGTCTCTTAGTAATACATCTTCGTGTAAGTTGAAGTTAAAAATTATTTCAGGTTTGAATTAAGTGGATTTTCACTGGCCCAAAGGGCAAAGCTACACTCCAAATGTTTGCTCAAATAATATACATCCTCCTCTCTTTTCATAGTTAAGAAATTCTGGGAAGCAGCAGGTAGAAATACAATGCTGAAATTTTCCTTTTATATATGTATTTGTTATTTTGTCCCTATCCATCACGCTAAAACTCAATACAACAAGTAGTAAATTAGCTGTTTCTGAAAATATTGAATAAGATTCTTCCAGAGTTAAATTTAAAAACTTGACTATGAAATATTTGCCCACTATTAGCAGCAGTATACTAACTAACTACTACTAGGTACTAGTAATACTAACTACTTTGGGTTTTTGTTGTTTGTTTTCTTGTTCTTTTTCAAGTCGGTTTTCATCTCAAACTTGCTTGCTTTTTTTCAAGAGGTGAGCTGAATATCCAGTTAGCTTCAGTGATGTGAATCTAATGTTCCATTTCTTAGAGACTAAATTTTTGGAAAGTTCTATTTTCAGCAGATTGCATTAATACACATTACAACTATTTACTAATAGTTACAAAAGTGATGAATTCTATACGTGGTTTTGAGTAATTGAGGCATCAGAGGTGTGTGGCACTGTTATTTTTCTTCTGTAAAAGCACATAAGTTTTGTACATGTTTCCCTAGATCTTGTTATGACAGATCAAAGTCAGACTGTGATCCCAGTAACGCAAATAATTCCTTCAGCCTTGCCCAAATCAGGGTAGTTTCAGCTCTGCCAGCTCCTACATTGCCCGTCTTGTGACACTGAGTTGATTACCCGCAATCTAAATATCTGTCAGAAATATCCAACTGTGGAAGAAAGGACTTCATTAATGCCATCTGTGTGGATCTTATCCCACAGTTCGTCCATTCCTGGGATCCTCCTGGTGTGGGTCTGTGCATCGAAGGTCCATATAAAGCAGTGGTCACTATTCTTTTATTTGTAAATGAAATTTGGAGCTTGCCAGTTAGGAAGAACACAGCAGTCTGTAGCAAGGGGCATTTGACAAACACAGCTCCCTTCCTCTTCCTTTCCCTCTGCATTTTGTGACACATTCTGAAGTCCAGAAGGGCATAACTGCTTTTAGACCAATCTTCCAGAGCACTCGAGTGGGGAAAGTGTCAGCTAAAGAAGGGGAGCTTCTTAAGCAGAATATTGTAGCAATATTCCTTTTATTTACGTAGCATAGGAGGTCTAGTTCTTCTAGTGCATGTGCCTTGAAATACGAGCTAGTTAATACTACAGATTTATAAATTATAGGTTTCTTGGATGTGATTTTTGAGTTAATAAAGCATCAGTATTAATTTTTGTGTTCTCCATAAGTGCACAGACATATATTTATGCAGACAATCAGAGCTACATGGGATATCAACCTTGCTATTTATCCTACAGAGAGATGGCCCTTCTCTGACTTCTCTTTTGCTAACACAGCTCAGCAATGAGTGCTAAGCATCGATCACATAGAGCAAATAGGAATCAATTATGTTTTATGAGGTTAAATGGGCCATAATGAAAAGTCTGTTGATATAGCATATATTTATTATAATTAATCTACCTAAAAATGAATGATACTGATATAAAAATAATGATAGCAATATCAGTGTGACTGGAATACTAAGCTCCTTTTGAGGTCATGCCATTGTATCTGCTCGGCTCGGGCAGGGATGGAAAAATTGCGTGGTGTGTTCACAAGGTCTGATCAGGATTTTTGTATTTCTGGGGTTATTCATTAGGGAACTCAGCAGGAAATGATCAAAATTTTTGTAGCAAGGTTTCTGTGATCTCTGCAACATTGCTATCCTCAAGATGCTATGCAAGGAAAGCTCACAAGGAAATGTGCCAGATAATTTCATTGCTCTGGTAAGTAAGAGTCTCTCGTTCTGTAAGGGTTCTGTTGCTTTGAATACGTTTTATTTTTCATCCAACATCTTCAAGTAACTTTATGGTTCCAAGTTTCTTAGGTAGCAGTAGCTTCATTTTAAAATGTGTTACGCTATTCTCCCTTCCACTCTTTTCAATCAGATTTATAGGTGATAGGAGCCTCTGGAAATAAGACACTTGTTTGCCAAATTCCAGGTTCTTCCTGACCTGTGAGTCACACTAATGGCCACCAGGAACTGTGCACTTAGCAGAAGAGCAAACTAATTTGATTTCATGTGCTGTAAAAATGCAAACCAAGCATAACGATAATAATGCAAAATGTAACAGAAATATTGTATTACACTAACCCTTTGACCCAGGGGCATTTGAGTCTCAAATATTTATGTATTAATGTTCTTCGAGAGGTTTCTTTCAGTATTGGAAAGTGATGTGTTCAGGGGATGAATTTGTGGATGTTTTCCTCTTAAGTGAGAATAAACGTTTACTGCAGAATTTCATGCTGCTTCTAACTACCTACCAGCTAGTGATTCTATTTATTGGTGCTCTTGCACTACTAACAAAATAAATGTTTAATTTGGGTTTTTAAAAGAAAGATATTTATCTGTAAAGCAAATTGATAATTCATTTTTTTCTTGCATCCACTTTTAAATTAAAATGTAAATACCTATTCACATTTAGGAGTCTGCCATCTTTTAGCACTGGTTTTTCATTATTAAACCGTAACCACAAATGTCACATAAGAACAAAACAATTGGCCTTTAATTTCAGATTATGGATTTTTGTCATTATGATTGACTTGAATATACAGTATTTGAATGTATATGAGTATTGAAGACACATGGATGTTTGTATTTTCTTTTAAAACAGTGGATAAAACACTAAAGACAATTTTCATTCTTTTGTTCATACCCTTAACCTTAAATCAAGACTAGAAGCTTTAAAGACAAATAAACATTCTGTTTTTCTACTTATCAAATCATTCTAGATCTGTGAAGTTCTGAATCATTGCAGGAGCTGGCAGAGCATACAGTCAGACTGACTTCTGCAGTGCAGAACATAATGGAGATTCTTAAGCAAAATGCATAAAGATGTGGGAGTCATACATTGATCTGATTTTTCTTAGAGTTATGTTTAGCTAAGCTCTCAGTCACTTTATCATTTATTCAATAAACATTGTTTATTAGCATTGGTTTTCAGTTACTCTCTTTATACTGTTACAGTTTCTCTTGATGTTAAATTTTTCTTAGTATCTGCATGCTCATCTTCATAAAAGATGTCCTTAACACACTTGGTCCTACCAATATGTAACAAAAGGGCTCCCTGGGCACTCGGGGCATGAGTGCACAAGGAAATGCCCAGGTAGAGTCATCTGCTCTGCGGCTTTATTTACAGCCCTTACAGGAACCATGGGGTGTGTTGGGGAAGCAGTGAGGGAGAAGCTCTCTGCTTCTCACTTGGCCTCTGAAAAGCTTGTAAGGACTGGCAGCTGATGTCTTCATCACTCACCTTTTGGTAGTGTTTTCATAGAATCAAATCACAGAATGGCCTGGTTTGGAGAAGACCTTAAAGATCATCTTGTTCCAACCCCTACCATGGGCAGGGACACCCTCTGCTTAGACCAGGGTGCTCCAAGCCCTGTCCAACCTGGTCTTGGACACTTCCAGGCATGGGGAAGCCACAGCATCTTCATTTTGCCTGTCCCTGCCTGAGATTTACTTTGACTGAGCTGCTGTCTGACCTGCGGCTGCCTGTCTGCTCTTCTAACACAAACCTTTGGTTCTGCCACAGCTAATTCAGGCACACACTGCACAGCAGTTGCCCCCTTGAAGCACTGCTCCTGCTTTGCTAAATGCTTTTGCTGGGGAACACACATTCTTTTGGAGACATCATAATTCAGTAGACAAATAAACCCCCCTTGTAGCGTACGGGGAAGAGCAGTGTGTGGAAGGGCACAGGGCAGCTTCTACCCAGCAGCTCTGTGTTATTGCCTGCCGAATGTACTTTTGGAATGGAATATGTTGCATGCAAAAAAATTGACTGTCCTCTAATGGTCTGATAATAAGCAGACTCTTAGAGGCAGCCTATTCATATAGTGTAACAAGTTAATCTTGTTAGGGTGAGTTTTATCTAGCTTCATAATTACTGAATTTGGTAATTTCCTCCTGAATGCTCCTCTTCCTCCTGTTCTGTGCACGGTCCGCAATAACCTCCCCTGAGCTTAAGCTTAAGCTAGAAGATTCTGAACAGCTGTAGCCCCTTTCTGCACAATTCAGAGCTGCAAAAGTCTGCAGGAGGAATTCAGGATTCCTGAAGTGGGCTGTGCCCTGTCACGTTCCAGTGGCATGCAAGATAAGAAATGAATTTTTTTGCAGTATAGAGGTGTTCAGTCCTTATGGCCAAAATCAGGCCTTGTGACTGTGCTAGGATCCTGTATGCAGAGGGCAGCTCTGGAGCCTGACACAGGGCAGGGAGCTTGGTACCTTCCCCTCTGCTCAGGTTGTAGACACCTTCAAGGCCCATTCTTGCACTTAATTTTTTTTTTTTTTTTGCCTCCCCAAAGTTTAAATAAAAGCAGTGAAATTTTATTGAAAGTGTTAGCTTTTTTACATTACTGCAGTGGAAAATAACTACCAAGAAGATCAGATCAGGCAGCCAGGCCATGATTCTCAGTTGCAATGCTTGGCTTTTCATCTTCATTTAAAAAAGCTAAATTGATCCATTAAAATGTACGTTTTAATTTTATCAAGAGTGCTAGTTGCAATTAAAGAGCCATGGAAGGTCAGTAGTAAAAGGCTTGGGAGGGTGTGGGCTGACGCCTGAGAACGTCGAGATTGCAGCTTCCTGCAGCAAAGCTGTGGACATTTAAAATGAGTGTAAATAAAAACGTGTTCTTGGCGGACCTCTTTCAAGCTGGGATGTTCGATTCCTCCCTGGGGAACTCATTATCTCTTGAGTGTGCTCATCTTCACACGGGCTGCTTTTTGACACTGGGGATGGATCTCGGGCGGTTGCCTCGCGGTGCTCAGCCAGCGTGTGAAGGGTTGCACGTACGGTGTGCTGTACACAATTTTGGCAGCATCTCTTCCTACTCCTGCTAATCTTACAGGAACCTGTGGCTGTGACAGTCTTCAGACGGCAGTGAAGAGTGAGCTCCCAGCTGGGAGCTGTAATAACTGTTGTCAGGAGCATCCCAGCAGAGGGAAGAGAGATGGATTCTGTTTGTCTGTGTCTTTATTTCTGTGGGGAGGGGCAAGCGGTGAAAGCCTTTCTTTAATATCATCATTTCCTCCTTTAATTTTCCCCCAGCATTTAAAACGAGCAAACAGAAATAAGTGAAAGATGGCTGGCTGCCCTCAGGGGTGTTGTGTTAATGTCCCTCATTGGGCTACTGCAGCTACAGAGGAGCTCTGTTTGGGAAGATAATTAGTATTTGCAGTTGTGGTTACATCTACAGCAGTGAGGGCCTATAAGACCTATTATATCTGTTCAGTCCCTGTGCTGTCCCATGCAGCTTGCTCCTTGGAGAAGAGGCTTTTGTGTGATAAACAGCAATAATATCAATCTGTAGATAATCTAGCTCCCTTTGCTCCATTCTCCCATAAAAAAAAAACCAAAAAACAGCAGTGGCTGTGTGTCATCTGCATTTCTTTTAAAAGACAAAACAATGATCTTGAACAAATATAGCAGAAAAGGAGAGGCTCCCTCTCCTTATTTTTTTGTTGCCCTCAGCGTTTCCAAGAGAATTTCTTGATGATTGGTTTGAGAACCTGGAGAATTGTGCTGAAATCCTGATTAATGCACAAGTTTTTCAAGCCTCTCTAGTGCTTTCAGTGTGAAAGGAATTGGCATTTGCAAGAGAAAGAATCATTGTTTAAATAGCAATGTCAAATTTCTTATTTATCTTATGTTCACTGCCTTCATGATTAAGGTGAATGCTTGAAGCTTGCAGTCCTTGATTTGCAGGGAACTCTGAGCTTTATATGAAAAATGAACAGCTGAGGCATTATTTCCTTTTTTATGTGTTGGTGAAGGAAGAAGTGGTCTTAATTCTGTAATTCTACGATTGTTTTTAGGTAAAAGGAAATTAATTTTCAGCAAGAAAACTGACCCTACTGGGAACCCATTAGAAAGTGCATGGGATGACACTGTCACTATTTTAATTTTGTATTCTATACCCTAACATCTGCATCTAAGGGAACAATAGAGGAAGTCTTATGCAATGACATTGAACTGCAGCCAATTCTGTTTGCATTTACTGCCCCTAGCTGAATAGCAAAAAATAATTGCAGCCAATTCCTGAATTAATGTTCCTGTGCCTCTGTGGATTAGAAAATACGTGGGAAAATAAAATACAGTAAACTGCTCATCTACTGGAGTTAATTCTAATAAATCCAGAAGCCAAGAAGCAAAGTCAAGTTAGGGCAGAAGTTTTTAATAAATATTTCTGTTCAGTAAATCAGATGATGTATTCATATTAGATGTTGGTGATTTAACTACGTACCATCACACTGACAAGTAGGCATTATATTGGACAGAAGGTATTAAAATCCATCATTTTTATATCAGTGGGGACAGATAACTTGGATACAAGCGTTCTTGCAGAGCTGAGGAGTTGATTTCCACTAAGGATGAGTGCTGCTAAACTGTTTTGAAGGAGATGCATACCCAGCTGAGAGGCAAGATGTAAGGCTCTTATCTTCTATGCTGGGGCTTTTCTCTCTCCAGCTCTGTGGAACTGCAGGTCCAGTGTTTCAGTCACAGTTTGGTGACCAGAACTAAGGTGTTAAACTTCTTATCTTGTAGATGCCACAATGTAGGCATTGCTGTTTGACTCTGGACTTTAATTGTAACTAACCTCAAGCCCTGTAAAACTCTCTGGTCTCAGGGGATTTCTGAACAGCCTCTTGAGATGATTGTGCAGGAGAATAATGATGCTGTATTAAAAGTTAGGAATATGATTCATGGATTACTTACTTTTTCATTCTTTCCATTTTGCGATTTGTTGGTGTAATCTGAGGTTTAATTCAGAAGAGAACCCTGTGCTTTACTTCCTCTTCCTTGCTAATGCAATGATATAATTTTAATACATTTTACAGTTAAATATATGTAGGAAAACACTTTATACATAATTACTAAAAATAATTGTCTTTTGAACTGTGCACTGTGTGCAGGGCTAGGCGGTAACGCAGGAGCCCTTCGTTTACGTTTGTAATTCATGCTGCTGTAATAGCACCAGAATAAAATCTAAAGCTTTAAATGTCTGTCTCTTCCTGTCCCTTAAATCTTTGTGAATAGATGTGACATTCTTACCCTGATGACAAAAGTACAGACTCAAGTTGGTTAAATATTTTAAAGCTTGTGGCTAGATCAATGTTTCACAGCCCTGCGCAGTGTACGTAGGATGTCGTAGGTACTTAGTCTCTTTGAAAGGCAGCAATTAGAGTGATATGGACTTTAAAGGTGTGTTCAGAAAAACGATCTTCTAATCAGGTGTGCTGGCTGGCAGTGGTTGCATTCCAGGTCGAAGCATGAGTTAATGCTCAGTGGGCTCGCTGCAGCTGTTGAAACAATGTGAGTTTGGCTGGTGGAGACATGCCAAGCAAGACTTGCGTCTCCTTATTATGCTTCAGGAACTGTAGCTTTCAAGAAGCCTCCTGCCCTGCAGTGGCTCAGATCATTGCATTGCTATGTCATGCTGAATAATTCGCAGCATTTAGCACTTAAATTGGCTCATTGCAGGCAATCCAATTAGAATAAAGTCTATTATCATTTTGGAACCTTGGGATGAAATAGTGTTTAAGCGATGAGCCGCCTGCGCTCCCCGTAGTTCCCTCGCCTGTGTGCTGTGCTGAGGTGGTGCCTGGCACTGATGGAGGGATGCTCCTGCTCAGACCTTGCTTGAAAGCTGTGCTTTCATCTGAAGATGTATGGGAAACCTGCAGTCTCAAAAAGGACCTGAGGTGCTTCATCTTTTTCTCTGTTCGTATGTAAAACTTTCTAAGCATTTTTCTTTTTGTCGAGGCAGACAAATTAAAATGCTGATGCTGTGATACGAGGTGTACAGCTGGTGAAATTTGGTGTGGCTGCTGGCCTGGGCTAAGTTTCTCAGGGAAGCCACATGTTCTGCTGTGAATTTTGCTGTTGACCTTTTGCTCAGACTCTGAAAGTCAACGAAGGCCAAGTTCGAAGGAGATGCAGTAAGGTGTGTATGGGAATTCACAAAGCACCCAAATGATTTGGGTATTTAAATCCCATGGACTAGTTGGAAACAGCACCTGAGCTACAGACATCCACTTGAAGTCCCAGCTAGATATGTTTGTACTGTTGGGTTCTGTGCTGGGCCTTTAGCATCTCTCTGCTTTAGGACATGCGGGTTTTGCTTGTATTTTTTGGTGACAAATTGGGTATGAACGGCTTTTGCCCCTCTTCACCCACCTTGTACCCAGCCACGTGCATTCCTCCTGTGCCAGTTTTTGAGCTGTGCAATGAGCTGATTTGGGAGCTGTCCCAGGTTAAAAATAACTCTTTTTTCATCAAACTTCAGCAGATGATGTAGCTAATGCATTCAGATATTTTTGCTTGTATTCAGTATAAAAACTGTAATAAGGTAGATGGAAAACCATATATGAGCAAGTGCCTCTACTGAAGTGTTGTATATAAGCTAAAAGACTGACAAGAGAATAATACATGAATATTACATTTTAATACTAATATTGGTTCCTAATGCTTAGATAAGTCTCTCAGCACTCGGGATGCTTTAGTGAGGGGAGATAAGGGCCAAATCCATTAGCTCTGGTGAGATTTGGATCTGCTTACCTTTGGATTTCATGAAATCGGGTGCTTACATCCCGAGCAGCCGTTGTGCTGGGTTGAATACAGCTGTGCAGGGCCACGAGCACTCGGAGAAGCAGGGAAGGGAGGTTGGCACTGAGAGCATTTTTCAAGCTGGGAGATCAGATGTGTGTTCTGTGTATCGTTCATCTTGTTGAAAGGCTTTTATTTGCGTACCTTAGGTCTGACTGTGTATGTAAACATACATGCATATAACATTTTCTCAGCCCTGAAAGATGCAGACTGGAATAGATTTTTGTGGTGCTTTGTATGTAAGTCTTTCCCTTTTTCCCCAGTGATATTAATTTGTCCAGAGAATAACAGTAAGCACATTAATCTTCCATCCAAGAAGGTATTTCATGCACAGTGTTTGGCATGCAATAGCTGCATATTACCAAAACCAGCTTGATAATAAAATTCTTCTATTAAAAAAAAAAAAAGAAAATCCAAGTGTAAGTATTTATGTATGATACTTATATACTGTGGCATATTGAAAAGTAGTGTTTTAATATACTAATTAAAAAGATGCCAACTCAATGTGTTAGAGTACCCCTGGATCTTGTAATTTAAGCAGCTCAAGATTTGTGGCCAGCAATAGCTGGTTAATATGGACAAACTAATTTTACTGCAGAGATTGGACCTGTTTTCTTACCTAGTCTTGTGGTATATGTGGTACCTGAGATGAAATGTGTTAGCTTTTAAACCTTAAATGCCTAAGTGTGGCTGAAGCATGCCTCCTATCCTCTGTTGGCCCACCAGTTGCAAAGGAGAGTTCCATTACATGCAAAAGCTTTTTTGTTCAGTAGGAAGACTTTAAAATATAATTACCCAGGAGTCACAGTTTGGTGGTGCACCTGAGCCAATTCAAGCTTGTGTCACCCCTGGAAAGCACAGTTCTGTCCTTGGCCCCAGCCACGAGCTGCTGCCTCTCCTGGGGCTCTGCTGCCTCTGCTCATCTGACCACCTTGCAGTCTCTTTAGGAAGAACTCATCCCAGGAGGAGAAGGAGTAGTTTGAGGCCCCCTCGGGATCAGCCCAGCAGCCAGAGCAGTTGAGGGGTGGCAGGTGCTCAAGGAAGGTCCAGTCCTTTTAGCAGCAGTTGCTGCTCAGGATGACTCTGCACGGGGCTGGGTCTCGCCCTTTAGGCACTGCTGTCTCTGTATTTTGTCGTGGCTGATATTTCACCACCGTGCTGGGAACCCTGTGGACTTGGAAGTAAGTTTTTTTCACAGTGTGAATATTTGCTTCATGTTTGAGTCAAAATAATGCTTTGAGAGGAGCAGACAGGACCAAGGAGCAGGATTTTCTTACACAGCCTTTTCTGCTCTCCTGGCTGCAGCATAGCTCCAGGAGAGGTGGTGAAAGCTTTGTTGGAATGAATGAAGACTAGTTTCAAAATAAATTTGGCACCTGCTGCTCTCTTTCCTGCTCATCAGTGTGGTGGCCAGGCAGAGTTAGTGGGTACTGGTTGCCTCCTGTCTGTACTGGGGGATGCAGGAGGCGTTTGCTGAGGTGGTGCTTTGTGATTGCTTTTAATACATCTATTGTTGAGAACTGGAGAAAACACTACAGGTCTTTTGGGTATACGTTGCTGTAAAATGCAGGAAAGAAGTGAAGTTTAGGTTGATTAAAAAGCCTCTTTGTTTATTCAATGGTGATTAGCTTTGGAGCAGTGGTTGGATTTTGTTTTTAATTTGTACGTGCAGAGTCTCTCATAGAATAGCCAATTAAAGAAAACTTACAAAATGAACACTTATTTTTAACTGCCCTAAAAATAGAGGTTTAGATTGGAAGCGTTATCTCAATTTTAACTAAACAGTAGTGTAAGCCATAATAATGTGGTAGTAGTTGAAGTTGACACAGCAGGTAATGAATCTTCAATTGGATATGAACTTTATTATCCAATGTATGGCTCCAGCTTGAGCCTGTCTCTTGTTGTCACAAGAGTAGCATTTGCATAATTAAATAAATGGTCCTAAAACTGTCTGCTCCTGTGTGGCTGTGAAATACAACGCTTCTTTCTGTCAGTGCTCAAGCTCATACTCATGGATTATTGGAAAATGCATCACAGAAAATTAACATCAAAGGTTTGGTCTTTATGAAATACACAGCAAGCAGAGGACATACTGAATCAACAGCCTGGGCTTTGTTTCTCATCTCAGTTAATTGATCTTAGAGCAGTTCTTCATTAAAGAGAAGAATTGAAAGAGGTATTTTGAGGGCCTTGTTGCACTGGTTAAAATTTAAAAAAACCATGTAGTGGTAAGGAAGACTGAAGGCATTAGGTAGTCTTGAAAGGTGGAGGGGTTGATAAGTTTGTTGTCCTGGTTTTTATTTACTTTCAGTATTTCGTGAAGCAGATTATGCTAAGACTCATTGCAGTGCATTAACATCAAAAGGCATTTCAAGGGTGTAGCTTCCTCTGTCTTCCTGTGTGGGCTTTTTTAAATTATTTATTTTTATCCTGTTGTTGCTAAGGGCTACATTTCTTTTTTAATTGAAAAATTCAATGCAGCCTGTGCACTGGTATGTTCCCATTGCCGTGCCCCTGGAGAACATTGGCCTGCCAGAGCTGTGCTCCAGAAGTGTTGGGACTTCAGCTCAGGATACAAACCTGTCATCATTTTAGTTCTGCAAGTCACCGCTTCGGTCCCTTGTATTGTTCAAAGCAGTGTTAGGAGCAGAATTGTATGATCATGTCATTTTTTTACCCAGAGTCTTTTTGCTGTAGTGGTGACTGTGATCAGTTGTAACAAGGTGTAACCCCAGGGCTGTGGCTGCCAGGGCCTCCTCCTCACCTGGGAGCTCCTTGGCTGTGTCTCCCGCAGCTGGTGGACAGAGCTGTGCTCAGGAGGCTTCGTTGTTAATGAGGCTGGCAAAACACAGACCTGGTCACTCAGGTGTCCTACCAAGAAGGGAGCAGGTGTGTGACCCAGCACACCTGTGCAATGCAGTGAAAGAGTTCCCACTTCGGGATGCTTCTAAGGTTGGGAGCGAGACTAGGATTAAATTTGATACCTTACTCTGAGATGCAAAGTGAACAAATAATTCCATGCTGAATGATTTTTCCTAATGGTGACAGACAGCCACGGAGGGCATGGAACACAGAAAAGGAACTGAGCAGTGGTGTTGATGTTCTCCTTCTGTCCTCACGCAGCACCCACTAAAGCCCACGGGAGACGTTCAGCAGGACATGTGGCAGGGCCTTGTGTCACTTGGGAATTGGTACACGGGCACTGGCACTTCTCGGGGAGGAAAAACAAAGAGAAAGCAACACTGCTAAAATGCCATATACGTTTCTAAGCTTTGTGTTTCTGTAAAGGTGTCAACTGTACCATGGTATTTTCCAGACATAATAGAATGTCATAGTTATACCAAAAATCTGTGATTGATTGCCACTGTAATGAAAGCCAGTGGACATTGATGTGCACATTTTAAACTATTTTTGCCTTTATGCTTTTCTTGTTTAACCTGACATTTCCAATTACTTTATCTGGGTGCCAAAATATGTCAAATGTTTATAATGCATAAAGAGATTCTCCCCACCACTTTTTTTTAATAGCATAAATCCTGTGTGAACCTGGAATTTCTTGAAGGTTTTTCTCCATTGTAGGATATAATGCTCAGCTAAAAAAGAAGAGAAAGAATGTGAAATACTGCTATGTGGCTTGTGAAAGGAGGACAGCTGATTTATAATAACAGTCCATTCCTCTTTTTTAATCCATTCACTGAATTCAGTTTGTTCATCCTAAATTTATTTCCCAAGACACAGAGCAAACATTTAGTTGAAAAGTGAGTAGCTTATTCCATTTCCATATGTTTTTAATTGTCCAGTTCCTCTGAGAAAAGACCATTAACTGAACTAAATTACAGTTTGGATGTGAATTTTTCAGCATGGATCTCTGCCCAAAAGGTGATAAATTAGATGCTAAACTGTCTTTGATAGTGACCTGAGAGATTAACACGAAACTGTTTTGAAAACAGAAGGAAAGATTTGTTAGCCAGTCAGTGACTGTCAGGCTCGGGCATCATAAATTCCTGCAGTACTTGCTGGTTTTGAAGCAAATGACAATAAATAGGAAAATTTCAAGCAAAGTTAACCCTTTGGCATCCCCATAAATCTTGGAATTAAACTTGAGCAGCAGTAATGTTGAAATTGTAGGGAAACAAAAGCCCTGCAGTGAACTGCTGTTTGCTGTTTGGATTTTTGGTACCTTTGACTGGTGCTGGAGCACGTAGAGGGCTGGTGGGAAACTATAAAGAATACAAGAGCTCTAATCCTAGGGGGGCTTCAAGTTACAAATAAAGCAATAACAGAATACAAGTGAACAATTAAATCTCAGGGCCTCTGTGGCTTTGGTTCTTGTGTTTTGATTTTATGCAACAACGCAAGTAATAGAGAGGTGTGTTTTTCCTCCACCACTTTTAACAGCCCTCGAGTTAAATGAGAAGTATTTAGAGTGTTTTGTGCAGCTGTGTTTGGTACATTAAATGCACAGACATGCTGGCTGTATTGACCTGAAAAAGGAGAAGATATGCATTCCTGTAATTTTAGCTGCTTTGTGGTCATTAGGAAAATGTCACTGTTTTTATGCTTACAGCTGCTATTTGGAGATGACCTTTGGTGAATGCTCCTGCTGCCTCTCAGCCCATTAATGTGTTGCTGTGGGAGGCAGTGCTTTACTGCAGCCTGGCCCGGGCACAGTCCATCTTCTTGGTGTTGGTGGAGAGAATGCCTGTGGTCACTGTAGGACTCTAATTCCTGCTTCTCTTAACCAGCCATGCTTTAGGAGACACTTGCTTTAAAAGCCCTCTGTAGCTGGATTTTGCTCCCAGATGCGACTGGGAAGAAACTCAGTTCTGAAAAGACACTTGTTCTCCTCTGTTAAACATGTTCCCTGTTAGAGAAAATGTCTCCTCCTTCAAGGGATTTAAAGAGAGCCTGGGCATGACATTGGAGTGGATAATCTTTGCAGCTGCCTTTTTCAGCGAACCTCTGGGGAGAAGGGGGTGAAGCAAGCGTCTGGAAAGCCAGAAGACAGGATATTTCTTCAGACAAGTTGAGAAATAATCAGGGGCTACGGGAGGCTTCTCAGGATGAGAATGAAAAGGAACAGATGGATTCTGGAGATTACCCAGCGGGATTTAGTGGCCACGTCAACATGTAGGGTAGGGGGAGGATATTTAGTTTTAAGAAGTTCTCTTATTGCTTTTATTTTAAGGCAGCCCTAAAACTAGTGACAAGGCTGATGCTGTGTGATACTTGGTGCTGCCAATAGCTGACAAAGTTTTGACTTGATCTCAAAAAAAAAAAAAAAAAGGAAGTAGTAAAGGGAGGGGAGCAGCCAGCAAGGAAATGGTACCTCTTACAAAACATTGGATTTGAAATTGTCATGGGGCAGCTGGGAACTCACATATGTATCTTTTGCTTCCATTTGGAGATGGTTGGCATTCAAGGCTTGCAGCTTTCTTCCAAGTCCACCTTTTTCTGGGCTTATCTTGTTAAAATCCCTGGTTTTGTACTTCAGTGTCTTGGTCAGGCATGAGAGCAGCAGGTCTGGAGCAGGTTAATTCAAGTCAAATACTACCTTATCTGCCAAAATGAAGGCAAGAGATCACACTTCTCTGATACTTGATCAGAACAATTATAATACTTTTCTGTGTGAGGCACTTCTTGTGATAACATGTTCTTTATTCTTAAATGAAATAGTTAAATATTCTGCTGGAACAGAAAGATGATAAAAAGCACCAAGTAGCTAGATTATTTCTGATCTCCCAAGAAGAGTTGAAAATGCTGTACTTTAAGATAGATTTTTTTAAAAAATAAGTTTAAGCTATAATATAGAGCCATACCTATCAAACATTAAACAGCACTTTTTTGGGCCTGTCAGCAAAGACATAAAGGACATGGGGGCACACATTTATCCTCTGCTCTCTTCCTGATGACCCTATTCAATATAGTTGTGGGATTCCTACATTTTTTTCCACCTATTTTTAGACATGGTTATTCTTTTGTTTCTTGTTGCTTGGCAAAGCCACTTGAATGAAGCAAATCTCTGCAGAAAAATGATTGTAATTACATAGAAGCAAGTGCCTACAGGGTGATGCTAAGAAATGACTTGAAATGCTTGCAAAATAGTTTGAATTGATTGGCTGGATTGGTAAGTTACTCTAAAAGCATAATGAAGAGCAAATGTAAATAAAATAGGAAACACTGTTCTCCAAGGGCAGGTAGCACTGATGTCCATTCTGCTCAAAATGGACTGTAAAAGGCTTGTAGCTTTTTGTATAAATCATGCTCCCTTCAGCTTTGTGAAAGCTTTCAGTGGAGCTTTTGAATCTTAAACAGGCAATGCAGTCGTATCAGATGTAGCCTTTATTCTTTCCTTCTCCTTCCATGGGGCACATAACAGTAACCAGATGCAGTAGCAGGGGCTGAGCAGGCAGCTGTAATCCCCACCGCCCCTGTCACCACTGCTGATCTCTTTTATTATGTAGCTCATTCTTGCACTTTTCACAGTTCTAACGACCCATCTTTGGTGTTGCTGAATGTCGTTTTTAATCTGCAAGAGGTGCCTTTTGGATTTGCTGTATTTCCACTTTTCAGCTTTGAGAATGTAATATAATAGATACAACACATAAACATCGTGAATTGCCTCTCCTCACAAGACAACAGCTGGATTTAGTGCTGAATGTGTTTATCAGGTTGGCTTCTGTAGCAGTACTGGCCAAAATTTTGTGTAGGAACAATGAAATGTTTAGATTTGAGACTTAAATCCCACCTTGGCACTAGACACTCTTGCCTTGCAAGTCTGCATTTGTAGCTTGATTTTTTTTTTAGAAAATTTTGAACTGATAGCATTTTCTGTTTAATAATTGATTTGGAACAAATTTGGTCATGTGGCTGACAAGTGAGTGTGGAACTGACTTTTGTGGCAGAAGTGGCTTTGAATTGAGTGAGTGTTCCCCCTCCGAGCTTCCTTGTGTATTTATTAGCAGTTCCCAAACCCATTGCAATTACTGATTAAACACGTTTTTCATCTTTATAAACTGCTGGTGTTCCTAAGAAGCTTTCAGGCAGTGTAATGAAAGAAAAAGGAATCCTTTATTGCAATTTGAGGAAGAGCAGATTCTTTGCAGCAAGCACTTAATGATAACCCGGAGGACACCAGTGTTTTGTCCTACTCACTATCCCATGTTGGTTTCCTGTTTAAATCAAGATTAATTTTGATGCAATGTCTATTACAGTGTTCTGTTTCCTTCTCTGGCCAGTTAAGTTTATATGAGCTACTTATCCATGTCCTTACAGTTACTGTTAGGTTTTTGTTTTAGATTTTACTTGATTTTTATGGTGGATTTGGAAACAACTATGAATTTCACTGGAAGCCTCATTGAAATTCTTATTTTTCAAAAATTGAGGAGAAGGAGCTTGCACCACTGTTGTGCAGAGATTGTGGAATCTTTGATTTGGAGCTGCAGTGTTTGGAACAAACTTCTGACTTCAGTTTTGCATTATGGTTTTCTCTTTTTTTTGTGATTGATATGTAATTTTGACCTGAAGCGTTGCAATACCTTGATTCAAAGGGTTAAAATCAATTGATTCTACTTGTGCAGGGAGAGAGAGAAGTTTTTTTCCACTCCAGCCTCCCCTTGACTGCTTCCAGTGAAGACATCTGCCAAATTCATCTCAGATTGTGAACCCTTAGCCCCCAGACGTGACGTCTGAGCAGAAGTGCAGGAGCCAGCTGTTTGCAGCTGTGCATGGCTGTCCTGGCAGTGGGGTGGAGACCAGCCTGGCTTCCCCTTCATCTCTAGGGACAAGTCATGGTGCTGACATTGATGTGTGGTGGTCTTCCTGGTTTGGGGCCTGGCTGATGAGACTGTTTTGGGGGCCAAGAGCTGTCAGGATGGAGGAGATCAATGTGAGGCCTGTTTGTTGTATGTCAGGAGGAGGGTCTGTTCTCTTAAGCAGCCTTAGCTGGGAATTGCCTTCCCCTGGTGCTGTCGGCTGGTATCTGCTGGCATTTGGGAGACAATGGCAGGCTCATCTATCACCCATGGTTTTGCTCTCTGGGCTGATTGCAGAGATTGTGATAAACTTAATCTAGGGTGGGAAGTCTATTTTCCCTGACGTTAGTCAATAAGCCGTATATATTCTTGTACACAGGCCTACAGACCACATGGGATAATGCATTTACAAATCCCTAAATAGATAGCTTGCATTAAACTTCACGAGCACGTTTTATATATATGGAGAACGTAGCCACAGACCTCTTTCAATACAGTCAGTCTCTGCTGCTCCTTCTGTAGAACACACATGATTCATTTCTCACATCTGCTCCGGGATGGTGCAGTCAGAAGTGTGCAGCCCAAAAACACATTGACTCCAAGTGCTCCTCTGTCCCGCTTTCCTGCTTTCCCCACGGATTCCCACAGTTGTGTGGGCTGACTTGCTGATCCCTGTATGGGTGGATGTTGGCTTCATCAGTGGGATCTCTGCCAGCAGCCCGGGAGCCACTGTGTCGTCAGCTGTGGTGTGGGAGGAGCCTCCCCTGTGGTCACATCTGCTGGCATTGCCCCTCCTGGGACCCAGCCGTGCTGGAGGGAGGGTGCAGAGGTTTCCCATATTGTGTCTTGTTGGAGAAACCTTGGTGGTGTTGAATTCCTGCCTCTGTAGAAACAAAGGTGGCAGTGGAGGAAGAGGTGACAGTGTTTTGTAGGAAGAGACGGAACAGGTTGATTACAGCCCATGGGGACAGAGCATGCCAGGGAGAAAGGATGAGTTACCAGGATATATTTGTATACTGAGGAACTGTCTTAATATATAATCTGCCTGCCATGTTGTGTGACTTCGTTTCAGAAGCCTCTCATTTTGCTAGCTGCTTTCTAAATGCATAAAACAGGAATGTTTGCAAACCAAGTGCTTGCAGTTTGCGCAGATCCATCTCACACATTAAGCATTCGCCAGGACCGCTGACACATGGCTCTCCAAGCAGCCAGCTGGCCACTGCCATATATAAAAGTTTTGGCAAAATTGTAGAAACAGATTTCACTTGGGAGAGAAAGATGCGCTGGCTTGAATATGTCTGATGAACGAGGTGGAGTCACCGACACAAACCCAGTGCTCCTGTCCCCATCTCTCCCTCCTTTCCTGCATCTCGGCCCTTTTAGGAGGGGTGTTTTAGTTGTTTCAGTAACTCTTCCAAGCATATAAGTGTGTACATGTACAAGCTTGGGGTGTATTTGCCTTCCAGCACTAAGGCTATGAGGTTTTCTGAAGATTTGAGTCAATACTGTGTGGTGGTGCAGCACCCTTTGGTCTCATAGGACATTGAAAGTAAGTCAGAAATGATCTTCAAGAAGAAAAAAAACCCCTGGCTATCAAAGGGACTGCTGGTGTGAATTTGTGGGAATGTTTTATGTGAGCCTTTGAACCTCTGAAATATGAAATGCCATCCTGAGGCATTGGACTGTGTGCTTTTCTTCTTCCTCTGGTGGAGGCAGCAGTTGTTCATACCAGTATGTACTGGTATTGTGGGCACGAGCAGTTATTGTTTGGAAAAGCGCAGGCTGAAAATAGAAACCACTTGTTTCTGAATGGGGATTTCTTTCCCTTTTCCTACCAACTTGTGCAAACACAAGCTGCATTGTTGTCAGGTAACCTTTTTTCCTTTGGACCACAGAGAATTCATCTCAGAAGCTTCTCAGGGACTGAGTTCCTCATGACATTTATGTTGTGAAAAAGGACCTTATTGCCCATCTTCAGAGTCACTTGACAGTATTGTGCTGCCTATGTGAGACTGAAAAATACNATTGCCCATCTTCAGAGTCACTTGCCTATGTGAGACTGAAAAATATAAGCACTAATAGGAGTGAGACAGTCATTGCTGAAGAATAAGCAGGAAGCTTGGAAAACTGAGATGAAAATGCAGCTCCCAAAGGAACAACACAACCTCCTTGAATCCTTATTTGGGGGTAAAGCAGGGAGGTAAAAGCAGGACTTGGAGGTGTTGTGCTTTACCCTGTGTCACTCAAAGAGCAGAGGAGGATCCCCATAGGGTCACAGATTCATTTCTCCTGAACTTCAGTATCTCCCCCATTCTTGATGATGCCTCTTTCCCCACCAAAACAGACCCCATCCCCTCAGACCTTTCTGGAATTACCATCACCTTCTGCGTGCCTGTGTCACATTTCCAGGTGTTCCTTCCCAGCTTTGAAAGGCTCCCTTTCTGCCTCAGTCTTCTGGCTCTCTTCCTAGTTGTCTACAGCTGTGCAGTCTGCCCTTGCGGGTCCTGCACCCCAGGCATTTTCTTTCTTTTTCCTTTGAAGAGAAGGACATCAACATTGCTGCTGCCCTAAGAGCAATACTGCTCCTGCAGCCTCTCCCTATATTGGGAATCTTAAATAGGAGTCTTCAGCCAGGCTGGAGACCTTGGCTGACCGCTGGCAGGGAGCTTTAGTGGTGCTCTGCTGGCTCGGCTGTGATGGCAGAGTGCCATGTGAATTACCTGGGCTCAAAATGTCAGGGAAATTTATTCAGTTTCAATTAATCTGCGAAAATACCTTAGGAGCTTATGTGGGAATCAGAATCTGATGTTGTAAAAGGATTTCACATGATGAGACTCTTGATGCAATAAAATGTCAGAAATCCTCTCTGTTACTAAGGAATGTAGATGCCTGTGTGAAATTGGAAGGGCAGGAGAGGTGGACTGTGGTTCTGTCATTGATGTCCAGGGACTGGAGGGAGGGGAAAATGGGGCCACCTTTGACAGTACCCAGATGTCAGATGAGCTCCTCTGGGTGATTTCACTACCCTCTGAGAATTTCTGAAAATTCAGAATCCTGATTTGGGTGTAATAGAGTTAAGGATTGTTTAGGGACAGGAAGCTTTACTGGGTATGGGATCAGTTTCGTCTTGTTTCCCCAACAGTGTGTTAATAATTTCCTCTAGTTAATATTTAAATAGTCTGGTGATTATTTCTAGGGAAATGAGATCAAACTATTGGTAATGTTGGTGAGAACAGAAATACAGTGCACCAGAGTAATTCCTTTCAAGTTGTTTTATCATTGGAAATCATGATTTATGTTTCACTGTAAAGCCAACATGCAGCAAACTTTGCTCTAGTGATCATTTTGCACTTGTTAATTACTGTAGATCGTGTGTAATTTGTGTGTTACCTGATGCCCTTATTGACACTGAGTTGTCATAGTAGAAACCTATACATCTTTGGTGAATCTGGTGTGTGTTTTGGGTCTCGTGTTTTGGGAAAAGGGGGAAAGGCTCTGGCCTTTCTGGAGCTGGTCAGAGAAGGCTGCGGTCGTGTCAGGGGGAAGGAGGAGTGCAGCATCCTCAGAGTACAGCACCTGTGGTCTCCTACTCTGCTTTCCTTTCATAATCCCTGACTTTAATGGATGTTTTCTCTATGTTTTTTTTTCTTCTCTCTCTCTTTTTTTTTTTTTTTTTTTTTTTTTTTTATGCTAAGGCTGTTTAAAATGAATCCGTTGTAATCCATGTAGCAAAGCTGTGCAAGTTCCTCATAATGCCTGTTGGGTTGTTTTTTGAATGAAGATCCCTAATCTGTTATCTGGCTCTGTCTTTAGACTAAATTTTTATAGCTGGGATTATCTTCTCCCTGGATAGTTGTGTCATAGTTCATTTTTTGAGACAGTGGCCAAACAGCAAAATGAGGGAGAGGAAGTTGGAGATGGGAAAAGCATTGGATCAGTCCCAAAAGAAGAATAGCATTTATTCATGCTGAAATGTAAACAGGCTGAAAGTTTTTTAGCTAAACAAAGCATTTCTTTGAAGCATGTTCTTAATTCTTTTTCAAAATGTAGCTCCACTGCAAAACTAAGTGTTTCTTCAAAACAGAAAAAAAAAAAAAAATTATTTTAAGGCTGATCAAAGTGAACATGTTGACTTCTCAAATTATTTTTTTTTTTAGCTGAAAATACTCAGCATATTAGACTAGATTGAGTCAGATTTGTTGGGGTACAGTTCAGACTGGCCTTTTTAAGCAAAGAAACTCTGTATGTGAACAAACCCCACAGACTAACCTGTGTGTATCCGTGGCAAATCCTGCTACCTTTGTCTTCTGATGAAAATAAAGTAACACTTAAAATGGAAGAAAGAAGATCCAAATGAATGGTGCAGTGTGGGATAAGGGGATTCAGCAATCCCATGTTTCTAATTGCATATCAGGAGGAGGTGGTTTTGGTAGCAGGATGGAAATATTACAGTCAAAGGGAGCCATCTGTTCCTCCTTTAGAAGGAGGGTTGCAAGAAATGCCTGAAATAAGGCATCAGTCACTGTCTGCCAGTGGGTGACGGAGGCCGTGGTCAGTGATGAGAAGCAGCCCTGGCAAAGCAGCCCTGCAGAATTTGTTGGCATTTCTTCCACCTCTGAATCTGCCTGTTCGTGCCGAGGTCAGGGAATAACAGCACCATGTTTAGGAAAGGCTCGTGTGCAGGAGGAAATTGTTCTATTAATTGCTGCTGGGTTCTGAAAAACTTGTATCACCTTGATCCAGGAAGCCAAGTGGTATTCAGTAATCTTAGACTATGCCCTGGAGAGGTGTTTCCAAGAACAGAAGCCAGGAATAATTAAATTTACAGATAATTTTTTATCCTTTCTTTTTGGTTTTGCTACGAGCACAGTAAAAGTTTTATAGACTTCATAAACCTGACTGGCACATACCTTCCCTCAAACCTGAAGGATCACGATATATTGCAGTGCTGGGCAGTGATCAATAGTACAGTAACAGCAGTTAGGAAAGGCTTAGGACCCAGAAGATGCACTAATGAGAGAGCACGTTTTGCATCTTGAGTTTGAATTATGCTCCTGCAGCCTGAGTGCTCGTGAAGGGAACTTTTCTCTTCAGGTGTTCTTGCATCGTGTCAGACACGAGAATTGAGGGCTGAGGTAAGACCTTCACTGAAAAACTGCTTTTGAGGACGTCTTCAGTGTTCTGGGATTGCACTGTGTGTGGATGGATTTGGGTTAGGCCGTGTTCAGTCCCCAGTCTGAGTATCTGGCAAAACTTTTGGAAGCTGACTTTCCAAAAAATCCCTTCCCTAGGGATACTTGAAGGTACCTTCATCTCTGGTCTCTGAGCAGCACTGTCTAGCTGGGGCGAGATCCAAACTCTCAGTGTGTACCAATAGTGAAAACCCTTTTGACAGGACCTGCCCCTCTTCTAAACAACAACTGGTATGTGGAATGGCATTGGTTGAATTTTGGGAAATTTCTTCCAAGGTGTCAAGTTACGTGCCAGGGATAATCCAACCAGTGGCAGTGGCACAGTAACTGATGGAATAGTCAAGTTTTGAGTACTGTCTTGTGCTGAAATATTTATATGCAACTTTAATAGAAGATTCTTACCAGAAGAATGTTATTTAAAAATTGAAATCCTATGAAAATGTTTTAGTAACTGTTGAATTTGCTTTGTTGCAAGCAACCTATTTTGTGAAACATTTTTGAAAAAGGTTTCTAACACCTTAGCTAGCAGGTTGTTTCAACCTTATCTTATTCCATACTAGGAGGGACAGTTTCACAGACATCTTGTGGGTGTTGTTTTGTTTTGTTTGTTTTAATTGAAATGCTGCATACTGCCTCTTTTTTTTTTTTTTGTTTTCCTTGCTGAAAAATATTAAACTGAATGTTAGGAATAACACACAAGCTGCTCATTTCACAAAACTCTGTGGCTGAGAAAGATTCTCAAAAGTGAGCTTATTTCTATTTGTGGAAAATACCCATTTTCCTTTGGTATTTGAATATCAAATCTGAAGGAAGCTTAAGGCTTGCTTTCAGCATATTCCTGTCTTCTGGGCAGCAAGCTGTTATCAGCATAGGTATTTCCTCTTTAGATCCTGTGGTCTTGCATGTATTGCACAGTCCTTGGAGAGCAAAATAAGGAGTTAGCAGAAAGTTTTATGATACTTCTGCCATCTGCTCTAATTTTCACTTTCCTGCTTCTTTGCTTTTGTTCTTCCCCCTGCTTTTTTTTTTTAATATTTGGCTTAAAAATGTCAACCAAGAGAAAAAAGAGTTCTTAATGGGTAACACCAAATATACTGAGAGCTCTCCTTGCTGTTAACTCTGGACTGTGTGTGAGACAGACTTCCCTGTATCATCTCCTCCTGGTTTTGTCCCTCGTGGATTTCCCCATTGAACTGCACATCTTTTTCACTTTGCTGGTGAACTATTTCTCGTAAAGACATTCACTTAGATTAACAGTCCAACCCATCCTGATGTACACAGGAGATTCTCAGCAGGTTTTACGGTGGTTGAAGATGGTTTGCCTGCTAAAGGGTAGGTGCAGAGTAGCTGTCTTTCTGTGTATTTCTACCTTCCATTTACTTCCAGCAGCTTTGTTAGTATGGGCAGCCTGCAGAAATACGTATGTGACTATGAACAGGGTTGGTGGGTATCTAAAATTTAAACAATTTTCTAAAACGTGTGCCAGGAATGAGTGTGGAAATGCCAATTTTGCCTGGATCCTTCACAGAGCTGTTAAGAAAGCACTTTGTCTCCAAAACTGGGAATTAAATGAGTTTGCAGTCTTCTTAGCCCCATTTGGCTTATGTGATATATGGATGGGTATAGATGTAAAAGAGGCCTATATAATGCATGCATACATGCACAATAGCTACACATGCACATAAACATTTACAGTGTGCATTAAACTTCTGATTGATTTAGGCTTCAGAGAGAAGCCTGGGCTATGGATTTTTCAATGCTTCTCACAGTAGTATTTCTCCTTTTGTGTGGGAGCAAATAGCCACTGTAAAAGCAGACTCCACTGGAATAATTAAAAGCAATTAGGTCAGTATGTTTATAAGTAGTCTAACAAAGTGTCTACTGAAAAATAATCAGTGAAATTGTGGTAGTTCTGCAGGGGAACCTGTGAGGAGAATGAATGCACAGGGGAGCACCAGTCAGCGAGATGTGCAGTCCTCTAGCACTTAGCAAATCAGCTGACAAAGGGAGCTTGGAAAAGAAAATCAATTTCGGTGAAAAGAATGCATTTATCAGAGCTTGATTAATGATGCAAATATATCTCTGGGAAAACAAAGGTTTGCACACAGCTGTTTCCAAGCGGTGGCTGTCCCCAGGACAGCTGTGTGTGCTGGGTCTGGTCTGGGTGTCCTGCAGCACGGGACGTGCACGGAGCACTCCTTTGGTCACCTGTCCAGCTCCGGGCTTGTGGACCCTCGGGGATCCCTGGGTTTTCATAAGGAGTCCAGGAACGGTATCTGAGAAAACAAAACCATTTATCAGTCGGTTTAAATCCACAGCTACTGGGCTCTGACCCCCTTGGGAGCTGTTTTGCAGTGTACAGCTCAGAAAGGCTGAGCCCCCCGGCCTTAGTGTTTGCAGCAGCAGGAAAATGAGTAGCTGCAGGATTAGGCACACAGCCCATACAGGAGATCCTGTGTGTGTTTACAGCCTTTCTTCAGTACCTCATTAGTCTTCAAAGTGTGGTGGGTTTTGTTTGTTTTGGTTTTTTTTAAACCTGGTTCTCAGGAGTTTTGTGACCCCAAGAGTTTGTTACTGTAGCAAGGAAATGATGCTTTTTTTTTTGTTTTATGAGAAGTAAATGTTAAATAAATTGAATTTTAATGTTTACTATGGTCCCAAAGGTAGATAAAACCATTAGCTAATGACCATAATGATGAACAGACTTTATTTAAATTTGGAATAATATTTGATCTGCTATGCTATTAATGGTGATCCTGTTAAAAAAAAACAAGAACAACTCTATAAATATAAAGGAATAAGTGTGATTAATGCAAGCAATATGAAGTTGAAAGTGATATAAAGAATCCGTTTGGACTGGAATTTATGTATATGCAAGTTTAGATGCTGAATAGAGCTAGAAAAGCTTCCTAATTTGTAAAAGCAGAATAGCACATTACCCTACATTTATGTATTCCTTTGGAATATTCTTCCCTTAAGTTTACCTGAGTGATAGAAAGGGATTAGTAATTATCACAGAATGATCTTCCAGGATTTAAAATTCATAGTTCTGTACATCAGAGGTTTGGGTTTTTTCATTGAAGGGATTTCAAAATCTAGATTAAAAATATTTTAATGATGTTTAAGATGTAGATATTTATGCATTTTCATAGATCATCACAGAGGAAATCAACATTCCATTTTTCTTGAAAATTGTTTTAAATTGATAAAAATATGTGCAAGGTTTATAAAACAGAAAAGCCAACTGCTTGTGTGGTGTCAGTTACCAAAAGTTGCTCAGAGGGGTCTTGTTCACATGAGTTTCAGAGATGGAGGAAACATGTTTATGTACTTCCACATAGGGCAGAGCCTTGGGCCGTGTCTGGGAGGTATTCTGGTTACATTTGCTGAAGAAAAACAGAGTGCTGTAGATCTGGGCTTGGTGCTCCGGCACTTAGAAGACCTTCCCTTATCCCTTGGGGTTGGAATGCTGGAATGCTGCGAATCTCACCTGCTCACACAAAGTGAGGGTTTGCAAAAGACCCTCTGTGCTGCTAAAATCTCATTTAAATCTGTTTGTGTGGTGCTTGGGGCTTGACTCAGCCTTCACTGCTATTGTAGGCTTCCCCTGTGCTGTTGAGGGAGCGAGAACAAGGAACCGGGGTCGTAGGGGCCTTCCAGGGTCCTGGTTAACATCTGGAATTGCACATGGAAGGAAATTGCAAGTCTATAGAGGCTCTGGAGAACAGATGGAGCATGTTTCCCATAGTTAAA
Organism: Atrichornis clamosus; assembly: GCA_013400975.1. Lineage (NCBI taxonomy): Eukaryota > Metazoa > Chordata > Aves > Passeriformes > Menuridae > Atrichornis > Atrichornis clamosus. The sequence goes on along the minus strand of WBMZ01012909.1, from coordinate 245,366 downwards.
GGGGTATCATTATCTTGAAATACAATCAAATTAAATAAAAACTGGCCTAAGAGTCTTTTATTGTTTCTAACCTTGGCTGTCCTGCCGTTATTTGTTTTACAACCATGATTTATGGGGGAATGAGGTGATAGAGTATCACCAAATTGGCTGTACCTCATGTGGGCACTGCAGATCCCAGCCAGATGCTGATGATAAATCCAAAGAAATTTTCCTTTTATCTTTTTCTAGCATTGGTGACCTTGGGTGCTGTTTGGGACAGGAGCGGTTAGGGGCACGCTGTTAAAGCTTTATGTCCCTGGAACGTCAGTGAAGGAAGCTCCTGGCTCTGGGATGAGGCTGTGGTGCTTACCCACATCTTTGGCAGTCTGCAAGGGAGGACTGACCTGTGCCTGCCTTGTGCCGTGCAGACCATGGCACGAGGCTGTTCGTCACTTGAAGATGTGTTGTGCCACGTGAGTCTGGCAAAAAGCCCCACTAGCATGGGAACCATGGGCCCCTTCATCCTGGACTTTGGTGGAGCTGCTCGTGGGAGCATCTTGGGGTGAAGCCTCTCCTAGCTCAGCGCTTCCGTTCAGGTTTAATTTGTGCCTTAATTCAGAGGCTACCTTTTAAGCAACTTTTTAAATACCCCCGTGAAGAATTCTGACTGCTTGTAGGGGTGGAAAATGTTGCTGTCACTGGTAATCCTCTAAAAGGTCACCAAAATGTCCTAGAACGTCAGCTCTCCTACAGGCACTGGGGATCCCTGTGGGATCTGTGTCGGATGGGCAGCCACAGGAGCAGAGATGCTGCTCTTCTGTAAATGTTTGCACGTGTAGCCTGGCGAAGAAAGCTCAGGATGTTCATCTGTAAGGACTTGTGTGTTAAAACTGAATTAAAATATTGTCATACAGATTAGAATGGAAAAACACACAGACAGATCTCTAATGTCTTCTCTTCACTGTGCACATGGAATAATAATTATTTTATGAAGATAGTACATGGTAAATATTTATAAACAAAACAGGCAAACAGTGAGACCACAGTGAATAAATAACCATAATATCCAAGTCCTGTTTCAGAATAACCTGCAATTGCATCCTTTGCTTTAATCAATACTTCTGTTTTACTTTACAGAGAGTTACACAGTTGCCAGTGTTCAGTTCCAGTGGGATGACACTGGATATGTTCTGGCTAAATTTTAGGTTAATATTAAGGTAGTATTCTTGTTCCATGCATAAAAGCAAATAATCTCTAAATATAGATCTTTTTTTGGTATAGTAATTACTGCTTCTTCGCCAACTGTAAGAGCAATTAAGCCCAACTAATGAGCAGTTTTCTACACTATAGTTATTATGCTCTATCTTAATAACACTTATCTCATCAAATAGCTTTCTTCCTTTGGAAAAGAAATGTCTAAATTCATTACACGTTTTACAGCTACTGGTCAGAAGAGCTTAATCCTTTTATCTTTTAAGGCAATTTTAGTTTCTGTTCCCAGGTGCATCTGGTTCTGTTTACACTTTTTACCCTCTATTTTGGCTTCTCCAACCACCTTAGAACATAAACTTGCTTTACCTGCAGGACTGGAGCAAGGACTTTCATCTGAAATAATGTGACTTAATGCCAGGCAAGGGAGATGTCCTGCTCTGAGGACAGATGCCTAGAAAATGTGAATTTCATTATTTGCTTTTTAATCTAACCAATTTTGAGAACTGGCTTTTGACAGCTTGTTTGGTTTGGGGTTTTTTTCGTTTGGTTGGGGTCCTTGTGGGTTTTGTTTTGGGGTGGGTTTTTTTGGTGGTTTTTTGTTTCCTTTCTCTGGTAATTTAAACTACCATATTTTGAAGCATCTGAAGCAGTAGCTGCCAAACTAGAAAGGAGCCCTGCATTGTGTGATTTGGTGGGGAGCAGCTTGGAATAGAAATGGCTCAAAGGGGTGAGGCAGCACTGCCCGGTCTGGGAGTTTTATTGTTAGTCTCACAGTATTTGCTGTTTTTCTTAAAGCCATAGCTGCTGGAGTCTTCTAATGAGAGGAAAATGCATCAGCTTCCGTGTAAAACGTGGTTATGGGAGAGGAACTTGAAAGCCCATCCCAAGTATTTCTGACTGGGGTAAAAGAAAAGTCACATAAAAAGACCCCCCGAGAACACTTTGGTCAGATTTTTGTAATTAAATAAAATTAAATTCATCTCCTTTGGAGATGAAATTCATAGTAGGACTGGGAATGCTGTAAATAGAGGCAAGCTCTCCATCCAAGGAGATCCCTTTGTCTCCCCAATGTAGCAGTGGCTGCAGCCCCTGTGCAGGATGGTGGCTCTGTGCACATATGGGCTGGGGGGAAAAGCCCCTGCAGGGCTAGTTTCTTAACACAGCATACTTTTTTTTCTTTTTTCTTTTTTTTTTTTTTTATTTAAGGAGCAAATACATCTCCTCAAATGGGTTGAAAAAAAATTAATCCTAATTGTTTGTTGAACCACGTTGCCACAATTGTATCAGGGCTAAATTAAGGTATGGATATGAAATACATTGAAGTAAATCCTATGGTTACCTAGTTTTCCTTTTAAAAATTCTTGGCAGTTTAGAACTGAATTTGTACAAGCGTTATTAAATAAACTCTGGCTGTGGCATGTTTGCTTTAGGACCTTGTTTAGCAAAGCACTTAAGTAAATGCATAATGTGAAACCCATGAATGATATTATATCTGTGCAATGGATAGAGCACACAAGTGAGTGCTCAGCGTCCAAGATACGAGGAGCCCTTGAACTGGAACTATTCACACAATTAAAGTTAAACATTTGCTGAAAAGACATTGGATTATTCAGCTATTTAAAGTAAAGTATGTGCTTAAGTACTTTGCTGAATCAGAGCCTATAAAAAGAAATGTTCACAAAAACATGTGAATGCTGAAAATGGAAACTAATCTCTAGTTAACTGATACTGTGTGGCTACAAGTGAGCAAAGCTGGATGTGAGACCACTCTTGGCTGGGTTAGCCCCAGCTGAGCTCCAGACTGTGAGCTTTGCTCAGGAGTGTTTGTGCTCACTGCCTGGGGTGAGTAAAACTGAAGTCTGCTCTAGGGCAATAAATCCACTGCTTAGTTTGCAAGTCATCAGAGCCAGCAGCATTATGCTACGTGATATGCATGCTATAAAATGCAAGGCTTCTCTGAACCACTTAATCGACGCATAAACTGGAGCTATGAGGTAAACTCTGGAGGCTGAGTGTGAGTGAAGATCAATAAGATGTGTCTCAGTAACTCTTAAATTAATAAACTTCTACTACTGATTCACTAGCTTCTCTGTGTTAGTGGGGTTATAAGTGGTTACATCCAGAATTTACTTCAGAATAAGCCCTGCTTGCTTTTTTGCTGCTGTGAAAACCTGACAAGACCAGCGAGACCAGAAGTGAAAGTCAGAGGGTATCAGTCACTGATAGTTAAAGAGACGTAAAAGAAATTGGTGAACCACTCTCACAAGGTCTTAATTATTTGCGTGAGCTTCTGTCCCTTAGAAAATAAATCTCCTCCCAAAGGTGTGCACCAGGCTGTGTTTCTGAGAGCAGGTTCATCTGCAGGACACGTCACAAACAAGAAACAGGAGTGCTCTATGTGCTTCTAAAGCAGTCATTTAAAGAAGGCCTGGGAAAGATCCAAATAAATCCTACTCTACCAGAAAAAAACCCACCACCTTTTTTATTGCTAGATAGTATGAAGTATATAGGTGCCATCTAGAGTGCAGGTGTCACCCCCGTTCTGAGATAAATACCAATCCGTGGGTTTTCATTGTTTTGCTTGTGAAGACAATGGCAGTGGCTCTGAGCCAAGCACTGAAGGGTGGTTGGCCCTTGGACACCTGTGTGGATCGTGTGTATTAACCCAGCTCTTGGTATTGATGGGTTTGGTTTCTTTTGTTATTTCCCCTGGTATTAGATTCTGTTTCGTATTTGTCAGTAAAGTCAGGTACTCTGGAGTACTGCCAGGATCAGTTGCTCAAAAGTAATGAGACCGACCAAAACAAATCAGGGGAGATTGAAAAAAGATAGTAATTTTAAGTTTTTGTTTGGCTTCTGGCTCCTGGACCTTTTGTGTGTGTGTGTCTTTCCAGATTTTCCTCTGAAACCACAGAGCCTGGGAAGTTTCTAGTTTAAAATGCTGGACATAATTCATTCTCATGAGACCAAGATTTCAGTCTCTCAAGTCCACCAACTATGGCTTTAATAAAGTCATTAAATTCCTTAAGACATCCTCTGTAATCAGGAAGGTTGTATTTAATTATATATTTTGGTCCATGTTCCCAAATACTGCTTCTGTGATTACCTTAAAATACTCAGAATACTCATTCCTATAAGTTTGTACCAGAAGGAAATTCCAGTTATGGATTGAAATCTGTTTTGTATTTTACTTTGAGCAAAATAAAACCAGAAAGTCACTCTGCTCCTCAAAAGGCTCCTCCTGGATTCAGTGTAAGGTCATAGATAGCCCAGGAATACAGACAAATGCAACAGTGCAGTGGGATGACGTTGCTTAGAATAGTAGGAATTGGTCTTGTCCCACCAGTTGGCATCTGGATTTTTGTAGATGAAACTATTAAGGGTTGACCTAGAGGAAAAAAAGATCTTACTTGAATATTTGTGTGTGGTACTTAGGCTGGCTCTGTTTATCTGTTTCCCCCACTCAGTTGCTTTTTGTATGCTGCAAGTCCATTGGCAAATTCCATCAGAGCTGAGAGAAGAAATCTAGGCTTTTGGAGGATATCTGTGATTTAGGAGAGACAGGATTCCTTTACACATCTCTGATCCAAGGAATATACTCTAACTAAGGCAGTGGAGGGCTCTGCTCTGGTCTGTTCAGTGTCCTCACTGGATCTCCAGCCTGGCTGACTTCTCTGAACGACAGTTCTGGGCAGAGCGCGACCTTCCCTCAGGAGGAAAGTTGTCCAGCCCCACTGCGTTTACTGATCAAGGCTCTCTGCAAATGTCTGGATTGAGAAGCCTGCATCTCCATCAAGGGAAAATGCTGTGTCCTGAAGACCACTTGCAGTCTGCCCCTGGAAGGCAAATAAAGACTGGGCTGCAAATCTGGTGAGCTGGCGTTAGAAGTAAGCTGCAGATTGAAACTTGGAGAGCAATTAAACATGGGAGCAATCTTTGAAAACCAGAGCAAATCAAAGCAAAAAAGCCCCACGCAATGACTACTCAAGATTTGATTTCTTCAGCGCTTAATATCTTTCTGAACAAGGTGAAAACTGTTTTTAAGGCTCTGAGAGGTGACTTTGTGACGTGCAATGACTCATGCTTGTCATGTCAGTATGTGTTATCCAACTGTTTCTTCTGGCATGAAAACCTGTTACTTTTTACTGATACTCTAAGCATGGAAAACCAAACAAAACCTGAGATTTCTTCTCCTGGAATAGAGCAAGCTTCAGCAGTCTTCTGGAAATGTGAGGGTTTCCTTGATTAAGTGAACTGTTTAGAGATCTGTCAACTATCAAGGATGCCAGGGGTTAAGTGAGACAGTTAATTTTTGATGAAAATCAGAAATAACAGAAGTTGGTTTCTGTTCTGTACATTAATATGCCAGTTAAGCAACTGGAAATACTGTTCAAGGAACATCTAGTTTGTAAATGAATAAGGATTTCAGGCCTGGAGTAGAGAATCTGTACAAACTATGCACCAAAGGCTGCTCTGTTGGAGTGTGTGGTTTTGCATAACAGGTGAACTGAAAATGATGGGTATGACAGGAGCTATATTTAAATGAGCCGAGCTGAAAGCAGTGCAAGAATAGAGGAAAATGATATACACAAATCACAGTGAATTCTGTCCTCCGCAGATCTGTTTCTTTTGTCACAAGCAAAAATTGCTGTGACGGAACACGAGGAGCTAACTTTTGTGACCGAACACGTCGAAACAACAGTCTGAGTTTGGCAGAGGTACATGCCTTGTGGCACATGAAGGGGAAAGAAACAAATATCTTCTGGAGAAAACCGAGCAAAAGAACAGTTTCATTTTCCAGGACTTCAGAAGGATTTTTTCCTTGTATAGAAGGAAACTTCAATTTCCAGTGTTTTAGGTCAGTACAGTCATAGAATTTCTGAACAAGAATTTGTCAATGAAATGTCAAAATTGGGATGAATAAAACTGTGAATGGGTCTTTATCCAGACAAGTTTCAGCTTTTTTTCTGGTGTTTTTGCATATATTTTGGAGTTTCAGCTACTATTGGTTTAAAGGAAGGACTGGAACAGCTTAGAGCAAGTGATGTTATTTTGTTCAGCACTGGCTGGACTGCATCAGTGTGGTGTGAGGACCACAGGCTCCTCAGTCTCTGATACTAGAAAAATATTATGGTGATTAAAATCATAGTTTAGTGCACGTTCAGATCAGAGGAGTGCTCCACAAGGCTCTGCTATCTTTACATTCTCAAGGAAAAGTCCTGGTGTTGTCAAACTCAGGGCCAGTGTTGTCACTTCAGTGACACCAGTCTGTACCGGGGTCAGCCCAGCATCCCCGCACTGCCTCCGTGCTCAGTCACCATCTCTGCGTACCTTAACCTTAAATACAGCAGTAACTTTACTCCAGTTTTACTGCTTGGCATTACTGAGATGACTGGAATACTCCAAGTCATGTTCCTGGGTGGAGTCTTTGAGTGGGGCATACAATAAATTCCATATTTTTATTTAGGGAGTTTTCACTACCATTACTCTAGGCTTAAAAGCACTCTATGCTTTAAATAGCAATTTACCGTTTTTTAAACTTGATGTAAAAGTTGAAATGGTCTGTTTTTCAATACTTCCAGATACCAGTAATCTCAGCAATGCTGCATTGAAGTGAATCTCCTTTTTGCATTGTTTTTCTTCCCCGTTTTCTTCCATTCCATGAGAGTCCTGTGTCTGTCCTTGTTACGTCAGACTTTCACAAGGGCCGCTCAGGTTATCTCCATGCTCATGCTTTCAGTGAGCATCTACTGGTTGCCAGTTTTGCCCCCTAAAGAAACTTCCTATATATTGAGCAAAAGTGGTAAAAATAATGTATTTTTTGTTACCTCTCAGGAAGCTCCTGTTGGTATGGGCAGTGTGCTGTCTGTTAGCATTGTATCGGAAAGAGCTGCATTTTTCCTAAGTAGAGCTTTGTTATGAAGTTCATTTGACTGAAAATATTTTGCATGCTTAACTACCTGCTGGTGAATTTTTCTGTGCCAAGTAATGTGTCAGGAGCTAGCAGAGCATAGTAAGTTAATTACTTGTGTGCATACTGTGAAGGAAAAGCAAACAGCAAGGCACCGGTGATACGAAGAATGAGACTTCATTTCAGTCACCAGAGATTGTGTTGTTAATGAATCCGCTCAATCAGCAGGGAATTGGTAATGTAGATAAGCCCAGGTATGGCTGTGTACTGATAGGAAGATTAGTCCCTCAACCAAAACATTGTTTTTAGTGAGGGTTTGCTAATATTGAATAGTTTTTCAAAAGCACCGGTGAGGTAAAATAACAGCCTGAATAATTATGGCTGTCTCGAAAAGACATGATGGTGATGGTCTGATGTGCTCTGCAGACACCATATAAATCCAATATCTTACAGATTTCACAGTGAAGTGATGCACTCCAGATTCCGTTTTATGGTGTGTGTCACCGTGGGCTGCCCAGGCGCTGCTGTGCCTGAACAGCACGGGGAGGTGTGTTCAGAGCTGGCTGCTGCCCTCCCCACAGCGGGCACGGAGGGCTGGGGAGCACAGTGCCAGAGCACCTGCCCTGCTCCTGAGCATCCTCGTTGTCAGCACGTGGAGATGCTCCCATCGGCGGCAGTGGGAGCTGCAGGCGGGGAGGTGAAGGGGCAGGTGATGCACTTCCATTGCCCTGGGGAAAATTCATGCCGGGAACAGCTGCATCCCAAAGCCTGGGGTGACTGTCCCTAAGTGAAAGGTTTGTGCGGTGCTGGAGGAAAGACCATTTATCCCAGCTGGGGTGCTTTTTTGGGTTTTTTGAATTTAACTCGGTGTTAGAATGTGCACCAGGTACTGTGGGAGTGGATCTCCTGCAGTGCTCACCCCGACTCCATCCATCACAGCAGTTCTTCGCTGCCAGCTCTCTGCAGCAGCTGCTTTCCCCCCACAGCAGCTGCTCAGGTGTTCGTGTGCATTTCCCTGCTGCAGGGTAGTGCTGGCAGGAGGGAAGGGGCTCAGCCTGTCCTGGCCAGGCAAGGCTCTGGGGCAGGAGGGGCGTTGCTGCCAGTGTCCTCCTCCAGCACTGACAGGCTGCTACCTAAAACTCATCTGGACAGAAGGGATACAGTGGAATAAGATCTACCTTAGGAACATTAGGTCCTTTTCATGACTTTGTTTTGTTGGGTTTTTTGGCTTCGTTCGGGTTTTTTTGGTGGGTTTGTTTATTTGTTTTTTCCTAACTCTGTACTTTCCTATTTGGAAAACTAAAGCTGGTTTGGAACAGTTTAAGCTGTTTAGAGTAACATACTGGAAATGACAGACACAGAACAAAAATGAGAAAACCAGTTGTAATCATTCTCTGTCAGCCACAGAAGCAGTGCCTCCTGATGGAGTACCTCAGGCTGGACACTGTGGCTGCTTATTGTCTTCCTATTCATTCCTCTTAAATTAATGGTAGAAACATAGACTGAATGTTAATAGAAGTCGAGGCCAGGGTTCACGATGTGTCGTTAAGTAAAAGCTGGCAATCTCCCAGAAACTCTCCCGGGAGCTATTTTACTGGTGCATATTAGTGAAAGGGACAGCTGGATTGAGAAGGCTGTTGGAACAGAGATGCCATTAAGAACTTTGTTGGGCAAAAGTTGATTTTCACCTAAAAAGGCAATATCATGGCAAAGCCAGTATTTGTCAAGATTTGATGAGTGATTTTGGGGTCTGCAATGCTGTCTGTGATATAATTGAATGGTAAGGTCCTAGTCTGGTGGCTGCTTAGGATCAACAAGGGGTTTTGACAAGCTGAAGGTGATGTGTTTCAACAACAGATAATTTTATCTTCCTCGCTTTAATTTTTAATCCACCCTCTGCTTAGGACACTTCTGTTTTTTGTAAATGTTAAACCTGATTCAAAGCAACAAGTGAGAATCATTTTTGTAGCAGGTTTCTTTTGAAATCTTGAGTATATTCACGAGTGCCTCTGGATAGGCTTTATTGATATCAGCCCTCCCTCCCTTTATTCCCTTTCTATATTGCACTGTGCTCTCTGTGGGTGTTTTATTAACTTGCATTCTGCAAAAATTCAATAAAAATATACAATTTTTTCCTGTCTTTCCACCTCCTTTTTTTTTTTTTTTTCGTGCTGCCTTTCAGAGACAGAACTCTGGGGAGGGCTTCTTTGGTTAGTTATGAGGAACAGATGGGAATCAAGAAAAGGTACTTTCTGTTCCTGTACCCACCCAAATTGGAGGTAATTAAGTTACAGTGAGGCATCATTTACGTTAGCAGTTTCTTTGGTGAGATCAAGCCTATTAAGGGTACATGTGAGAAGTAGAAGGATTCAAGTCTGTGGTGCTTTGAGAAATAATCGGAACTGTGTTTTTCCTAAATGTGTTTGCAGGTACCTGGCACCAGTGTCTGTAGCGGGACAGTTGAGTCTTGCTCAGATTTTTATCTCTATAGTTCTCCTCAAGTTTTGAGCAATCCTTGCAGATGCTCTGATGAGACAGGTGAACTTCTCCCTTTGTAAAGGAAGGGAGTGAAATGGAGCATGTAGCTCCTGGTGGTAGGAAGGAGACAGAGAAGCAAGATGGGAATTTGAGATTTCATGACGTAAATGTCATGGCTTATTACTGTCACTGTCATTCTGTGTTCATCTCTGAGCCCCTGGGCAGGTTCAGCAGCATGGGAGCTTTGATGCTTCAGCAGGGTCTCAGTCAAGCCCTCTAACAACCCATGATCTCTGGTTTAAAAACCACAAAAGGGTTCTTGAGCCCATCATGCCCGTTCTTGCACGTTTTCTTCTTGCCTCCCTACTGTTTCAGCCTGAGATCTGTCTCCCACAGTTTCAGCTCAGCAGATGCTCCCAGGCTGCTGCCCAGTTTCAGGACCAGATCCTATGGGAACTGTCACCTGCAGTGTGGTGGTCAGGTCACAGGCACAGAGTGGCAAGCTTGTCTGCTCGTCTCCCAGGCTTTTGCCTTCTCTGGGTGTTGGCCAGGGATGTTGTAGTTAGTACAGGCCAAATTCAGATCCTCTCCCTTTCTCTTCTTTCAGCAAAGTCTCCTTGGAGCCCCCAAAGCTTCCATCTGCATCCAAAAACTCTTGGGTGGGAAAGTGTCCTGCTCAGTTTCTTCCTCTTGTGTGTTCAGATGTATTTTCTCAGAGCTTTATTCACTCTGTGCTTTCTCCTTGGGGTAGCCCAGGTGGAACCGTGGTTTATATCAACATTATATGAGCTTGTGCTTTCTCATACATTTAATTCTATGAAACACCAGACTCATTTCTTCTTTTACCTTTGCTCTCTGGAATAACTGACGTTTCTTTTCTGTCTCATGGGAAGGTTGATCACCTTTCTGGTGTGTTAGTGCCAGCTCTGCAAGATGGCTTTGGAGAAGAGAGCATGAAGCAAGGTGTTACAGAGAAGGAGAGGATAGCCCAGGGTGCTGCATCTGTTCAAATTTGAGATGGTTTGTGTTGGGTTCCTTGTCTTACATTGCTCAGTTTAAGCTTTTTGAGGCAGCAGCTGTTTGCTGCTCTGCAAATGGAGGAATGGAGCCCCTCTTCCTTCTGCTGCCTTGGGGCACTGCAGCAATAAAAGTATTCCTCAAGGTCGATCATTATGCAGCTATTGTCCTGTAAATGAAAAAAAGGATAATTAAAGAGAAAGACCCTTGTGCAGGGAAACTTGTCCTGGATGTGACCTGTCCAAGGCACCCGTCCCCTGTCCAGGCACCCTTTACTGAAATCTGTGTCTTCCTCCCAGCAACACAAAGTGCTGTTACTGAGCTACTGCATTGATTCATAATACATCTTCATTCAGTAATTTCCATTAGGATTTATACTTTTTGAAATTATATTTAGGAAAAAATCTATTTTTATGTCTGTCCCTAGCCTTCATGGGGCTTTACTCAACTAGTATAGAAATAGAAGAAAGTTAATTTACAATGTCTTCATATAAATTAATCTCCTGTTTTTTCCTTATATTGTAAGTTATCACCTCGTTTATTATATGCAGCTCAGGGTGAGCAATCTTAAAAAGGCCTCTGACAGTTATGAAATGAATAGTGTGAGATGTCAGATAAATTTATTAAAAATGTAGAAAATTATAAAAACCAGAGGATATAGATGTACGTTGTCTCAGTCACTTGCCACCAGCAGGCACCTTCAATCCCACAGTTTATCCTCCCACTCTGTGAGTTCTGCATGATAATTTCATCGATAGTGTTGTGCTCTGTGCTCAATATAAATAATTTTGAAATATTAGTTATAAAACTCAGCAGGTCATTAGGCAAGTCTGTCTAGAGTTTATTCTGTGAGACACCCCTGAAAAAACCCCAAAGTATTTTGCCAGCACAGCTAAATTAGTACCATTTTCACTTTTGTGTGGTGGTAAATTATTCAGCTCACAAATGCTAAAACTTGAAATGTTTATGGAAAAAGCTTGTTTTAGTAATTACACTAACTCCACTTTTTTGTGAGCTTCCTGCAACATTAGTCTTAAGGTCCTGGTGTTTCCTAATGTTGGATATTTATCACACATTTGTGCCTCTGGCAGGTTGGTAGGTACAGTGGGAGCTTCATACATGATTCATAGCAGCTTCATACTTTTTTGAGGAACAAAATTGGGATGCAGAAAGTCTGTATGTGTGTGTGGGGGATGTATATTAAAAACACAGTGTTTGTGCCTGTGTAATAGAGATGTTCACATATAATAGTAAGGAATACAAAGGTTTTGGAAACATGCATTAAAAACTTCGCCAAAGGCAATTGAAGGTTAGGAAGTTTAATTAAAGAATCCAGCAATAACTGTGGCATCTGTGGATGTGAAACTTTAAGGAGAACATGCACGTCACTCTGCCTTTTGGTTTAAAAGCTGCAGACGTTACAGGATATTTTATACTTGGGAGCGTGATTTAAAGCCTTCCTTTGCATCTGCCACGTTTTGGCAGTGTGACAGGATCACTGACACAATCGGTTTTGGAGATCAGCTTTACCTCTGGAGCCCCATGGCTGGGCAGTGCTGTAGCTGTGGTGGCATCGGTGTTCCTGGTGCTGCTGCTAGAGGTGGCTCAGAGGGTATCCAAATCCAACCCCTTTTTGTTCTGTCTTCCTGTGGTCTCTGTTTGTTCCTACAACTGCCGGTTAAGATACCTCTTACCAGAGATCGTTCTTGGGGAAAATTTCTCTCAGATTTTTTGAGTTTTCAAAAAACTATTCCTGGCTGTTTCTGTCTCTCCCATGCCTTGCACACACTCCTCTATACTGAACTTGCACGCTGGATAGTGCTGAGACCTGTTTGGGTCTCAGCGAGCTCTTCGGGATCTTGCTCTTGGTATTCAGTGCCATTTTTCAAGCAGTAATTGGAATTTTCTGCAAGCACGAGTGTCTCATGTTAAACAGAGTGATGACAGAGAATAATAAAATGAAAAGCCCTTTTCCCTCAGGGCAGGAAATCTTTGTTCAAAGCAGCACTGTGAACTCTTAACTACAGGCTGTCCTTCTCCATCCCTTTGATTTTGGTATGCCATCATTTTAGAGCAAGACAGTATAATTTCAGCAACTTTTCCTCCTAATATAATGATTCAACAACCAGGTTGCTTTCTCTGCAATGGGAAGACCTCTGAAAGATGCTACTGATTTTTATCAAGGCTTTCAGGGATTTTTATACCTTTATACAGCCTCATACTAAATCAATCAGCAAGAGATATGTCATTCAAATCCCTCTTTTCGACTTTGTATCTAAATGCAGTCTTCAGGCTTCATCCTATGGAGTTCTCTTTATTTCTGCTTCCCAGGAGGGGACTGGAGGTGAGAGGAGGGGGAAAAGGGAGGCTGATTTTTCAGCCAGGCCGTGTCTGCAGTGCATGTCTTGCCTCTTGTCACTTCTTACGTGACTTAAGCATCTTCTACAGTGCCCTGCTGGACTTATTGATACAGCTTCTTTTAAATGGCAAACAGGCATGACGAGATCTTATGGCATCAAGTAACAGCTTCAGGTTTTTTGGCCCCAGATAACAGAGAGGAGCCCCAGGACTGAGATTTCTGAAGGATTTTTAAATGAATTCCGTTCTGTAGTGAATTTCACTGATATTTGTTTGTTTAAAGCAATTTTTTCCTGTTTGAAAATCCAGCCTGCTATTGAAGTTCCTTGCTTGGTAGCTGTGCAAGGGCACCCCTTGCTTGCTCTTTCTCCGTGTGGAAGAAAGGAGCTGGTTTTATTTACTGGTGGTGCCATTTCAGTGATTTTTGAGATTTGGCTCGTGATGGAGCAGTTCAAGTATGACAGAGACTCAGAGGCAGAGATTCAGATCTTTAGTGTTGCTCAGCTAAATGCTGAAGTGGTTGGGCAGGTCATAGCTGCCAGTCCATGAAAAGGGAAGCATCCCCATTTATCCAGAGCCTGTTAAACTTGCAGAGGTTCTTACCTGCTGAGGTCCTTTAAGTCTGTAGGCTGCCCATCCAGAGCTGTGCAAGCAAAGGCCGGGATGTTTTTGTCTGAAGAGGAAATACTAATTCGTTCCATCCTTCCTTAATAACTGGTTGGATTTTTCCCCTAAGAGAAATACGGAATTTTCTCCCATATTAAGATGATGGGATAGGATGTCTCCATGAAGTGACCAAGCTAATTTGCTTTAATTGCAGAAATGAGGGGTTTTGATTGCTTTGCAATCATTATTACCATTTTCATTCAAAAAATGAAAAGTAAAGAGACATTGAGTACAGACAAAGATTTGTCTGAGGTAATTTTGTTAAAAAAAGAACCAAGAAGAACAAATAATAAAAAACCTGCGAAATTAAAACCCCTAACCTAGTTCTTTCCATGTCAGGCCTGGGATTTAAAGTCAGATTTTTGTAAAAATGTTTAAAATCCAAGCGAAATTAAAAAAGAAAAGAAAAAAGGTGTTGGTATTTCTACCTCTTTCCCATCTTATGAATGAATGATGAAAATCACATTACTCAAAATTTGCTAATGTCTGTTAAACTCTATCTTTGTAAAGGTATATATCCGAGTACCTGATCCATTAATTAAAAAGTTACGTAAAATCAAGGAAATGCCGGTGTTTTTAATAACAGATGTTTTAAACAAAAAAGAGTGTGGAAGAAAAACAAATATATTTGATTTTATTTTTTTTAAGTGGAAGTTTTTATACTAGCTTTAATTAGAATTTGGCAGAATACATTACTTTAATGGTTTTTCATTAATGAAGACTGCTCATTGCTTTGTACAGTAAAAAGAAGAAAAAAGTAATCTCAGATTCTATTTAAAGAGCAGACTGTATTAAAAAACTATTAAAGGTACTGCAGTCATTGACAGAAAGATTTTGCATGAGAAAAGAATCTAGGAAGCATCAGGTAATTTCAGACAAGGATGGGTGATAACATCTCTGGCCTGAAGTGTGGTTTGAAGTGTGCGTAAGAGCCCACGTGTTGCTGAGCTCCCTGACCCAGCTCTGCTTTCAGGCCTTGGAGGTCAGTGGCGCTTTTGTCCCTGATTTCAGCGGAGGAAAGGCCAGGTCTGCAGAGACCTGGCTGCAACCCGGGCACCACCTTCTCCTGCTGCCATGCATTTGGGGGTGAATCCAGCCCTCCTTCCAGTGTGGGCCCTCAGCTGTTGGACACAAGCCCGTAGTTTTCCTGGAAGCAGGACACTGACTTCAGTACCTGAAGATGCCAAATGTTATCAGTTCTTATTCTTTCAGTGATGCCCCTTCATCAAATACTCCAGCTCCAGGATGGGGCTGTCTGATGTTTACCTTTGCTTGCAGATTGTCCCACCATCTCAGTAGAAATGTGTATTAATTATTAACACAGGTGAGGGCTCTGAGCTTGCTTTTTGAAAACCGAATTATTTATCAGCCTTAAAAGGCCAACTCAAATTCATTCAAAATTTTATTTGATTAAAGCCACCATGCTTACTGTTGGAAAAATGAAATACAAATAGCCATAAGTTCCTCTGTTTCAGATGGGTAAATGTCACACACAGAATTACAGAATTTTTTCTTTTTAACTAGGTTTAAGTGAAACAGAGTCTTTATTTAGTGTCATGTTTTTATTTAAAAGCATTTATTTAAAGTTCTAAAAAACAAAGAATTCAATAAAGCAAGACAGGTGTAACTGCAAATGATTAATGATATAATTCTCAGTACTTTATAAAGTGTCTAACGCTGAAGAGATTTATACAGTGCAGAATGGCAATTGTGCTTTGATGGAAGGAATAGGTAATCAATATCTGCAAGCTTGGAAAAAGTGTTCTATTTCCTCCTCTAATGATATAGGGGTTTTTTGCAAAGCAAGGATGTCTGGAGCATGAGACACTTGGAAGAAGAATTAATTTGAAATCTGTAGTGGAAGATCAGTTTCAATTAAAACTGCACTTGAATGTCCATGGAAAAAAACAGGCAGTTGGGCCTTAACCTTCTGATGGCTACCTGGGAATAAGTGAATCCCACTGCACTATTCTTGATTACATTTTATGGGTGGTTGAGTTGGGTTTTTTTCTGGGTAGGGGATATAACTTTTTTAGCTTGTTTTCATACTCAGAAATTTTCCTCTCCCATCCCTGGCCCGCCTTCCCCTTTCCGTGCTCATTGTTAAAGCTGGGACAGCCCCAGTTCTGCGCTGCTGGAATGGAGATGTTGGGGTCATGGCCTCTATTTCTGTCTCAAGTTGCTGCCATAATGGTGTAGGTCATACTGCATTGTAGTCATTTACATATCAAAAACTTCTGAAAGAAATTAATGGCAAACCAGCCATTTACAAAATCCTGAGCTCATTTTAACTAGCAGGTCTTGAACCCCTAAATCGGAGCTTAGCCTTTTGACTGTAATTTGGAATCTCACGACTTGGAGTCACAGCACCAGCACTAAGTTGGGGTTTTGACTTCCTGAGAGAGTTTCATTGCATTAGATTTTTTTTCTTTAATAATTCAGCACCAATATGGAAACATTTTATGCATGGAAACTTACACTATCATATGAAGAAAGCAGATACTGCTAGGCTTTATTTTGGTAGATTATAGGTTTACAAGCAGGTGAAGCTACTGCATTTAGAGAAGAGATTTATTACTACTAAATTAATTCAAGCAAGTTAAATTAATTTTCAAAAGAGCAGACAATGTTTTTTAAAATGATACATAGCCTTCAAAGGTCTGTGAAAAACTATATTTCAACAAGAGTCAGTTCAGGTACCTAAGTCACTTGAGGTTTTAATTCAACATGGTGGTTTGTTTGTTTACCCTTATGGCTTATTTTATTCATTTTGACAAGGCAGTTTTCTCTGCAAATAGGCTGAGAGCTGGCTATACTTAAAATAAATAAATAATTGTGACAAGATGCATGGAAGGAACTCTATAGTCCATGTTAAAATAAATCCACCTACTGAAAAAAAAGAAATCTTCCTCATTGACACTAGAATACTTAAAAAGGAAAAATTTGAGTGCACAGCTCCTTTTGAATGCACAGCTGAAACCACTGCGATAGCCTCTGTGAGCAGAGTGCTTTTGAAAAGCTCACCCCTTGTTTATAATAAAGCCAAAAAACGAGAGCTGGCAGGTTTGATTATGTGTAGTGCTAAATATTTTAAAGCAAATTCCCAAATTTCATGGGGTAGATGCAAGGTTATATGGAAAGTAAATCTGAATTTCCAATTAACTCACTACAAACCAATTACTAAGAGCATCCTGATTGGGGAAAAATAGCTGTGTTTGAGTGGTTTCCCCCATGTAGGGTTTTTAATAATTCTGTTCTCCTCGGTTGTGGTACATTGGGAAATGACTGCAAGCAGCTTTTGCTGACAATAGAAGTTGAACCATGCCATAAATGAAACTGATTTTTAACCTGGGCAGATGATGTAAATGATTTTTAAAGGATATTGCAATTTTGCCTAATTGTACTTGAAAGTAAAATACTTTCTTGTTGTTTTGGGTACCAGGCAGCATTTGTGTGTGATGAGTAAAGCACAAAATCTTGCTATTGATTAAGTGTCCTGCATCAGCTCACGGGAAGAGAGCACGAATGCACTTCGCAGCTAGACAGATTGAAACCCAGGGGCCAAAGAAACTGGCCTTCCCAGCTGCAGGGTTTGGATGGCACTACCTGAATTTACATATGCTTCTCAGATGCAAGGGTATTAAATGCGCTTTGGTGCATCATTTCCTGCTGACTGCCTATCAAACAGACCTGCTGACTTTGTAGTTCAGAGATGTGACCTCAGGGCTCTCAGGAGAGCAGAGTTCAGGTCTGGGTTGTAACTTGGTTTTAGTAGTTGAGCTTGGGCGAATTGCTTCCCTTTTGAGCCATCAATTTCCCTGTCTTTACATAAGAGTAATGTTGCTGATCCCTGCTGTAAAGCACTTCAAGAACTGTGAGCAACAAGTGCTTTACAAGAAATTTGTGCTGTTATTTCAGGAGCTTATACCACTGTTTGTGCTCCTAGGAAGATAACCTCTCAGTCTCTGTTAATACAACCTAAGAGTTGGAGAGGGAGGTCATAAGAAAAATTCGTGTTAGATCCTCCTAAGTGTGGCTCTGAGGGTCCCTGGTGTTCTAGTGCATCTAGAGCTGGTATGTCATATAGATGACAAGTTCTTTTGCCTCAAACCTTTTATTTTTCCATATTATTTTACTTGACTGTTCATCAAAACCAGAAAACTCATATAAGAATAGCAGCAAAAGAAAGTTAACTGTGTATTCCTGATAGGTCATTGCCTGTTTACTTCCTCCATCCAGAATAATGGGGTTTTTTCCTTTTTTGTTTTCTTCAAATTTATTAACATACATTTAGTTTAATTCTCTCTTTTTATCTTTTCTGGCTTCAAAACCTCCAAAAGAAATGAGATCATTAATAAAGATGGTATTATCTAAGCTTAGTTTTGCAAGAACACAAGTTAATGGGTGGCTGTTATATTATTTGTCAATAGTGAAAAGATAAACTGTGTGTAATATATTAAGGCTGGAGCTAAAGGGAAGTTCCTGTAGCAACATGCTAATTGATAACATATGCACAAGAGGAGCTTGGGAACTGCAGCTAATTTATAGAATAGTAGTTTTCAAAAAAGGCCATTGTTCATTACTGCTCGAGGCAAAGTTGGAAGAGGGCACAAAGCCAAAGGGTTTCAATCTCCTCATAAGTTTACAAGTCTTAACCTCTTTCAGACACGAGAAGTGTAACTGTGGTGGAGTTACCTGGGGAGTTTAAACGCTTCCTTCTCACACTTGAGGGTTATCCAGCACTGTTGAGGCACTGGAGTGTTGACACTGGTGTTTTTTAACAGGTGCCTATGGTCCCGAGCACTGGGTGACTTCCAGCGAGAAGTGTGGGGGGTCTCACCAGTCTCCCATAGACATCGTAGACCACCTGGCCCATGTCGGAGATGAGTATCAGGAACTGCAGCTGGATGGTTTTGACAATGAATCTTCAAACAAGACTTGGATGAAAAACACAGGAAAAACGGGTATGTTCTCCTCTGCTTGTCTTCATAGCCTGCCTGCAGTCAATTAAAAATTCAAGCCATGTTCCACCACCCTCCTCCTTTTTCATTGTTCTGTTGTTTGGGTTTTGTGGTTGTTGTTTTTTTTTTAATATAATTTTTCAGTAGGAGCCACCTACCTCTGCCTCTGCATTCTGTGCAGAGCTAGTTCTGCAGATTGATTTTAAAGTTTTTTTTTTAAGGGCTGCTTTTTTTTTTTCTCCTCTCAGTATAAACTAATTCTCTTGGTAGTCAGTTGTTCCCCAGAATAAAAGGCAGTGTAAGAGTTTCAAGGTGTAACCTTGAATTATCAGCTTTGGGAGGCTGTAACATCTAATCCAAAAGAATGCTGAGATGCAAGGCTCAGGGGGAAGGAAAGGGGAAGTCTTAGAAATTGGAAGATTTTAGAGAAGAAAGAGCAATAACTGCTCAGAGTAGTGGGGGCTTATTAATGTGTTTCTGATATGATTATAGCACAGTGTTCTTCACTGAACTGAATCCTTTTCTGCTGTGTCTTTTCTGGCTTTTAGAGAAAAAAGAACAGGCATGAGTACTGCTTATTTTTACCAAAACAGTTCACAGAAAGGTCAAGGTTGATTTATATGCAAAGCCGCATGCATTTGATTACTCTTTAATTCTAAAAACGTAAAAAGCAGAAATTATAAGGCCACCCTCTTCATTTGACAAGGTCAAGTATTTTTAGGGAATTGGATTAAACCACTAATTAATTCAATTTTATTTATTGGAAGTATATTTTTATCTTTATTAACATCTGACATGCATCTCTATGGTGCATTCTGTACCGTGTCCCTTGTCAGAGGTCTGCTAGCAGGACCCAGGGCATGTACCTGCTCTGGATTTGGTGGCACAGCTGTGCACACAGCGGGACCTCAGATACACCCATCACCTCCAGGGCACCTCGGATCTGAGCCACGACCTGGAGTCCAGCAACTGCCTCAGACCCAGCCCCAGCAGTTCAGGATCTTAGCAGGAGTTATTGCCCCTCAGATGAAATGGAGTGGCAGGCTGTGAGCCTGTTTCCTTTCACTGCAGAGCAAATCCAGTTAGCAGAAACCACCACCGAGCGTAGCTGGGGGATTTGATGAATTACTGAGGGTATTTTCCCAGCTCCACTAAGATACGCTCCTGGTTGCTTTGAAATCCTGACTTTGTTGCCCTTTGTAGCAACATGAGGTTCAGGGAAGGTTGAATGTTATGGAAATTTGGTGCTTAATTAATCTATTCATGTTATGCACCCTGCCCTTTATGGTCACAGAGGCTGTTTGTGGTAATCAGCAATAAATGTAATTAGACCATGAAAAAGTGATGGTCCAATTCTTCTAAGAAGGGTGTTAATGCTATCCTGTACATGTAATAGTAGCATTGCTGCACATATAATAGGAAAGCATGCTAGAATCATAGAGTTATTTAGGTTGGAAAAGACCTTTAAGAACATTGAGTCCAACCGTTAACCCAGCACTGTCCCCAGGTGCCACATCTAGATGTCTTTTAAATACCTACAGGGATGATGACTCCACCACTTGCCTGGGCAGCCTGTTCCAGTGCTTGACAATCCTTTTGAAATTCTTCTTGATATCCAATCTAAACCTCCCTTGGCCTAAACACTTGAGGCCTTTTCTTCTTGTCCTGTCACTTTTGACCTGGGAGAAGAGACTGACCCCCAACTCACTACATCCTCCTTTCAGGGAGTTGTAGAGAGTGATAAGGTCCCGCCTGAGCCTCTTTTTCTCCAGGCTAAACACCCCCAGCTCCCTCAGCGTCTCATCATCAAACCTGTGCTCCAGAGCCTTCCCCAGCTCTTTTATCCTCTGGATACTCAAGCACCTCAATGTCCTTCCTGTTGTGAGGGGCCCAAAACTGAACCCAGGATTCAAGATATGGCCTCACTAGCTCTGAGTACAAAGGGGCAATCATTGCCCAGGTCCTGTTGGCCACACTCTTGCTGGTAGAAGCCAGAACCTTGTTCTGTTGAACTGAAACGTGCCAGCAGATTTTCTGGTCTCGGCGCAGTTGGCAATGAAAGCTGAATCCTCAGTCTTCTCTGCTGGGTGATTTTAGCACTGCTGCTATATTTGATTTCCTCACCCATTGGGGTATGGATTTTTGCTGACAAGTTACTGCTTTTCAGAGCAACAGTAACTGTCACTTTTCTTGGTAACTTACGGCCTTTTACTGGTAACGTGAAGACTCTTTTTGCCTTGCTGTCAGCCCCGATTTCTTCTGCTGAGCTTCTAACTCCTCCCTTTTTTTATCAAGTCCCATTCCTTTACTTGGCTTTCTGACCTTTTGAAGAAAACTTGCCTGGCATTAATTTTTAAGGTGGTAAGTGGTAGAGCAGCAAACCAAGTAGGATGTTTTGGCTTGTGGGTAGAAGATAGAGGCCGCCTGTGCCATAAATTGCGACGCTTTTTGGCAGCAGAGTCTTGCAGCAGATGGCCACATGAGACCTTCGTATTGCAGACTGACAGAGACAGTAAACCAAAGAACTGTTTAAGAAATGGTGATGGATGTAGAGGGCATTTCTTGGCAATTAATGACTGGTTAAAAGAGACAGGGGTCCCTGGGAAGCCAAAGGCCCTTAACCTTAACGCTCATTAACTGGCAGGAAATGTGTTGCTTGGGTTATTGTTATTGCTACAGGACCTAGTAATTTTATTTTTTTTTACAATAGAACAATGAGTTATTTTTAGGCTCTGAAAGGTAATTCTGTTTAGATTTGTTCTGCTCTTTCTTGTTTGTGCCCCTCCCCCCCACCCCGCATCAGGTAAAGGGCAGACAATGTGCAGAAAACGGCGTTTCATTCAGAAAATGGAAATGGATTTTTTAAGCCTCTGTCTTGACTCAAAATGCTTTTGTGCACAATTGCATTGGCAAAGGCACTAATGTGAGTTCGATTTCATCACTATAGTAGCTGGCCGTAGTATTAAGTGCTAAAGATCATTTGGGGAGTATACACACATTTATTTTTTTTTAAATATGATTTCATAGTTGCATTTGCATTTGTTCTGTTCATACTGAGAACTTCTAAAAACTCCTCCTGCTTAGAGAAACTTCCTAAAATTCCTACCAGAGATGTGTTTTTGTTAACTGTTTCTCCTATGTGATGTGCCTCTCTCTGGCTCGTCCTGACCATCAGAATCACTCTGCTAGGGCACAGGAAGAGCTGCTCTGAGTCCAGGTTTATTCCTGCTCTTACAGGGGTGATGGGCATCTTACACGGATGTTCCAACTCCACTTCCTTTGGTTTTCTAATCTCAATTATATAGTATTTTAAATCAGTGGCCTTTGGGGCTTGATTCCTTGCACTTCACAGAAACCCTGGCATAAAAGCAGTGGCTTCCAAAGCCCAGTAAGGTGATATTTAGTTATTCCAGTCCTGAATTCTAGAGGTCACAGGAAAAGGAGGGAAGCCTCCATACCACTGGCAGTAAGGGGATCCTGCTAAACTGGGAAGGTGATGGGAACATTTGTTGTACAGCTCAGCAGTGTAAGAAATACTGTAAAATGAACAATTAGATGAACATTTCAGATTGTACATCCTCCTAATTATCCTTTTAATTATTCATCTAAAACAAGTAAAATGACCCCTGACAGAGCCATAAATTATTTAGGAACTATCAAATATTTATTAGATGCAACTGAATCCCCACAGAGGTTTTTAACAGATGCATGCGAGTGTGCTTTCCTGTATTCCTCATCTCCTACAATTTTATCTATGGAATTTGTAACTAATTGAATGAGATTTTTCACTATTTAAAATACTGCTGAGCTCATTGAGAATTTTTTGAGGGAGGTAGGGAGCAGTGGTGTTTTCAGTCACTTCCATTTCACAGATTTAGCATAAGAAGACAGGGACTACCAGCAGTACCCTGTCTGCCACAGGCAGTATCCTTTAGCCAGTCCTGCACCACCCATCCTCCTACACAAGCGCTTGGATGCAAAGGGAGTGCCGAAAGAAACAGAAATCATGGAAGAAAACAACCCGGTGATTTTGCTGGCACAATTTAGAAACATCTGAACATCTCATGCAATTTAACATTTAGATGGTTTTGACACAAACCGTTTAAAGTTGAGCTGTGTGGAAAAATTGCACCTGAGATGAGGCTGCTGTAGCCCACTGTTTGTCCTCAGGAGAGGGCACAAAGCCTGGCCTGCAGCAGAGCCTGCACTGAGTCACCAGCAGAGAAATAACTTTTATTTCACAAGTAGCTTTTTTTTGTTGTTTTTTTCAGCAGTGAATAAAATCCTCCCTCTTACATAATAAAATTGGATTTATATTAATGTTCCTGTTGCGATGACACAATTGGCTTGAGAACACAGAGAAATCCTTGTGGGTTTTGCTATTTCCATTAAAAAAGAAAAAAAATCTCCAGAACCAACCCCACAACTTTAATCACAGGATTCTAGGCACAGCAAGCTGTGGTCTGCAATGACTTTTACAGAAAAAAAATTCTAATTTTAGTTCTGTTTTTAAGCAACAGTTTTGTGAGGGATGAGAAGAAAGAATTTTGTAGGGAGTAATTTTTAGGAATTGTGTGTATTAAAAGCAGGAGATGCTGGAAAGGAAGGTGATCTTGTAGTGAGAGTAGCAGAAAGGAATTTTTTGAAAGCTGGAATCAGTTCTTGGTTGGACCATAGGCCTCCCCTGAAACTTGTACCAGCTTCCGCCATACAATTCTGCCCTCTATTTGGACCTACAGCTTTTATTGTTACATAAAATACAAAGGCTTTTGGAAGTGAAAAGAAAATACAAAGAAGATCCTTTTGACCCCCTTTGAATCACATAATAATAATGTCTGAGTTACTGTAATAAAACTAAGTTCTTATGGAGGATGTCTCATGAGTGGGTCTCAAAAATGTTATTGTCACTCTCCCCATTTTACAGAGAGGAGGAGCAGGGAGGGTAAGGAAAGCACCCAGCATGTCCAGCAGTAGAGGTGGGGCAGGGCACAGGGGTTCCTACCAATAGAAAAGAAGAAATCCAAGAAACAGGGGACCCATTCTTTTCCTATCTTGTGATCTGCAGACCTTCAGGGGTTTATAAGGGCAGGGACCATGGTTAGCCATTACTCTCTGGAACCACATTAAACAGGTTTTGATGTAGTTTGCCATTTAAATTTTAATCAAAGTCCAATAAGGAGGGCAAAAAGTCCTTGAGAAATTTGGACTTTGGGATTTTCTGTAGTCTATGTAACTTCATAATCACTTCCATAATTAGCCAGCATTTCTTGTAGACTTTTTTTTAACCAATCCCTGTAAAGAGGAAAATGATGACCCGACGTTTTACTTGCATTAGAAGTATTCTGATATAATGAGCAAAAACCATAACTGCTTCAGAAAAACTGTGCTAAGAGTTTCTTTCTCATTGTTCTGTCTGTGCAGTTGCTATCCTACTGAAGGACGATTATTTTGTCAGTGGTGCCGGGTTACCGGGCAGATTCAAGGCAGAGAAAGTGGAGTTTCACTGGGGTCAAAGCAACGGATCAGATGGCTCTGAACACAGCATCAACGGCAAGAGGTTCCCTGTTGAGGTGAGTGCAAAGACACGAGCTTGTGTTCTCAGAGAAAACAAAATCAGAATGTATGCTGTAGTTGGAGGTGACTGTGAAATAGGGCAATGTTTCTTTCAGTGAACATATCACTTCGCAGGCCCTTCTGGCCCTCGCAGCACTCTATCCATCATCTCTCATGTGCTTCTGCAATGTCAGCTCTGAGCTCTACTTTGCTGGCGTTGCCAACTCTCATGTCCCATGGGTTAAGTTGCAAACAGCCACTTTTCTCATTTCTCCCATAAGCTTTCTATGTGTGGGAGGATCTCCTTACAAATATCTGCCGAGTGACCTCGTTGTCCTCCAAACCTTTCCTTTCCCGTGACGCTTGCAAACAAACAGCAGCGGTTTGGGAGCCATCGTGCTGAGACCGCTGTCTGTTGTTGGAATTGCTTCCATGCACGTGCAGAGCCCGACCTCTACCTGGATTCAGCTGCCATCCCTTCCCTGGCACTAACAGGACCTCTACACAGATCCATGCAAACAGCTCTGTGTTTGCTGTGCCTGTGCTGGAGCCAGCTGGGCCTGAGCCAGCCCCAGCCGACAGTAACCCAGCTATCCCAGGAGCGAGGTACGGCCTCAGGCACAGCGCCCTGGGAATGTGGCCGTGTTCGGAGACAGGGCCAGGCACCTGTGTGCAGCTGGCTGCAGGGACATGGCCTCAGATGGCCTGAGTCAGAGCACAGGGCCAGGCACCTGTGTGCAGCTGACTGCAGGAACACATCTTCAGATGGCCCCCAGAGTGCCAGCGCCATGCCTTGCTGGGAAACCTGGTGCGGCTGGGCTTGGGCTTGTGACCAATAGCCCCAGGTCGCTCTGTCGTCAGTGCAGTGTTTTCTGTGTCAACAGAGTTTGTTGATACTTTTCACTCGATAGTCAAGGTTTTGCATGGTGAGATAAACCAGATGTTATCTGGGGTTACCTTTGCCTGTGGGTAAGCAGATACACAGTTCCCAAGCACGGCCTGTGGTCGTGAGCAGGCTGAGGGGAGCTGCGCTTGCTCTCCCAGAAGGCTCAAGAGTGGGCAGGAGTGGTGGTCTTGGGACTTGAATCAGCCCCCAGCTTGCCATATTTAATCACGTCGCTTTAGCCAGGTCACATTTTTCAGGAGGTGGGAAGAAGCTTCCAAAGCTCAAAGGGAAGTTGAAATAGATTCTGGTGCAGTACCAAAACCTCCGATTTTCACCTACCTGCTCAAACCACCCAATCATATCAGAATTAGAAGCTATTTTTTGTCTCCCAGTTATATTTTCTGAGAGACAGAGATTTTATTTTTGTCTTCTTTTTAATGAGCTTTTCCAATATCATCTCCTTGGTGTAGCTGTGACTTCTCACAAGGAGCCACCCCTGAGCACATGGAGCAAAGGCTCAAACATTGTCATGCTGCCCTGTCTGTCTCAGTTGGCAATACTGGTATTTGTAAACCTCAGGAGGGTGCACTCAGGAAGTCTACAGAGCCAGTCAACTCCACTTCTGAAATTCCAGGGAGTGGAGGGTAGTGAAGAAGCCTGGGCCTTCTTGTTTGTGTCAGAAATAGTATTTTCACTTCACAAACCCTTTCTTATGATCCCAAGGCTTTTTGATGCTGGCTTGATGAAGGAAAGCTCTTGCACTTTGGAAATAAGCAAGTTCCTAAGAAATAATTCTGCTATGGTTTAAATATTCTTCATTTTCTTTTCAGTTGTTTGGAATATTAACTTGAAAATTGAGGTGAGACTGGCTTGACTACCTTTAAGAATTTATGTCACTTGTTTATGAATGCTGTGCAAAATAAATTGTTGTATCAGATAGGTTTAGTGTTAATCCTAATAATTTCTAGTGATTTGTGTTTGTTGCAATGGCATGGTCCTCTGGCCTCTGGCCTTCCTTGGTATGATGACATTAGAAGAATTTCCACAGCTATTCCTTTACTTTGTTTGTAAAGGAAGAACAGTTTCCAAATCAAGCCCTTCCCTATTGTGATGCTATCTACCTCCTACGAAAGAATTCTGAATTTCAGTCGTGCTGCAAAGGATTTCTCTGGGTGGGTTTTGGAGGATCCAGTAGGTCTAAGGTGATGAAATTGAGTCTTTACTGCTGATAGATGCAAAACTAGTCCACACAGTTGGGCTTAGACTTCTCAAACAGTAACTGTACATATATTCACAGTGGGGCTTTTAATTTGTAATGCTAATTGTAGTGCAGCTTGCAAATGTCTGATGCAGCCCCAATTGTCTGATGCTGGGAGAGCTGTGCCAAAAATACTGTACTTCATTTGAGAAGTGGCATTTCTAGGAAGACTGTAGAAGGGACAAACCGAAATTCTGTCCTACAGAGAGTAAAGCCCAAATCATTCTGATAATTCTGAGCCCGTGGACATCGGAAAAGCTTACGGGGGTGTGCAGGTATTGGCATTTCAAGTCTGCAACAGTTACAGTGGTGATGCAGCTGAAAGGAAATGTTTTCTAAGTCTAATTTTGCAACCAGATGTGGACTATGCAAAACCCAAATGTTCCAAAGCACATCCCAAGGGAACACAGATAGATCAGCCTCATCCATAGACTGAGCTCTGTGCACATTAGGTTTAGAAGTTTTTTCCTCTGGGAAACAAAGTGCTTGTTGGTAGTCTTTTTTTCTTGAAGAGGATGCAGAAACTAATTATAAATGTCAGATATAATACAGAGCATTATTGTTTGACCATGTTGTTTGGTTTTTATTATTACAACTAATGTGTCAGATGGTAAGACTGTCTATGTTAATTGGTTTCCTTCATTGAAGCCCATCTGGATCATATTTTTTTGTGATTTATATGTTAAATTAGTTGGTAAGATATATGAGAACATCCTTTTGTTTCCTGCTTTAAAGGCATGTTGGATCAAAGGCGTATTATCTTGCAGTACTTTTATGTAGTGTATTGTGATTCCTTTTAAAACCGTGGCACATGTAATGGTATTCTTTCATTATGTGGTCTTGATTGCTTATTTATTGATTAGATTTTCCTTAGTGATACTTGATCCTTATGAAGCCATTACGAGCTTGGCTGTGTCTGAAGCAGCATTCATGAGCAGAGATGTCCACGTGCTTCAAACTTCCATCTACATCCAGACTGATACCAGGCCTGGTCAGTGCTGGCGAGAAGTTTCTTTTTCCTTCTTTCTTGCCATTTTACAACCAATATCTGGGTGAGGCCAGGAAGTAGTGCTGTGATGCTGAAGGTTAAAGTGATACCAGTAGTGTATTGCTGTTTGAATGGAGTGTGAATCCTAACGAGGACATGGGCTCTGTGCCAGTCTAGAAAAAGGCTTGGGTTTTTTCCTAAAGTTAAGAAAAGTTTTTAATGTTGCGCTTTCTAAACTTCAATGAATTGCTGACTCCTTTGTATTTTGTTATTGTTCTTCTCCACTATAATTCCTCAGGTTTTTCTTTTTCTTTCTGAAGCTGCAGCAGTATAAACGAACATGCAAATGCTAGAAACCACTTAAATGGTGAAGCGACAAAATTAAAATAAAGAAGATGAGCTTCCCTCAGGCCAGGAGAGATCCCGGGTTCCCCTCATTAGAGCCAAGAGGAGTAATTGCAGCACTTTAATCTCCCGTGCCACTGCACTGGTTCCCAGCAATAGGCAGAGCTCGCTGTGCCGGCCGCCTGCTCCGAGGGAAACCCAGCACTTCATGTTTCATAGCAAGTGAGGAGCTGACGTGGCAGTGCTCTGTGTGCTGCTGGAGTGAGGTATCACCATCCCAGCATAACCGTGTGGTTATTTTTTTAATTTTTTCTCAGCTGCCTCATACTAATTTTTATGCAAAATGCTGATTATTTCTGTGAAGAGCAGAAATCAGAAGAGTGATTTTAATCATGGCTGTGTTAATTTGATGTGAGCTTTGGCTGTTTATGAGCGTTCTCTTTAATGGTGCTAATTGTCAGTTATAATGTGAACACCATTATACAGTACTATACAGTAATTTATTTAGTAAATGAGAATCTTATTCCAAGGACCATACTGCAATATGCCATAGAGACCTCATCCCTTTACTCTTACATGAACAAACTTGCAGTGTCTCGGCCAAATTTCTTCTGAAAGAGCACAGCGATTTCATACCCACAAGCAGCAACATGCATATTTTTGAAAATCTCAGGTTCTTTTCCATTAAAAAAAAAAAAACCAAACCAAAAACAATCCCAACAAAACCTCACAAACCATCCCAGCAGAAAATGAAGAGTTGACACCCTTTTATGTCAATTAACAAGCTTTTACATTATGTTGATAGATTCACTTTCCTAAATTATTATTACAAAACAATCATTTGCATTAACAATTCTTGCTGTTCTGTGTGTTTCTTAGAAGACTTTCCAGGATCTAATGGTGTCTTTGTTCTTGCTACTTCTTTGATTTTCTTCCTTTTCTCTTTGAATCTACATATTAACATCTGTGTGGTCTAGATCTACAGTTAGTTGCTCTAATTTAAATGCTCAGATAACCTTGCTAAAGTTTATCACTCTGTGCTATCCTGCCTCTCATTATATCACTTAAATTCTGATGGTTTATATTGTCACGGGCAGATGACAATCAGTGTCACAAATGTGGAATAAATGTATGGCATTCAGTGCACAAAAACCTTTACTACAGGGAATAAACTGAGACTAGTTACAGGAGGGGCTTTTTTGTTTGTTTTATCCTGAATATTAAGACTTTTTATCACATCTGGAATCACCTACGGTATAGATCCAGCCTTCTGTCCACCTGTGAATGGCAGGGGATATTTATGTCTTAATGTTAGAAATGGGACCATTTCTGTTCTGTAGTTTTACTTCTGGTGCTGTTGTGAGTCTGTTTAGATTTGCACACAGTTTATGACATTAAATGATGAACATACCACAGTATGTTCTCTTGGTATACAGGAGAGAATTACACCTTGTATTGCAGCTGGGTTTATTATTTCTGGCATCCAGCATATCTGGTAATTGTCATTTTGCAAAGATCTCTGGTGCTGACTTCAAGCGCAAGTAAAGACTAATTGTGAAACAGGGAGCCAGTATTGGGTTTATTTCCTTATATTTTGTTTACTCGTTGCTCTTCAAATTTCCTTACCTCCATCTGGCAGGATGTAGCAAAGTAGAAGTCAAAAAATGATAGAGGGACCTAAAGAATACCAGTGGGAATATATCACAGTGAGAGACTATGACTGTCTGAAGTAATTTTAGTGTAATACTCTCTCCAAGGACCAAATCCACACTTACAAAGGGATTGTTAGAGCTCCCAGTGACTTTGATGGGAGATATGCTGGTGCAACTCTGAGTGAGGATTTGGCTCCATACTCCTGCTGTCTGTGCTGTAGAGTGTCCAGGGAATTTAGCATGCTCTGCTTGTTCCATCTGAATTTCTTACAGCACCCCTGACTTAATCATTCAGACAAGGAAATGGCTTGGGGATTTTCACATTTAATTTTTTTTACTTCAAAATGACACTTAGCATGAGATGGGTTTTTTTGTTTTCTTACAGTCTTTTGTTTCCCCTTTCACCACAGTCTTTAAGGGTCCAGATAGCCATAAGATACTCTAAGCATGTAATATGCCAGAAAGCCAAATCTGCATCTCTGTCTTATCTCCTGTAAAGTAAAATTTTATTCCAGGAGTTTCTAGACTTTACCCCTTTTTGCTCTTCACTGCTTTTAAATCTTGTTCAAGTTCCTCATTGTCAGGAAAGCAGCGTGTCATAATTTTAAAAACATAAAATGGATGGATATATTGAACACATGGCTGAGTTTCCATCTTGTTTCACTGTGAGTAGTGCAAATTAAACATCATCTTATCACTGTCTGGTTTACTGTTTTATTTTCCTTAGTGTATCTGGTACCCTGCCTCCTCTCAGTTGTCTTTAGTGCCTCCCATACACTGACAGGAGAATCAGTTGAGACTTTAATTAATGACTTTATTGTAATCAAGGTTCCATTTTAGTGCAGAATGCTCCATCTTGTAGTAGTGAAATATTTAGTCTCCATCTGGCTGATCTTTTCTGTGAATGTCCCGTGATAATTAAGAAGGAACAGGAGAGGATGGTCTGAAATTAAATATGTTTAGTGGAGGGGTTAGCCTATCTTGGGACTGTTCGTGTAGAGACCCAGACAAAATTTAGGAATGGAACAGCAGTTTAGTTTTATGGCTGCATCTCCCTGCTGCCTGACAGGCCCCAGTAATTTCTAGAGTGAATTGCAAATGTTACAATGCATCCAGAGTTTTATTTTGAAATAACTATCCAGTAGCATGAATCAGAGCTAACTCTTTTCGTGGTGGCTGGGAATGTCCTGCCTTCCCCAAAGGATTTTGACTGACTTGTTGAAAAGGTCAGAGGCAGTAGCACTACACTGCAATTACAGTATGTTAATGATGAGCTAAGAGTTGTACATTCTTCTTAACATAAGTCCCTGATTTTCTACATGATTAATTGGAATCTGGAAAGACTGACAAGGAGAAGGAGGATCAGATGGGGTGAAAATAAGAGATAAGAGGCTGACAACCAGCTCTTGTTGTAAGGGAGAGTTATTTTGAATAGGAGAAAAAAATCAATACAAAGGTTGGAGAATTTGACAGAGTTGTAAGAGCTACTTTAATGAAAGGTAGCAGATTCAATAGGATTGTTACTTGAAATGTAGGATTGTCTGAGTTAGAAAAATGGGACTGTCTCTCCCCAGATGTAAAGGTGAGCTCTGCATGCTGAGCCTCCTGGGTACTTAGGCCATGGAATTTACTGGCATTTGCTCTGGGCACTCAGTGTGACAAAAAAAGAGGGAAAAAATAAGTACAGGAGCTTGCTAAATTCTGTTCTTCTGGAATAGTTACTTGATTATGGGAGGAGAAGGAAGAGGACAGCAGGTGATAGCTATTTCTGCTGCTTCAGCATGTTAGGTGGCTACCATGTGAGAGTGACAAGCAGTCTCCTGCAAGGGAAAGTGGTTCATTATGAGGAGGTGACTTCATTTGGCCCTCACTGTAAGGAACAGGCCAGGACTTTGATAGACTTGAAAGAATGTTTAGCAGGAGCTGTTTTCTGACACATTCATGTCAGCCTCCCTTCCCCGGCAGTGATGGTGAGAGGTGAGTGCAGGTAGGGAGGCTGTGCACGGAGATTTTCTGGGCTGTAGGTCTGAGCTTGAGGATGGGTGCACATTCCATGCTGTGCCAGGCTGGCTGTACACGAGGGTCCTGGCATGCTGGTTAGAAACATGTGAGCCTTGATAAGTGCTCAGCACCGCCCCTTTCCATTGGGCAAGCCCAACAGTCTTAGGGATATCTTCCCCTGGAGATGTGTGACCCTTCGTGATTATCTCAATAGGCCCTCTGGAAGTAACAAAGAGAGATAATA
This sequence comes from Atrichornis clamosus, assembly GCA_013400975.1. Lineage (NCBI taxonomy): Eukaryota > Metazoa > Chordata > Aves > Passeriformes > Menuridae > Atrichornis > Atrichornis clamosus. Next base: position 213,857 of record WBMZ01012909.1, on the reverse strand, counting down.
TTTAGGGGCATGTGGGATAAACGAAGCACTGCACAAATGTGTTAAGAAGCGATAATGTTTCCTTGGCACACAAAAAGATCAAAACCTTTATGTGGTTAATGGGCTGGTTGGTAACTGTCGGCCGGTATTTCCCATGGAAGTCATTTCACTGGGGCTCAAACAATCAGAATAGATTTCACTAATGTTAATCATGATTTAAGGCAGCAAGCAGGAAATTATTTAAATTGTCTATTATACTGGTACTTTACTGATTGCATTTTACTTCTTTTGGGTTTTGTTTGGTTTTTTCCTGAAGAATTCTAAACAGTTGCTATGATTTTGTGCCAAGAGAATAAATTACGTCAGACATGTTTTTCCCAGTGAGAAAATTTGGTGCATTTATTCAGACACTTTTTTCATTTTATCACGTGTTAAAGAACTGCATTGTAAGGGATGGCGACCAAAAGCTTGTGTAAACCAGCATCTTGTTGTCTGGTTATTTGTGTGTCCAAAAAAGGTTTTCATTGGAACTGATTTTCCAGTGCAGGTCATGAAAAGGCTTTTTAATTCGAAGAGGGGACAGCCTGTGAAGTGCATTCACTGCAGACTGTGCTGATCAGTAGTATCATATTTACCTTCTTGCCTTCCCACCTGAATCCCTTTGCAGTTCCTCAAATTGAATCTGAAAGCTCTTTGGGACAAAGAGTGTCTCTTTGCTGGGTTTGTGCAGCACCTGCCCCAATGGAATTCCTGGTCTGGGATGCAGCAGTGCTGCTGCAACGGCAGGTTTTGCAGGGATGAATTGCTTTGTTTTTTCTATGATAAATCTTTACATGATGTAAGAGATCAGGCAGCAATATGAGCATAGTCCTTGTTATTTCCCGAGTTCCTGGGCACTGTATTTCCAGACAGGATGGGAAGGTTAAGTAAAGGATCTAAAACACAGCAAGAGTTTGCTGTCTGGTAGAAATGAAATAAAAATCAAGTAGCTGGAAACGAGAAAAAATGTATGTGTTTGCTCATGCTTTGAGACACTTGTCTTTCTATAAAGAAAAAACAATTTGCCAAGGTTGGTTGGATCCCTGAATGTGTATTCTCTTGCTTTCTGTTTCTCTACCTTGCTTAATAAGAAAAATTATGTATTCCTTAAATAGTTGGACTTTTCAACACATTCCATGAAAGGCCAATAATGCCCTTTACTTTCTCTATCCCATCTAGGCTGGCTGTCTGCAGAGGGGACTTGCCTCTATGCTCTGGCTTCAGAGAGGAGGCAAAGTGGGCTTGTATTTCCAGGAAATGGGTATGACTGCCTCCAGTGTTCACCGCCTTGGTTAGCGTATCCCACAGAGATGGCTTGGCTCTTGTTGGCCATTGACCATTCAGCAGAGTTCTTTTATTAAACATGGCTGTGATCTACACAAGTGTAAGAAATACAAATTTAGGATTCCCACTGGAGTTAGAAATAGCATTACCAGGTGGGAAAGAGCTTTTCCCCGTGCAGTGGGCTAACAGTTTGTTAATGGTTTATTCAAGCACAGAAAATGGCACCTGGTCTGCCAAAAGAGCATTAATTTCTCCAGAGGGGACTGTTAATTGTCCAGGAAAAGAAGATTGAGAGTCTCTCCCTAATAAATTAAGGATGAATCAATCTTCTCTGGGACTAGGGGCAAATTTGACTTTTAACAGACTTGGGCACCAAATACAGGGTGGAGAAGCAAACTTGCTTACCCTGAATATAATTCGAGAATTAAAAATAGGCATTAGTACATCATCTATCACACATTTGTTATGAAAGGGAGAGATCTTTGGGATTTGATCATGCCATAAATGGATGAAATTTCTTTAATTTTGTTGTTTTTGTCTTTGTGTGCTTTTTAATTACATTCTGTGTTTTGAAGTTCATAACTGCAATACTGCTTGTGTTTGCTCTTTACCTTAACCAGATTGCTGTAAGGGTGATTTTAGTTGATTTTTATACCTACATAAAGCCCTTCCATTCCTTCAGGGTGGTAGTGCCTACAAATAAGATAACAAATTCAATACTCAATGCCTTCATGCAGCACTCAAGGGATTTTCAAAGAGTAGCAGGTTTAACTTTTTAAAATGCAAAACTGCCCTCAGATGAGTAGTCAAAATTACAAAATTCATTTGAAAAGAAGAGGAAAACCTCTTTTTCTTAGTTTCTCATCACCATGTGGTTGAGTGGGGAATTCTATTCTCCTTTCTCTGTGGTCTAGATCGTCCTAGGTCAGGTTAGTGCTCTTGAGAGAGGTGGCTTACTGAGAGTTGAGTGACATATTTATTCTTAAGGTGGTAGGTTCCAGGCAGGACCATAATATCTCTTAAGAAAAGGAATTTTCATTACATCCAGTTGAAAGTAGGAGATTGGTGATAACAGGATGATTTTGAAAAAGTTTCATTTGAAATTCTTTGCTTGAGAGCTCTCATTCTGTTTGGGAGGCAGGAATGTGAGCACTCACTTAATGAATTGCATTCAAAAGGTGAAATTTCAAGAGAGTAAAAGTAATATCTGGTATTTCCTGAACGTAAATAGAGTCACCCATCCACAAATCCAGAGTCATGTCTTTCTCTTCAACCTCACCTAATATTCCCCTTGCTCCCTGTTTAACTAGGAAAAATGCAAATACCTGAAGTAGGCACCTTTGATCATATCAGTCACTGGTGTTAAAGCAAGAGCTCTTCACTCAGTAATGCTGGAAACTATGGGCTATTGGTGCTGGAATAGCATTTCTGAAAGGCCTGGTAGCCCTCCCACGGAACCATATGGTGATTTATCACATAGTTTAGTAGTAGCAAAACCAAGACCCAAGCTGGTCAAGACTGAAAATGGATATTCCTTATGTTACCTCTGGTTAAATGTTCCTGTTCCCTTTGTAGTATTGTGGATGTGTGTATGGAGCTGTGTGTCCTGTACTGGGCATAGCCTGGGAGGGAATTGCTGTATTTCCAGGGTACAGGATTACAGTCTTACAAGTTAGTCTTTCAAGAAACTAAAAGCAGCAATTTCTGGACTCTTGCAACTGAAGCAGTTGTTGTGTTGGTCCATTCTAAAGAAAAGAAATATGAAATATGCATGAACCATATGAAAGCTCAGATGCAGGGCTCAGCTCTGAGGAATTTGAAGGTGAGACCGTGTCAGAGGAAATTAATGTTTTGTGTAGAAGAAGAGCAAGCTCTCATTTCAAAGAAAGCTTCCTAACAAACAGTTTTGATTTGCTTAACACTTGAGGTAGCAGTACATCCGTACATGAACTCTGACCTAATATTGCTGCATTGTTAGCAAAGTTAGTTCAGATGCTTTCTCATCATACTTAAGTAAGGGAGAAGTGGAAAACATTCTGGTAATGCTACAAGGAATAATTTGGCAGCAGTCAGAATCTGGAACTGAAAAAGGGCAATAGGAGAGACATAATTAGCAAGGATAATTGTCAAGCCTTGACAACCTGGTGTGTCTAGCAGTGAATGGATTCACCTGACACCCAGAGATAGCCATCTGATAATAGCACTCATAAAATCAATACATCGATACTTTATCCTTGAAATAGTATTTAAAGTCTGTTCTTAGGTTCATTCTTTACTTCTTTAAAGTTATAGCAATCTGGGATTTGAGATAATGCATTCATTACAGCCTTATCAGACCTTCTTCATTTACTGTATTTTAATGCATCTACCGTGATTGCTGAAGAAAGATGCCTAGTGAACTTAATCTCCTTATGCTTTAAAAAGAAAGGATGCTCAGAAGATTAAAATGGGGCCTCATACTGAAGGTTCAAGGGTTTGCATTGCTCACAATGGCAGGGCATTTTTTGCAAGAGTTACTTTAAATTTAGTGCTTCCGTGATGCTGGCTCTGCTGACCTCACGGAGAGGAGAGGAGGGGGAGCTGGGCACAGCTGAGATTTTGCTTTTGTAGATTGAGATTCTTCCCAGGCTCTAATAATGCCTAATTGTTGCTGGGTTAAACATGATGCTGCTTCTTTCTCGTAATGTGTCTTGCTGGTCTACATCTCTTTGCTTTGTGGGGAACTCTTTGTGGGATTGTGATTCACACCCAAGGACCCAGAAACAGTGTGTACGTGGTTGAAATAATGCTCATGAAGGTAAGTAACCTGTCGATAAGTAGAGAGATTTAGATATGCTTCCTCTGTATACTCACCAGATTTCCCCAATTGCATGTGTGTTGGATGAATTGAAATGGACTGGAAATTTTATTTTTAATGACCCCTGCTCTGAACAACAGGAGACATTCAACAGGACAACATTGCTTCCCTGACTGCACCACACGTGTATGTGCCATCTCTAGCAAGGGAGGAGCTCATGTTGAGAAAGACGTATTTATCTAACAACATCAACAAAAAATCCTTTTTATGATAAAGACTGTAAAGATCAGTGGCTGCCCTCTGAGTGCCTGAGAGGAATTGCACCTCTGCCTCTTCTTATTGACGGGCGTGTCACTGCAGGGCTGTTGCTGTTCCCGCTGTGCCACCACCGGCCTCGCTGGCAGGTGGAAAATTCAGCACTTTCAAAACTGGACGGTTTTGTTCGTTTTAAGAAGATTATGGCGTGAAAGATGGAGGAGGAGATCAGAACTGGCAGGAAGCTGTGATTTGAATAGGACCTTCAATTTGACACATGTTATGTCCTTAAGAGAGGAGTCGGTGCCTGGTTTTGTTGACAGGTGTGGCGACAGCTTTGAGGGATGACGGGCACTTTGCTGAATCACTAAATTGATTTGATAATCAGTAAGTGAATTTGCTAAGAGTGGGTACTACATGCCTTCTTTGGGGCTTGGTTAACTTAGTGACAGCTTATTTTAAATGTAATAGGAGGCTGTAGTTTATTTTCCCTTTCTTTTCTGGTAAGTGCCCCACAGAGAGCCAAATAAAGGAAGCCACTTCTCCTCTTTGCCTGTAAAACCAATCTGAAGATGACCTTGCTTTTTCAAAGAAGCTGCTGTCTCAGGTTAAGCTCTCTCCATTTTTTCTAGGTATGCCCAGATAGCAGTGACCATCATCAGCCATGAGGGTTTATGTCCTCTTGATGTGGCTACAGCATTTCACCACCACTGCCCTCTCTAGACAGAGAATATCAGCTTTGCATCAGCCTTTGACTCACTCAGAGCCTTCTTCACTACCTTGTTCCCATTTCCAGCTGCTCACTCCCAGCTAGCCCTGTAACTCTTGAACTTTCTCCTTTGGAGGACAAAGAGGAGGTTTTTCCTTTCTTTGGTGGCATGGTGGCCCTGGGGTGCAGACAGCAGTGGCTGGACGGGATCTTTAGGCTGTTGGTGAGCTCATGGATTTGGAGTTGTCTCCCCACTAGCTCTGCTGTTTGCTGTGGAAAGTTGTCACAGGACAGATTTGTCAGATTAAAATGTTCTGCCTCCAGCATCAGGCATACAGGTTAGAGTTTATGTTGTTTTGTACTGGAGCTATTCAGAAGGGGAATTTTGCTTCAGGCGTTTTCAAAAGGCGATACAATTTGTGAAAGTTTTATATATATTTATGTTATAGTTCCCCAGCAACGTCTGTATTGTTTGACTGGGTTCAGATTAAAAACATTTGTGTTCTAGGTAGCTCAACTATTATAAATCAGAGATTTTTTTTCTTATGTGCATTTATAATTGTCCTCTGTTCTTAAGACATAAATTGAAATTATGTTCTCCATACCGTGATGCTCAAATGATTTCCTTTTCAACAAAGTGTACATACAAAGGTTAAAAATTATTTTTTGCAATCCATGCATTTAAGTATACATTACTATCTGTTTTAAGGATGGATAATCAATGTAAAAAATGATTCTTTTGTGTATTCCTAATAGGTCACTGTGTAAATATCCATAATGGAATTGATCCCCAAGGTTATGGCAACCATTAGCACAGAAGGGGTTTCACAATTACTGTATCAGACATTTGCCTTTCATACTTACACACAAAATGATTATATATTGATTATTTTCAATCCAGGTTAATGATGTTGAAGAGGTTTCAGTATCTCAATTTAAAGTACTTAAAGTGCACTTCAAACAGAAATATCATATCCCTTTCAAGAAGTTGTGACTAATATCTGATAAGTGATCTTGCTCTACATTCTCTCTCATTTATATATACATATATGTATATTATATATAACATAAGGATGTTTGTACACCTAGAAAGTCTTGGTGTCGCGTGCATGGTCATGAAAAATAATTATACTTTTACTGTTACCTGAAAAGCACATATAAAATCAAACTGACTAAAAGACTTGCTTGATTATTACAGAACACTTTGGATTTGTAGAGTTTTCAGCTGAATATCATAAAGCAGTATTATTTGGCAATAATAATGAGCATTGGGAAGCGTATTAAAAAAGTGTATTAGGTGACTTAGGATCCTATGTCGGATTTGCAAAGGCACCTGGCACGTGGTTCTCAATAGTTTGAGGTCAATATGTCGTGGCTTCCTCAGTTCCTGAAAGTGAAGCCCACAAGCATCAAGGTAATTGTTGGTCCGGGAAGAGCTTGATCTCCTCTCCTGGAACCATTGGTCTGTGTTTGAGTCGATACCCTGCTGTCTTGGACAAAGAGGTTTCTAAAAGGAGAAGATGTCTGCCAGGCAGCCTGTCCCACCACAGTCCATAAGAATGGTAAGATGAGGCAAGGACAGTCTGTTTTTCTCTTACAAATGGTGGATATTTTCTTCCTCTGATATGCGATTCCAATGAAATCGATATCCATAAAGTAACTCCATTTCCTCTGCAAAGGGCGTTGAGCTGATGCTTTTGCCTCCACTTGTCTGTGCACACAGGCAAGAGGTGGAGGCTCAGTGGCAGCTCGGTGAGGTGGTGGCCTCACCGTGGAGCTGTGGATATGGTGGGAATTCCCTGCTCCTTTTGCAGGCAGAGCTGGCATTTGCTACTTCAAGTGCTGCATGTGAGCTCTGAGCCTATAGGGCTGACATCTGCTTTGCAGTAAAACTCTGCACTGGAAGCTGACATCAGCCCTCTATGCTGCTTTAAAATCATATTCTCCTTGGAAAAAAATAGTCTAGTATTTCAGTGAAGGGGTTTTTGTTGGTTTTTTTTTAACTTGTGAGTCTCCTAGACATTTTCCTGATGAAGTGTCGGCCCTATTTCAATGAGCTTAAGCCTACTGACAGTACACTGACTTTTCTTAATTATCTTCTCCAGACCCCTTTAAATTAGTCCCTCAGGGGTCTGTGAACCTCATATTGAAAATGACAGCTTTAATATTTCCTTACTAAATACATACAAAGAGTTGTCCAGGGATGCTGACTCACATAAAATTGTTAATGCCCCCTGGAAAACAAAAGAATCTGATTTTAAGTGGCAATACATCTGAGGGGCTGGGGCATAATATAGAGGAAGAGGAGAATGGCCATCAAATATGACCATGGCTTTGTGCATGCTGGAAACAGGAGACTGTGGGAGGGGAAAAACCATTTGAAACCATTGATCTCATGCATAAATGTATAGCTTTCAAATAGCTAATTTTTTTCTGTCATAAAAGAAAACTGGCTAGGGCTGGTTCCTTTTTTATAGCCCTGTCATAAACTCTGAAAAATGAGTTTTATAATTTATGGTCTGAAACCACCTTAACTATTGCAATACAAACAGCATCACTGTACTGCAGTTTATTTCTAAAATGCCTCCAGTGGAAATATTGCAGTGCCATAATTAACTAACACCAAGATCCTGTTTGTGGTGCTTTCTCTGCTTTCCCCAGAATTATGCAGTTAGTATAAATCCTCAAGGCTCAGAAGATGGTGATGCTTCAGAATAATCTTGCATCACCATGTCAGTTAAGACAATCACTAATAGTGTTTCTGTGGCTCACAGAGTCTGTCCCATCACTGGTTGGATTTATGAGGGACTTATATTGTTTTTTTACATATCTATCTATATATATCTCTCTATCTCTATCTATATCTATATATATATGCATGCATGTGTCTGTGTATGTAAAATAAAAAAAGAAGTAAAAAAGAAGTACAGAGGAGAACAGCGTGCCTGCTGTCTCCTAATTACTTTGTTTTTTGATATCTCAGCAACATTGATCTTTCAAAACGATCTCTTGCTGGTGGCGTCAGTTTTATGTTGGAAAATATTCCTGCAATTCTGGCAATGATAAACTAATTACAGGCTATACATTTTTAATGATTTAATCTCCTGTCATATTCCTAGAGAGAAGTGGTCCTGATTCCAAACAAATCTCCCATGCATGACCAAACACTCATCATGAAATGTATGGTTTTCATTAAGCCCCGTTGTTAATACAGGCTTAGGATTGTTTTGTTAAAATGGGGAGAGGTTGGGGAGTAAAAGCATGCTGAAAGATTACTGTAATAATGCTGCAGTAAGCGTTTTGAATCACACAGAGTTCCCAGCAACATTCCACTGACATGTGCCTCCCATTACGGAGGGCTCCTGACAAGCCGTATGTCACACTGGAGCCAGACGTGTCAGAAGGGTTCCATGGGTGGTAATTAGAAAGATGTTCCTTGTTCTTTGCCAGAAATCCAGGTTTGTGTCACTCACCCCATCTATGTTAGTGTCTACGTTGAGGAATAGAGATGAACCAAGCAGTGGGTCAAAAAACCACCTTCAAGTGATGCCCCTTTTTTAACATGCTGTGGTTTCTGCTCTGTGAAGTGCTGGTGCACGAGTGCACTTTATACCCTTGTGCCACCCCCGGCTCAGTGCCGTGTGCCTTGGTGGGGGTCTGCTTTTTAGCTTTGCATAAAGGCTGAAACAATGTGCTTTGGCCTCTGTCTGGGGTCAAGGGTGGTGCTGCAATGGGGGAACATAAAATGATCATCTCCTTTGTATCTACTGGAGGGACTGGATCTGTAATCCCCTTCGGTAGCAGCTCCTGTAATTGTGCATCAGATCCAGAAGTGAAAGAGGATCGTGGTTCTCTTGAGAGCACAGATGTAAGAGGTGTTGGAAAGATGACAGAGAAAAACAATTGTTAGAAATTTCTTTCACCTAGGGGAGAAATTTCAAGTAATTTCAGTGAGCTGTAAACATCCCTGCCATTTTTGCTTGCTTTCAGGTGCTTTTGCCCCTTTCCCAGAGAGCTGTTTTGTTGTTTTTAATGACTCCAATCTTTGGGAAGTTTGAAGATAGGAGCAGCATTTAGAGAAGACATTTAAAGCAAATCTTGGTATATCTGGACCGATTGCGTTCATGCTGGTGCACTAGTAACAATCTGAGTCAGATGCACACACGTTCACATAGCTAATAAAAAGCAGGGCCTAGAATTACTCAACCTAGAGAAGTGAGTGTGGGGAGGGTGAATTAAGGTTCCTGTGAACTTCTTGTGGTTTTCCTGGCACAGTGAGGATGAAACTATTATTATGAACTAGAACTCCAATTTTATTAATGTTCTGAAGTATGGAAGGAAGCAACAAATCTGATTTAAGTGAAGACATTTGTCTTGGCAGTGTGATTTACTCCAGGGTTGTAAATTTGACATGATGGAGTCTAAAATGTACTGAAACCTAAATTTCTCCCATACCTCACTCAAAGTCAAGTGATTTAAATAGCAGAATATGAGAAATGACATGTATCCTTGGATGCAAATATATTTTTGATGCTGAAGATTTTAATTTCATGTCTGAGGAAATTTATCAACTTGAGGATGAAACTTTCAGGAAAACAAAGGTCAGAATTTCCAGACGTGGTGTGGGGATGCTGTGATGATTGTTTCACTATCACCTGCAGTAAAGGTTTCCTGCCTGGTACCCTCCTGTAATGGGGCCAGTAATGATAAAACAGGTATTATCAAAGGTGAAATCTTTGCTGACACAGATCCTGCTAATGCTCCTGTCCTACCATGCTCACCACACTCCTCTCTGGCACTGTGCCTCCCCTGTCTCCTGTGCAAATGTGTTCAAGACAAAACATTAGAACATTTTAAAGTGCAAAGTGTTAACAAACCCAAACATAGCTGGGGCAGGGGACTGAGTTAGTGTTGCAGGCAAAAGGCCCCCAGCACAATCCAGCACTGAGCATCCTGCCTGCTCTCAATTTGGGGGGGTTCATTGCTGGGATTTTGCCCTCTTAGGACCAGCTTGGGTAGGTGGATCAACCCAAGGTCCCTGCTTTGGACTCTCCAGCCTGGTTTTCCTCTTTGTTCAGTAATAGCTTTCACTGTCCCAAGGGTCACCAGGCCCTTGGGTTCATTTGCTCTCTGAAGGGGCCCTTCCACTGAGGATTAATGGAATTAATAGGAACTCTACTCCTCAGTTTCATACATGTCAAAGGTGCCTGAAGTTTATTTTCAAGCTTTGACCTTTTGGTAATAGGCAGAGAGATGTTTATTCCCTGATGAACATAAACTTAACCCAATGGCTATATGATCAATCTGGCATAGCTCTAATTCTCCTATTCATTTCCTGAATAATGTCTTTTAAAAAATCCCCATATTCTGGAAGTAAAAACCAGAACTTGAGTTTAATATTATTTTTATTATTTTTTAAGATAAACCAGTAACTTTTACGGCCTTGGTCTGTGATTCCATGAAATGGGATTAATTTCTTAGCAGCAGTGGACCTGTTCTGTCAGTTCAATAAAAGTAATGTGGACAATTTCAGTCTATTACTTTTAAATTAACTCAGCCCATATGACTCTTCCTAATACACTGCCACCTTGTGAAAAACTGGGTTGCGTTTTATTGATTCATGTGATAGATGAGAATATTAAGTGTTTCCTGGCAAACAGCACCCCAAACAACACGAGGCTCTTAGGCATGCCAGGACTGGGGAACTAATTATGCTGAGACAGAAGAGATTATTTTACTCATATGCTGTAAAATGGAAAAAATATTAAAGTAACTTTATAGCTTAAAAAAAGTCCCAGAGTACCTCTCCTCCATCCCCCCACAGCCTGGCTGATACATTCTGTCATGCTGTATTTTCAGTCCATTTCTGAAAATGCAGAATTGAAGAAGGTCATTGCGGAGGGAATAAGAAAAACCAAAGCAGGGAAAAGCCAAGCCAGTGAAGGTACAAGGAAATGAAAAGAGGCCCTTGTAACACAACACACCTGATACTGCAGTGTGTGTAGTAGCCTTGTTTCCCACAAAGTCAGAGAGATGAACTGGTATTGCCCCTTCAGAGGTCCAAACTTTTCAGAAAGGTTGCTTGTTAAATTTTCACTTCATGAAAAATGAAGTCTGAAAAAGCTGGTGTGATGATCCTTTGAGGACATTTTAGAATAATTGTAATAATGCATTAAAATGTCACTAGGGGAAATGATTAATTGGAATTGCCTTCATTTTTCTCCTCCATTTGCTTGCATTCCTGTCCTTAGTTCCTCATAGAAAAAATAAAAATAGTAACATCCAGTGCTAGCATTGTATATGGAGTCTTTTATTACTGCACAGTGACATACATGAAGCCTTGCTACTGACACTTGTGGAGTTGCATGCCTACTACTCCAATTGCTTTATTACTGTTTTGGCTTTCAGCATAAAAGCTAAAATCCTGAAAACCACTGTAAAATTCTGATCATGGCAGTGACATTCCTCATTCTGTAACAAAAAGCGTGATAGGTTGTTTGCTGGCTGTGTTGGTTTGCTCTTTTCCAAAGCAGAGAACCCAATTTTCAGTTATTTTTCTCTCAACTCTTGTCCTCATTTAACAAGGACTAATCCAAGCCAGCACACGGCGCAAAGCAGAGATCAGTGGTAGAGGTGACTTTAGTTCTTGAGACTCTAAAACACAAGCAAAGTGGGAGTAAATGACAGACAGATGTAACAGAAGCAAGAGAAATTGGGAGCAGGAAGTTCATTTCCATGAACTCTTGCCTGTTCTTGGTGGTTTACTCCTCCAGATGATGAGCTTTAAAATAGGCTGCTGGGCCGGCATCCGAAACCTGACCTTGTGTGGGTGCATCTTCCCTCTGTGCATTTTCCTGTATAAAAACTATGTGGCATTCAGGATGGAAAACTCATCCCAGTAATTTTTTTTTTTTTAAGTGGTTTTTTATTTCATCAAAAGAACTCAAGGAGAGGAAAAAAGCAACATTACAAATAAGTAAAATAAGTAATCTGCTTGTTGCTTTAGGCACGTTTCTGCTCATTTTAGTTTGTTGTCATTCAGTTTGATTCACTGAACTGATTCAATTTTAATGGTTCACTTATGCATGCAACTACCTGGAAAAAAAGATTAAAAAATGCCCCTAAAGCAAATCTTACTGAGATTTTGGTCAAAAAAGGATCATAAATAAGCAGAAGTAAGAGCAAAACCTAAAACAATATGGCACACATCAAGTAAAAAGAAAGTACAATATGTGAAGAGCAGAAAATAAACATGAGCTACAAAATAGAAGTTAAAAAATAGTACCTAAGGTAAAAAATCAAATTCAATATGTTTTACAATTACACAGGAGAATGAGTTTCTTCAACCTTTAGATTTTTTCTTTATTCAGTTAATTTAAAGACAACAAGGCTGGAAGGGTATCTCTTCCAAGGCACCGGCAGTTTCTTAGAGCCCTTGCTGAATGCTGGAAAATTTAGCAAGGGGGAAAATTGCATATACTAAGAATATAACATGATGAATATGTTGTGTCACATACATACCATCTGTGAGTTATTCTGATAGACAGAACAGCTTGTCTGCCAAATCCTAAAGCATGGCTTTGATTATTGCATACGTTGTAAAATAATAATCTTGGGGACTTTGGGTGAATTAAAGTATGACCTTGAGCTTGTACTTTAAAGGTCGTGCCATCGAGGTCTGGAAGGGTAACTGCTGCTGTAATTAGGTCTTTTGGTAATGAGTGCTGTAGAACAGAAGTTTTCACAAATGAGGCTGCCAGCAGTTACCAAGGAGAGGAGAAAAACATCAGGACATAACTCCTAGAGAACAGGGATATTGGGCTGTTTTTTCCTGCGATGGTTGTAAAAGATGTGTTCTATCCAGCTCTTGATACAGGGGAAGAGTAATGCAGTGGGAAGTTTTGAACTTGCAGGGGTTGCAGTCATTCAAAGGGAGGTGTCCTGTGCACAGTAATTTGTTAATCACCTGCACAGCTCTGTACATCATCTCCTTTTGTGGTGGTCACAGTGTTCCCCAGTTCTTGACCCCATTCCAGGCACTTACACGGTGAGAGGATGATCAGCATCTCACAGATTTGGTCCTTACTCTTCTGTTTTTTAGTACTGTTGAAAGTTAATTTCATATGCTATCATTTACTTAAAGTTGTTAAATGTTAGCCTGAGTTTAAAAAAACCCTCATTTTTGTGCAATAACATGATTCAGCTGCGATGGCTGCTGCAGTAAATGTCTTATAAAAGAGGTCCCTTCCTGAGCTATAGTGCCCATAAATATTAGCTTTATTTTTATAAGTAGTTGCTTTTTCAGCAGCAAAGTAGCTGTAACCATAAAAATGCTTAATAAGAAATGCTTTCTCAGTCACTGTTTATATGTTTAAACATTTAAAAGAACCATTTTGTATTTCCTGAATAGCCCTTAACATTAAGTGTAAGTTCTAAGCAATTGTTTTTCTGTGGTTTGGGGATTTTCTGCAAAATTACTCTGATTTTTTTGCTTTTTTTTTTTTTTCTTCCCTTTTTTTTTTTCCTTTTTTTTTTAAAATGTTGAGCCACTCAGAGTGTTGAAGATTGAGATTTTGAGAATGAAGAAACTTAGAAGAGGCTTCACACACATCCTCTCTGAGCAAGCTGTTCTAACACAGATGTCACCGAGCGGAATCGAGGCGGTTTCAAAACATTTACTCTCTGTTCCTAATTGGTACCTGTTCTGAGTCACCCCGACTTGCTGTTGTGGTTTTGAAAATCACATGTTCCTGTCTTTCCCCCTTTCCCATGTTGCTTGAAAATAATAGAGAAAACCAATTAATTCAAGCTGCTAATTACATGGCGTGACATGTGACAGGTTCAGGTGTTTTAGGTGCAAGAGGAAACAACAAAAATCCTGGCATGCCAAGTCTCTGTTTCCTTTCTTAGTCGTTCCATGGGTGGAAAATCTCACCACCTTTCTGATGCACTTTGATAGGTATAAAAAGCTGCAAGTGTTGCTCGTGCCTCTCTGGAAGCAGAGCAGAATCCTGTTAAATGATTTGTGACTCATCCAGTAGCACTTCTCTGTATTCAAGAGCTACCCAAGCCAGGAGAAACCTTTTAAGTGTAGCAGACTTCAGAGTGAGTAGAGGCAGCCTTAGTAAACTCTGCCATGTGAGTCCAGTCTCAGGGTGTCTTGTGTTTTGCTGGAGAAAAAGCAAATGAATCAGAGGACTGAATCCTCTGAAAAATTATATCCTACCCTGTTCTGTGGGATCCTCTGTAAGCTTTTGCAGGGAGAGAAGAAAATTATTTCTAAAAGTTTCACTCGGTGTGTTGGAATTGTTTATTTTGGAGTCTGCATTGAAAGGGAATAAAAATGGTCAACAGCTAGGAACTTACCACTTGATAACCAGAAGGCATAGTGAAACTGCAAAACTCATTTCCATTGTCTGTTTGATTTGATCCTGTAAAAATCGTGACAACGAACACAAGCAAACATAATATATTCTTTCATTATGCTTCCATATTTATTTTGTATAATAGGCAGAAAAATAAGTATGTTACTAGCAGTTGCCCTTTTTAAGAATATTATTGTTGATTGAAACATTTTGAACAACATTTTGAATCAGCATTATTGTTGATTGAAACCTTTTAAAAGTTATATATAGATAGTACATTTTCACTTCAGAGGCTTTTGTTTTACTCTTGTTTTAAATCGAGATTATTTTCATCAAAGGTTGTGATCTTTTCTGAATAATACCATTGAAGAAATACTTTACTTTTTTGAGTTTCCTTCAGGCACTCAGGGAAAGTTGGTAGCTGTGCTGAACAAGAGATGCCATCAGAATAAAATAATTTGTGATGTGCTGTTAGGTTTCATTTGTACAACACCCAAAAGATCAGCACATAGAAGCTATGATTGCTTATATTTTCCATGATGAATTTTATAGGATCACATCAAATAGCATAAATGTAGGCTTTGTGGTGTCACTGATTCCATGTTCTCCCCCTGGTTTTTGTGCAGGGTGCAGTAATTGCCACAAATTCTGCAGAGAATTTGTGATTAGATGTATTTTCTGTTATAACAGGGGGATCCACCTTGAGTGCCTTTGCCAGCAATAGATCCTGGCAGCAATTCCTTAGCAGAAAAGTTGTTCTGAAGGTGTTCCTGGACAGGAGACCAACTCTTCAAATGAATAAGCTGTAAGTGCAGATACAAGAACATTAGGGCCATATACCATAATCCAGTATGAAATATGCTGCAGTTCTGTCTCCAGATGTCTTTTAGATGCTGCCTTGGCCATGGTGTAAATGAAAATAGTGGAAAAGGTTTTATATATTCCAGTTGGCTCATCATGGGAAATGTGAGTTTCCACAGATCCAGTTAAAGTTAGATCTGGTTACAGCGGACACCAGTTCTGTGGAAGACCATGTGCTAGGAGAAAAAGTTCTAGTCCAGAATCAAGCATCTTTCTAAAACTATATCTTAAAATATGCACTCAGCTCCGGAATAGCAGATGCTCTACACTCCAGATGCAGTGTATGGGAAGAAGTCTGCATTTTTGTGGTTGCTGCTAAAATAATGTGTATTGCATTTCACATTGGAGACACTTTGCAGTTCAGGAAGAAGTTCCCCAGATGGGAGGATGTGAATTATTTATGCAATGTTTATCTCAGGGTTTACTTCCCATCACAACCAATTAAGGCTATTTCATTTCATTAAAATGAACGTTTTCACATTGGGGAAATCATTTATCTAAGGAAAGCGTTATAGTATCCACTGCTTAAAAGCTTGGAAGCTTCCATCAATCATATAGTCTCAAATTCATTTAAAAATGTACAAGATGGGAAAGTAAAGTTATTTTCCTGTGTTAGGTCTTGCCAAATTGAATTATAATTAATTGAAATTTAAGAAATTAAGATATTACATTCATGTTTTTCTTCCTACTTAGTAGGAAACAGTGGCACTCAGTAGTCCCGTCACCTCAGTTTTGCAGTCACTGGACAAGCCTCAGCCCATTTTAATCTGTGTATCTAGAGTAGAGAAGGAGCCTTTGCTCCCACACAAATGTCTTAAGCCTTTTTTTGTATGAACAAAGATTGAGATCAAGCCTTACAGAAGCAGAATGTCTTATGAAATGAAATAAAATTGTCTGCTTGGTCTGTAACTCTGCATTCAAAGTGGCCATACTTGTGTGGCAGTGAAGAATCTACTGTAGCTCTTGTCTTTGTTCCTCTCCTGCTGCCAGAGTCCTTGTGAGATTTGGGCAAAGTGCAGCATTAGATATCTGTGATAGCCAAGGCATTAAACTGAAAGGTTGGCTTATTATTAATTTTAGAACTGTTTTCCAGCTGAGGTACTGCCAGGTCTCACTGAGGTTTCAGCAGATTAGATTAGATGGGCTTGTGTATAGACCTGCTGTAAATGAATAGCATCAGTCTTGGGGAAGGGAGAAAGAGAGCCCATTACTGTCACTTGACAACTTCATTTCAGTCCTTGCCCCCAATAATTAGAACTCCTAGAAAAGCCAAGTTGTGGAATCTGAGGATTTAAGGTCTGGTCAAACAAATCACTGCTTTTTTTAGAAGGGTAGACTGACAAGGAGGCCAATCTGTGAAATATGCTAGGAAAATATTGGGGAAAATAACCAAAATATCAGGTACAGAGCTTTATCTGAGTCTGTGGTGGGTTTAAAATTACAGAAAATACTGTGGCTAACTTTCCTGGTAGCTCTTTGTGAGGTATGGATCAACAGTATCACAGTAAGAATGTTAAAATATTGATTTGTTCCTGTGGCGAGTGGGATTCCTGCATAATCTCTATCCTCTCTGGGGGACAGGCATTAACAAAGGTCTTTGGAAGTCGTTCAAGGCTAGTGTGCAAACAGCTAAAATTTCTTAGAGTATTGTAAGTAGACCGTAGTGATCTGACAATCAGTTCTTGCAATTTCATGCATTTTAGGCGAAATAAACTTTGTTTTTCACAGCATCCTGCTGAAAACGCATCTATTGTTTCCCCAAGCTTGTGAGCATATGTGTGTGTTTATGTGGAAGCCCTGAATCTTTTAAAAACGTGTGCATATAACTATTTCTTGGTGAGATATGACATATCTCACACACATATGAGATGTGATAACAGTGGATGAAATGTCTTTTTATCATGGATTTAGTAAAATGCCTCACACTACTGTTGTGGAGAAAAGTTCATTCTTATTTATACCTTGCTCCTGTTAACATGGAAAAGAGCAAGATAATAGTGATTACAAAATCAGATTTGTATGTGACTGTAATTGGGTTGTGATGGGGAAGGAAAGTGGAGGAAATCTCCCCTAAGTTGGCTCCAGTGGTTTGCTGTGTTATACATCGAGTCTGTAAACTGCTTTCCCCCAGAACTGTTTGCATGTCTAGATAGGCCAGAGACAGTCCAAGTAAATCTTGCCTCTTTTAGGTCCTTTGAGCTCAAAATACTGTGCAGAAGTCCTGTGGTTTGCTGGCTTCTGTGATTGCAGCATCTTTTGAACCAAGCTTCATGTTTGTCAGGTTGGATCCTGTACAAACACCAAGCAAGGGGCTGCTCCAGGTCTGAGTAGTTTACACATGGGTGGCTTCAAAGTGAGCCCCCTGCAGTGATTACTCCCTCTCACGGACCTTTGATTTTATTCTCAGCATCCCACTTCTAAGATTTTTCCCTGTCTAGCACAGGACTGGTTTTATCTGTGTGTGGGTAAAAAAGGAGTATCTACGTGATACAATTAAGACAATGTACCTAAACTTATGGATTGGACTGTGTTACTCTGCCTGTAACTTACTGCATTCATCTGACACTTGTCAGGTTGCACTGGTCAAATGCTTTGCATTCTGGAAAGGTAATTTAATAGAGGCAGAACTCAGTATATGTGTCCATGAATATTTCTGCATTTGTTTAGAAGATTAAATTTGGTATCACATGGTATAGACAGCATGATTTTTCTGGTGTGGAGACTGTTATTGTTACCAGGTTTTGAATATCTGTGGATGAGAATGTGGCTTTCTGAGGAATGACCTGTAGATACAGAAACCCCAGGTCTGAAAGTTCACAGGGGGTCCTGAAATCAGAATAATAAAGTCAATATATTTATTAAGGACAAGGACTTCCTTCATATCCTCACTAACTGGATCCAAAGATAGCATCAAAGGAGACTTCACGTGTACAAACTCACATCAGAATACTCCAGAGCTTTGTGCCAGCAGGTCTAGACACCTCTTCCATGTAAGGCTCTGAAAATTATCTCATTCGTAAAATCTCCGTTAATTTTGGGATGACAAGACACAGGAAGTTGCTGCTTCTGTTTCTCTTGATGAGGTCCTGATCCGCAGAAACTGAAGCAAGATGTAATACAGTTGTTCAGAGGGGAGACACTTCACAGTTCAAGGTGACGGCCACATTCAGGTCCAGGATACATGATGGCATCATGTGGTGACCATGTGCTCTCTTCTCTTCCTGTAGTGGCCACGGAAGTGTTTGTGATTGAACTTATCACACGGGCTGGTTTTTCCTAATTTTTCAGACCTTCCTTCTTTTCTACAACAGGGTTTAGCAGAACAGCCACATGGCTTTATTTAGTATTCAGCTATGCTTCAGTTGTCAGTGAGATACTAATGGAAATTTATCACATGCTGAACTCAAAGTGACACACACACACACACACATGTATATATATACATATGTTAAAATGCTGTGGGTTATTACACACCTAAAGATACTTCTCTGTCCTTACTTTTTGACCTTTTTTTTTTAATGTAAAGTCCTCAATCATTGCTTAAAGTCTAGTGCTTCAATATTAGTCTTTCTCTTTTTTTAATGGTAACTTTTTATGATGAGGAGGAGAGTATAGTAGAAAATTCTGGCCAGCAAGTTCTCAAATCCTTCATCCTGTTTTCAGTCTTCATTCGAAGTGGAATTAAGAATAGGAGCATTTCATGGTCATGTTATACAATACAATATAAATGATGATGAAACTACTTGATAGTGGCTACAAATTGGCTTTATTGCAGTAATTTTAACCTCTGCTTTCTCTGTATAAGGAGGTGGCCTCTGTTGCTGATGGCTGCTTTTGAAATGAAGCCAAGACATTGTGCACTAGCATGAAAGTAAACACAATCTGACATGATT
This sequence comes from Atrichornis clamosus, assembly GCA_013400975.1. Lineage (NCBI taxonomy): Eukaryota > Metazoa > Chordata > Aves > Passeriformes > Menuridae > Atrichornis > Atrichornis clamosus. The sequence continues at coordinate 194,675 of WBMZ01012909.1, read as the reverse complement.
TGCTTTGGAGAACTCATCACCTTTGGAACATCCCTGAGAGGTGATAGGATGTCAGGGTGAGGAGACAAGTACTTTTATGCATGTTTTGCTTCCATGTCTTTACTCTCGAGTATGAAAAGGCAACCTTTTCTGTGGAGCAGCATGCTCTGTTCACAGACCTCTGGTGACCAGACAATGCAAATTTCTTTCCTCAGGCTCTTTTATTAGCAGTAGGTAATATGCAGGCAGGCAGAGTTTGAGGAAAAGCATCTTAAGGGAGCATGAATAAAGGCCAACATTTTATATGAACAAGAGGTCTGCGTTGTCCTGATATTCTAGAGCTTTGTGTGTTACATAAAAGCAGGTTCATCTGAAAACTCTCTCTGTAGTCATGCCTTGATTCACTGAAGTTTGGACTGAATACTCTTTCTGTTCTCTGTATTTTTGTGCTCAGCAGTTCTTCCCTGGAATGACAGAGGGATGTTCGGGGGGGGACAGAACAGTTGTTCCTTGCCAGCTATCTGTAAGGATTTGGGCATTCTCTGGAGTTCCTGCTCAGCTATCCCATCTAGTTATTCTTCCTCTGATATGTTTTGCTAAGACATCTTTCCCTGTGAGTCTGAGGGCTAATTTTGCACATAAGGAATCTTCACTGATGTCTACAACAAATTTGCATACCCTGCTTTATTAGAGCAAGCAGGAGGGGCTTCCTCCTAATTTTCTAAGGAGTTCTCTTTGAAGTCCAACTAACAGGTGAGGAAAATGTCCTATTCCTCATCCACATGAGGATTAAAATGGAGTGTAAGATATTTATCACTATCTTTGTTACATTTCTGAGAGATTTAATGGTGCCCAGAACTGTTCATTTCTTAAGAGCTATGTGCTATTAAATTGAGGCATTATTTAGCAATTGGTGCTGTCTCAAGAGGATAATTACTCAGAAGTATCTATTTGAAAATTCATCTACTGCTAGTTGTATAAATGTCTACAATGCCTGAAGTATTTAAATACTGAGAGGCTTTATGATTAAAGTTGCCATGTTACAATATTGAACAGAATGGTGGATATCTATTAGTATTGTGTGTGCTTAGATTCAAATGCTGGTATTCTCTCACTGACTGGGGAAAATCCACACCTACTGATGGCAATCCCACTGAGCAAAAGAAAGTAGGTGCATTGTGTGACCTGTTACATCCCCAGGTGCAGAAAGGAGTGCTCGCAAGTTTGAAAAGCCACAGGTTACTTGTGTGTTTGGAGGGGAGGTGACAGCCGCTGAAGTGGCTGCTGCCCATGCTGGGCGTGATGATAAAGTGCTTTGTGAAGGAGGGCAGGGAGTGTCTTCAGTGTCTTCAATATTTGATCCATACCTATGAAACTAATTGGGTCTCTCTTTAACTTTGCCACTTAACTGCAAAGGCACTTGCTTGTGTCTCTGAGTCTTTGAGAACCCGAGTGAGCAGTTGGGTTTTGAGCAAATTGGTCAATGTGCTCTAAAATTATTACAAGGGTCTGATATGTCATATGCAGACACACACACAAAGCAGGATCATATAAATCTCATTTTCTAGTTTAACTAGGTTAGAAGGAAGACTCTGACTTTGCACGTAGAGTAATGAACATTAAATTAGTTTTTGCCACTCAAGGAAGTGTTCCTGGAGTCCTTACAGAGAGATGTCTGAACATGTGAGCTCAGTGCTCAGCAGCAGCAAAAAGGCAAAGAGGAAGATTAGAAATTATTAGGAAATGAGTGCAATCAACAGAAAAAAAATCTTTATTCTGTGGTAGATATGACTTGAGTGGTTCTGACTGCCCATGCTAAAAAATGCAGGGTATGTCCGAAAAAATAGAGGACCTTCACTGACAAGAAAAAAAAGGTAAAAAGTTGTTGTGGCATCTCAGCTTGGAAAAAGTGACTTGGGGCACATGATTACAGAGGGTTGTGATACCTCAAAGAAGTTAAATGTTACTTGTGGTGCTTCACAATATAACTAAGGTTCTGAGTCCAGAAAGACAGAAGGTGCACATTCCACAGAAAACAACACATTTCCTGCAGTGTTTCAAAGTGGAACCCCTTGTGAAATGATTTTCTAGCTGTCAGCAGTGAATACAGGTTGGAAAGAGGATTTAACAGAGTTCTGGACACACCAGTCAAGGATAGTCCTTGTGCAGCTTCCAGGTCAGAAAGGCCTCTGACGCTCGCTGGAAGCTGTAGGGGGTAGTGAAGGGGACAGCTGGTGTTAGTTCATGTCTTGATTTACTTTCCATTAGTGCCTGGTACTTGAGACAGGATACAGAGCCTGATGTACCTGTAGCCTTAACTGAGTGTTTTATGAGGGCTCTCCAGAGCTATATTGCTGCAGCCTGGAGTATCAGACAACAGCCACCACCACTCTGCCACACGATCTGTGCGGGGCATTGTTAAGAAACTCTACGGAAAGAGGGCAGATTGAAATCATCTAAAACCCATCAAAATGCCTTCCGAGCTATGTGCTTAAATGAGAAGGGAATGGAGCTGGAAATTAGCAGATGAGACTGGTGCTTTGTAAATGATTGGTGGACGTAATTGATGGATTCGCTGGTGCCACCCATAGCCTTTGGTTGGCAGGCTGTGCAAAGGAAGATCTTGGGAGTGACAAGGCCACCTGATAATTGATGAAGGAAAGGAGACAAACTGAAATATTTGAATTTTACAATCTCCTGAGATGTCAGAACCCTGTAATACCAGCACACCAACCACTGGGTGTTCTGGGAAGCCAGTCATGATCCTGAATGTGTTTTGAGCTGCTCAGAGTAGCAGTGCTACCAGAGCTGCCACTGACTTCAGCTAAGTCTTAACAGCTCTTTGGTGTGAGAGGTAGGGATGCTGTCTTTTCTTTGTTTGTCCTTTTCTTTCCCCCATCTCTGTTCTTTTCCTTCCTATCCCTTTCCCCCGTCTGTTCAATACAAGCCTGGCACAGTGAGCCCAGACACACTCCCTTTCACAGTGCTGCTGTGATCCCGTGCCTGGCAAGGCAGGGAGAAGTCCTGTGCCACCTGACAGGAGGTGCCAGGTGTTGAAGCGGCTGATAACAGCCACTTTCATTGCCTGCTTTCTACAGTAATGAAGTTGCAAGTATCAGTTGCAGAAGCTGAGTTATCTGGCTGTGCATGTCTTTTCTTTTTGCTGTTACATGTTTTTTTCTGCAGAAATTGGGACTGGACTCCAGAACTAGATGTAGCCTATCTCACCTGTTTTTCTGAAGAAGAATGTTTTTCACCACATTTAATACCATCCATAGATTGTTTTTGTAAGAAAAGCCCATTTGCTAGCAGAGATGGGGATAAGACATAGGTGAAGCTAGAAGACTCAATTGTTTATATTTGAAATTCTTTATTTTTTAGTACTTTTCTCCTCTATCTTCAATAAAAAGTTATAAAGATGTTTAAATCATTAGTGTTGCCATGGAGCTGAGCAGCCTGGGTCTGTGCTCTCAACTCAAACCAAGTCTGACTGTTCAGCCTTACAGACAGGGTCATATTAACACCTTAACCTATGACTCTTCATACTCTGTTTTATTGACATGACTGAGCCAAGATGTTGGTTGCTTTTTCCCCTGGAGTCGCAGGCCCTGCTGCTGGAGGGCGGGACGAGGCTCTGGGTCACTGGTGAATACTGGTATGTGAACAAGGTAGTTTATCTCCCTCAAGATCAAGCAGATGACATTACAGCTGTTGGATTCAGGTCACATTCACCACCTTTTCTCTACAGCTAGGAGAGGGGTGCATGCTTCTGTTAAGTGAATGTGGAGATTATTAAGTAAACACAGGCTTTCTTATGTAGGGCTCTAATTACAAACCTGCAATATTTCTGTCATAAATTGACCTAGCAGTCTTCTTTTAGTGAAGTGTTATCATTAGCTGCTGACAGCCCTTGGAGTGTGTCTGTTTCACAGGGGATGCTGTGGAAGGAAACCAGAATGCTGGATTAAAGAATGAAGCTAGCCGAGGTGGAGGAGGAAAGCTAAGGAAAAACTGATGCAGGACATGCAGCCTCTCTCAGGGACAACAGACCCTCACCCTTGCAGCAATCACTGCTGCTCCTGAGGTGTCCACGCACGAGGCAGGAGGTGGTGCCTGGACCTAGTTTAAGAGAAGAAATACTGCAGTAGGACTATGACCTTTGAAATCTGCTGGGGCAGGATGTTTTGTGCATCTGGTGAGAAGGACCGTGTGGGGGTTTTTTTCTGACATGCCCCCAGTAACAAACACACATATGAGTGACGTTTGCTTGTTGAGTGAGGAAATTATTTTTCTTGAAACTGAACATTTGGGAATATCCTCTGGCTGTGCACTCTTAGGTCGCTGGTTATGATCAACGCTGTATGGTTAGAGAACATTTGCACCATGTCTTGCTACTATGTACTGTTAACTTTAAAATTCTCTTTGAGAGACCTTTCTGGATTTAATCTCCTTTCAATATTTGAGTGCAGCTCACCTTTTTCTAAACCTTTACTACAATAATAGAAAAGTTTAAAATTTAAATCAAGGCTTTAACTTTAGTTCTGTTTCTTGAGCCATGTAAATTTTAAATAAGTGGTGGTTTGAATGATCTGTTTGGCAAAATCTTGCTTACCAATACTGAGGTTTATGCAAATAGTTTTATCTCTGATTTGTGACTCATGATATATCTTGTTACAAAAAGGTTAAATAAAAGAAATACAACTTTTACAGAACATAGGCTATAAACAGACACTTAAATGAATCCATGATTTCTAGGTTAATATTTGAATTTTTAACTTCAATGCCATACTTTTAATATATTTCAGGTTCCTTGATCCAAAGCTTACTTTATATTCTGAAGGCATGTGATTGTTTGCTGTAATCTCAAGAGAAGATAAGCATGACATCTGGTTCACACCTGTGGTTTTAGGGATAAGAGCGTAGCTGCTTTATGTATTATTCAGGATGCTCTCTTGAAACTGCAAGGAATTTGGCTCTTTGAGGCCCTTTGTCCCAAGGTTTTTGTACTTGTCTTAAGTAAACATGAAATATAGAAGTCTTCTCTCAGTAGATATTGAATAGGCTATTTATTCCAACCTATGCCTGCTGCCAGGAGGGAAATTAGTTATGCAGGTTAATTATCAGATTTACATTAGAGACTTTACTTGTGCAACTCCCATATTTCAGAAGTTCCACTGAGGCATTTGGTGCTATGACAGAACAACGCCAGGAGAGCTGAATGCACCAGTAGCACATCCTGGTGTGGTTTGGTGTGGCAGGTGGTACCTGCCCAGCCCAGGCCCTGGGCAGCTTGGGGCAGCGCTCTGTGCAGTGTGATGGGGAGAGACTGCTCCATTTTGGAGTGTTCCCAGTTCCCATTTGTGGTTGCCAGAGCAATCCAAGTGTCTGGGACTGGTGGCAACAGGAGTGGCACGAGCAAGAATTAAATTGATTGGGCACCTCTAGAACCAGAGACACCAAGAGCCTGGAGAGAAGCCAGCAGCTGGCACACTGAAAACCAGAACTTCTCCTGGTGTCCATTACACAGGTGAATTGTTCAAATGCAAGATGCTGAGGCAGAAGAGATGCTTTCAGAAATACACAGGTGTGAGCCAGACTGGAAATGTAACTCTTGGGCATGAGAATTGTTCTCATTATTAAAATGCAGAGTCGAGGGAAGGGACAAAACTGGCTCGGAGCCTGGCTGAGCAGGGACACAGCTGGGCACTCCTCCCACCAGGAGGGTGTACTGAAAGCTGTACTGAACCAAAGCCTGTGAAATTTGGACTCAAATGCCAGTCTGGTGGCACTGTTTTGCTAATCAGGACTCCAGAGAAGTTCAACATGCTTTTCTTTCAACATCAATGGGCCCATAAGAAATTGGAAGTGTTAAAGCTGAGAGGTTGTTTTAGTCACATTATATAAGGTGATGCCACAAGCGAGCAGCAGAGTCAGATGCACCAGGGAAGTCTCAATGTGGCATCTGCAGACAGGTTGCGAGCAAGGGAGGGGGTGAGAAACAGAGCTGTGTTTGTGTTTCATAGGCATGGAAGAATAACTCTGACATTTAGCAAAGGACCATTACAGAACGTGTTTGCAAATGGGTTTGCAGATGTGACAGTGAACAAGGTTTTAACTTTAAAAGGCTACACAATTGCCAGCACTTTAACTTTTCTGTTGATTTTGCTGCTTGCCTGAATATTTTGTTTCTTGCTGTGCTGAAGTCTACTTCTTTTTGATTTGTTAGTGTAAATACAGAATCATGTTCTTAACACACTGGTGCCATTAAGATGGCATATTCAGCTACTCTGTGTGTCTGTATACAAAGTCACTTAAAAAGTTTACAGATTTCTTAACAATGCACTTCAGATGTGTGCAGACTTCACTTTCTGCTCAGTAAAATAGTCAGAGGATAAGAGTAGAGAAGCCTAGAAAATTAGAGACAGAGTACAGAGATATTACATCATTACAGAGTAAGGCTTTCCAAGACTGGGGAATTGGGGTAGGCAGCCCATGGTGGGAAAGGATTTCAATTTCAGGTATTTTCAGGAGATCCAGAGTTTTAGAAAGGCTATAATGCACTCCTTGCATATTAAACCCTTTTGAGAATCTTGAAGTAAAACACTCACACTAAGCAGCTGCATTGGAAAAATCCCTTGTGTTCAACCGGGGCAGCTGTGACAGAACGAGTGCTGCCCCTGCAGCACAGGCTGACCCACATGCCTCCAGTACCCTGCAAGTAGCGACCGAGCCCTCTGGTGCCGAGCACTCTGCTCTCTACCTTTGGCTTTATGATGAAGCTTTAGATAGAGGTGTATTCTGCAAAACAGGAGAAAGCCCATATTATTTTAGTAATAGTAAGCTCTTGTCCTGGACTGGTTCTGCTGTAACTGTCCATACACTTCACAGTTCAGAAATAAAAATAACTCTGCAAATGTACAGCCTGGAGGATTTCACATCCCCTCCGAGATAGGAATGGCCTTTCGCCCAGCAAAATGCTGCTGAAAACGTGCCCCATCTGCTGCATAGCTTTGAATCCAGAGATGCAATGCATCTATAAATACCTCAGAATTTGTTCTGAGGCATTTTGAAGTTCATTAAACCTCTTGGAAGATCTTGCCTTCTCCCTTAAAAAAAAAAAAAAAAAAAAGGATGAAGAAGGAAAAAAACAACATCAACAACAAAAAAGACCACACACAGAGAACATTCTGAATTCCACAGTGCAAAAAGGATAATTTGCACTAAGATATGAGCTCTCAGAGGAATGAATACTTGTGCTAGTGCCTCTTCAAAGTGAATGGGATATGAAATTGTATTAATCACACATGCGACGAAAAGGGTGCTTTTGTGGGGTTTATTCTTCAAGTGCAGCTCCTTTCTTTTTCCTGAAGAGTGCTGGAGTGATTTTGGTTGGAAATCCCAATTCTCTCCATTCTGGCAGCACTTCTTGATGTTTAAGAAAGTAAATGGATTCTTGAAAGATGAGCCAAAGTATGGACAGTTTGGGTATTTTGAATTTTAAAACTCTTCAGTAGTGTCATTTGCCTTTTAGGAAGGCCATGGGAAACATAGAAGACATCTGAAACAACCACTTTTGGGTGGAGTTCAGAGCTATTCTGTTCATACAGTTAGTCCACCCGGCTTGTTTTTACTTGCTGTGTCATTTGGTGCTTAGCCACTTTCTAAATTGCCTGTTTCAGTTTTTCACCCATGCCAGCAGCTGAGTATTGCCTCTAATTTTTCCATTTGGGCAGTTTTAGAAAGCCAAGTTTGTCTCGGTGGTGCGTGTTTCCACTGTCTTACTTGGAATGTGCCACCATTAGACAAAGCCACTGTGAGTGAGACTCAGAGCTACTCGATAAATAAACAAAAAAACCTCTGGTAGAGTTGTTAAAGACCAGTGAAAGACACCAGCTGATCTTCCAGAGCCTGGGAAGATGCCCTTGGGTGTGTGGATGCAGCCCCTCACAGCAGTTGTGTGCACTGAACTTCTGTGGCATCAGCTCCATGGCATAGAAGGGTTTGGGTTGGAAGGGACCTTAAAGATCACCTGATACCCCTGTGCCATGGGCTGGGACACCTTCCACTAGACCAGGTTGTCCAGAGCCCCCTCCAGCCTGGCCTTGAACACTCAGGGATGGAACACAAAAACCTTCTGAAGGCATTTTCTCCTGTCAGTTGTGAGCTGTTTGAAGTTGGTACCCGTTTTAAGGAGGCAACAGACTCTGTCCATGAGGTACCTGTGTGACTCTTCCTTATTGCAGTTTTCAAGCAAATGAACAGCAAACCCAAGAGTTTTTTTCTCCAGCAACACTCCATATGGTACTTAATTTCAAAGGTTTTTCAACTGTGTGTCATTCTTCCCATTTATTTCAGGTTTGGGGTTTTTTTTTTCTGTAAAAGATCCATTTAAAGAAGGGGTGGGCAATGACCATAGTTTACACATGTGTAACTGAGGCTCAGAAATGGGTGGTGAGTAATGAAAGATAGCAAAAACTCTCTAGTAGCCTTTGCAAGCCAAGGACTAATAGGTTGCCTAATCCAAGGACTAATAGGAGAGAAAGAGCTTTGCATTTTCAAGGTTGTTCTCACAGGCATGGAGACAATAGCCACAGTGATTTTAAAATTGCAGTGAAGGTTCTCCTGGAATCACATCATTCCAGTTCCTTGGACTTTAAGTGAAATACCATATGTCAGGAATTCTCTGACGGAGGGTTACAAATGAGCAATGCTGTGTGGTGCAATCTTTTATTCTTTTTTTATTTTTACCTCCTTTCCTTGGATCTCTTCCATCCCTTGGACATGTGGTTCACATCCCTTTTACGAGCTGACTGAGCACCCTATTGTACACTTACCACCCACGTTTCTAGAAAAAGTGCCTCCTAAATTTGTGTGTCTAACAAGATGCTGTGATGTATCTGGATACACAGGTATAATTACCACAGGATGAAGATATTTTAAACATTTTTAGGAGACGAGAAGGAAAGGTTCAAAAAAGTCTCCTGCTCCTTATGCTTCAGTTCTTGTTTACATCTTAGTATTAAAGTGTTAGTATTGTAATTTCCTGTGTTTGGAAGGAGGTCAAAAATGAAACAACACTTGTAACACAGAGGAAGGAGGATCAGAAAGAAGAGGCATTGCACTGGGAGGTAATAACCACAGCTCTACAATTCAGGGGTCTTGTGCATTGTGAAAGAGAAGACTTACTGCTGATTTTTTGTTGGTTTTGAATGATTTATAACATTTCACTTGTGGTGGAGTGTTGCAATCTATGTTGTCATGGAAATTCTATTGAATTTATAGTTCCATTTATCCAAAACGATTTTCCAGACTTCATTTCATGGTGAATCATATGGCTGTTACTCGGAGCACAAAGCAATTGCAAAAAAGTTTCATGTTGTGGAAAGCATAAACACTGACACCGTTATTTTCATATTACGGTAATACAAATGAATGCAACATGCAGCTTTTTAGCATCAAATATGCCTTCGTTGTGTAATGATTCACTGTGTACACATGAGATGGATTTTCTTGTTAGAGATGGGAGCAGGCCTAAGGGGTATTTGTTCTTGGTGGTAGAAATCAGGGAAGTTTCTGGCTTGCCAAGGTCCTTCTCTTTTAACATTCAGGACTTAACACTCAAGACACTGAGGGATGTGGCTGTGATCCAGCAACATGTGGGAGCCCAGGGCGATCCTGTGAGCACCGTGTTTCATCCCTGTTCCTACTGAGCTGTCACTGGACCACTCACAGCTTTAAATGCTGCGCAGACTATGGGGTAGAACGTGCAACAACTGCCACCTTTCAGGTTGAAAATGACTGTGAAATTGTTTAGTCTCAATTTATAGCATAGATACACCTACTGCATTGTTTGTAGACAACAAAGCAAGAATTAATGCTTACTATTGAAGAAGATGAAAGGGAAATTTACCATACTTCCAAGGGATATGAATGTCTATATTGAGTTAAATTCTGGTATTTCACTTGCATGGTCTTTGCTCTTCCTGTTGTTTCGGCTCCTTTCATTTTTTTCAGCCTAGCATTGTATTCATTATCAAGTTGCAATGACATTAGGGCAAAGTCCCTGTCTGACTCTTTGTTTTGCAATTTTACCCAGCACACTTTTAGGCACTGTAGAATACTAAGTTATGACATTCACAATACATCTCTCTACCTGCCTAACTATAGTTAAAAATTCACTGATGAATAATAGACTAGGCAGGAAAAACATGCCATTATCTGCTCCTGTTCAACTTTATCTTTTCAAAAGAATGCAATATACTCTGTGTTACTACATCAAGCTCTAGTAGGAGAACTGGAAAACATCACGATTCGCTCTTCCCCCCTGCCTTTCCTAAGCAGATTTTGAATATGTTATAAATGATAAGTTTCATGGGTTTTTTAAAGAGAATATAATGAGAAGTCAAACATCAGACTTTATTGCCCCAGTGTACATCTCACACTTCAGTAAACACACAGACTGCAGGACAGTTATTCTGAATTTTTAGTGCTGCAGTGAAGATTACATTATGTCTGTAGAAAATTTTTATTCCAGCCAAATGGATCACATCATCCAGTTCACTGGAAATCTATGCACATATTTAAAGCAAAAGTAAGTTACATGCAAGCTTTCAATTAAGAAAAATCATGTATGATTCATGATTTTAGCAGAGACTTTATTTTTGTGCAAGAGGTTTTAAATCCAGTTGTAAAAGTGGCTGAAAATAATTTATTCTTACAATGTAAGCAGCATAGGCACTAATGAAGAATTAGTATATTCAGTGCTTAACTCCATCGTTTAAAGCAAACATTTCAGAATTTTTGTTTCACCACTCAGCAAAGATTTGCAGTCTACCTGCACTGCCTGGGTGTTCTGCTCTTCTGAAAATACTCTCAGCCTCTAAAGCTGTACATAATAAACCGCATCGCTGCTGCCTCTGTGTCTTGCTGCCTGATTCATCAAAAAATTGGCTGGCCTATAAAACTTTTTTTTTTTAATGCTTTTTTACCATGCTTCAAATTGCACGGTAGTCCTTGGATTGCTGGAAGGAAATGAGCGGAAAGCTAATTCCGATGATCTTTTCCCTTGCACCAGAATTCCTGATACTACTGAATATTCTGTACTCCACATCTGTGACAGCACAATGAGCCTTTGTTCATTTTTTAATCTAAAGAGAAATCTGCTGTAGGAGGTTGCACAGGGTGATAGCAGCCCAATTTAAAAGTCTCAATTATTTATTTTTAAAATACTTGGCATCTGTCTATGGAAAATGTACTTGCTTGGTTTCCAGTCTCTTAGAATTGCTTTGAACTCACTCACATCTTCTGGGATCTATCAAACGCTCATTGTGGCTTTTCTCTCATAAGTGCTGAATGAGTTTGGCCATGATAGTCTGTATTGGATGTAAACTTTCTGTCTTTGTAGTGGGGTAATGAGAGCAAAGAGATGTCATGCACGGGAATGGTGATTTCTGTCTGCAAGCCTGTCGTGCCAAGCAGAGAGAGAGGGAGCCTTTTATTTGTGGATGGGTGGCGGGGAGAAGCCATTCATTGGAAGCAGGCTCAGTTTTTGCAAGCCAGTGACATTTCATAATGAGGGTTTAGTCATTCAGAGGCAATTGTACTTAATAAAATCAGAACTGGTCTCTGGTGGGCAGTATTTCTCAATAACACGCACATTTTGGACAGCCTGTCCTTACAACATCAGCGTGGTGGCAGCCCAGTTTGGCATTCAAATCTAAGCACAGAGCAGGGCCTGACATTTTGCCAGTTCTGGGGAACACCAAATTTGTGTAGAGGTTGGAAGAACACGGTTGAAGAAAGGTGTTTGTGGAGAGAGTAGACTGTCCTGAGGAGGAGATTGCCTGCCCTCAGGGCGTAGTGTAGGGGTAGGAGCATGGAGGCAAAGGCTCTCCAGGCTGGAGAATCACCCACATGCTGGATGCATGTGGTGTATTCAGTTGTGTGAGTGTTGTCAGCTGGAAATAGGCCTGGAGTGCTTGGAAACTGTGATGTTTGGGCACTGGATCTTCCTGGACAGCAGAGACTAGAAAACATGACATGTTTTCTTAGGGTGACTGGCGATTATCTCCTGGGTTATGGCAGAGTGAGGGCTTTCTCTCTAATCCCCTGTTTTAAGGCACTTGTAACAGTCTGGAGGTTTTGCCCTCAGTGAGATTTTTTCAGGCTTAAATCTGTGCTGTACAGCAAATCTCTCTCAAGTTTGGAAACAATTCTTTTATAGTGTGAAGAGTGTCAAAGCATGAAGTTTTTCCATTAAAAGCAAACTCTTGCCCTCTCTGCGCTATGGTAAAGCTCTGTAGCTGCAGTAGTTGTCAGTCGCATTTTGGGATGGAGAGAGTCTTCCTGCAAGAAAAATACCTTTTGTTTCACTAGGGATGGTTTGTCTCAACTTAGTTTTACCAAAATACTGAAAATTTCGAGTTGCTTGGACACTGCATGTTTTTTATAATAGATCTTTACAAGGTAAATGCAAGCACACTGCTGTGTTGCACATCTGAGATTAAGGGAAGGCCATGTAAGCCTTTCCCAGCCTTGTTAGTTGTAATGGGGCTAGATGTGAAAGTCTTGTAAAACCCATATATTGTGCCTTAGAGGTCAGGACACTCATGCCCTCCTGGACCTGTGCCACGGAGAAGGCTGTATGGAGCACTATCAGCAGGGATGTGTGGAACAGAGCATGCTGACTGCAGACAGGTAGGGTCACACTGTGAAGGGCATTTCAGGCTTCCCCATTACCACAGGATTAACAGACTTTAAATTTTTTAATTTTGGAAAATAGAAGCTGTTGTGAAATCACATGCAAAGATGTGCAGAAATGATGTTTTATGGTGCTGAAATCAGGCAGTGCCACAATTCAGGTTGGATGTGTAAGCTTGGGCGATTCTCCATCCTGCATTTCACAAATTGCATATTAGAATAAGATCCAAATTTTCTTCAGCTTAAAAGCCTCTTTGTTGCATTCTGTACTGCTGCTTTGTACATCCCAGACAGAGGCAGTAGAAGTCATTTATATGCAAAGTGCACCATATATTGTATATACTAATTATATAATAAGGAGTAATAATGAAAATTTTCTAGCATGTTTAGGCCACTTAAGTATGCAGTGAAATTAATTTTACGGTTAACTGTCTTATTCCCGCTTTGTACATAAAGAACAGTATCCCACCCATAGAAAATATTAAATTAACTATCTACTGATAAATGCATTCAATATTATGTATATTATGTATAAAAGAACAAAAATACGTTAGATACATTTGCATTTTATTGTGAATTGGGGAAAACAGATGAGGTTGTATTATGGAAGAGAACAATATGTGATCACATAATTAGAAAATTGTCATAATACTAATGCTCAGCTGTGTCCAGGTGTGGTTTTATGAGCAGCCTGAACCATGAGGCTTTGAGGGTGTAACTTTACTGTCTTTTTAACATTGTTTTTGCAGTGTATGTGTGTGTAAATTATATAATAGCAATTCCTCAGATATTCTATTCCTAAAATGTTCCTTCTAGCTGTATGAGCACATAAGGAAGTTACTGTATGACAGATGATGATAATTTTTCATACAAGACAGTTCCCCTTGACATGATGGATGCAGAGAGAGGAACCACGCTCTCTGGAAAAACACCAGGGAGCAGTGGTAAAATGCTCCAATGTGTATGGTAATCAAGGCAGAGTGTGGTTCTTGATTAGTCTGTGAGATTGCACTGCTGAGATGAGGGATCCGAATGAAACTCTTTTTTAGCAAAGGCCTTTGCACTGCTATCCAAAAGTGTATTGTAAAAATTAATTTCCTTAAAATGCCGTGAGCAAAATTGATCCAAAATGATTCTGGCATATGCTGAACTCACTCAGTGATGCTTTTTTTCATAAGCTCCTGTGAGGACTATATAGTGCAGTGTTTTATGTAAGGTATAGATAATTTTAGACTTTATTTTAAAGAGGATCAAAATGTAATTTGCGAGCATTTTGTCAGCTTTGGTCTGTGCTGGCTAAACTGAAGTTTAAGCAGTTCTATCTGAAATAAACTGTTTCTAATTTCTACATCAACGAATGGCTGTACCTTGCTCTGCATTTGTTCAAAGCCTGAGTTGTCAGAATCTGGAGGCACTACCAAGTTTGTGAGATATCGCCAGCATCCATGTGTGTGCTGTGAGTATGCTGGGAATAGGAAGGCCAAAAGAGGGGAAGAAAATTGCTTCCAAATAAAGCTAGTGTGAGTGCCAATTTCTTCTTTTTTTTTTTGTGAGCCATTTGGAGTGTAGTCTTGCTTCATCCTCCTGCTGAAAAAAGTACCTCCATCTCTGAAGGCTCTGATCTTCATGTTGGCCTTTTCCCTATGCTGTGATGTTTTATTAACTGTATAATACTGACAAAGCACCTATCCATTACAGCCAATATATGCAGAAGCCTGGGAATCAGTAAATGCAAGTAGGAATATATCTGAGCAAGATAAAAGGGTATAATCTCACCTGGCATGTACAAAACATGGGAAAAATACTTGCATTTGTGAATACAGTAGGATGTGTCATGCAGCACTATCTTGGAGAAACCCAAGTGTTTGGATCCAGCAGAGCATTTGCCAGCAGATGGACTTGCTGGAGGGAGCCATGGACAGACCGGCGCTGCGTCGGGAGGCATGGACACTCTCAGCTAGACCTTACTTCTCCTTTGAACTATGGGCTATCTCTTATCACCAAGTAATGCTGCGAAAGGCCTGAATAGGGCAGGTGGTGGTGATGGGCAGCAGATAAGCAGGAGTGAGTGCATAGGGTCAGGCAAGAGGCCAGTGGCAGAGAAGCCAATGGGTCCATTGCCATTTCATGGCCAGGAACAGGTATTTTTGCTGGCATCAGTGAGCACAAGTGAGCATATATATCAGCCAGCCAGTGCTGGTTTGAATTGTGAAATCCAACTGAAAGGTTCCCTGAATGGCCCCAGGAGCAACCTCTGTGAAGTCCAGTCCTTGTGCTTGGCTGTCACCATCAGGCACGTGGATTTGATTTGTGTTGTGTAGGGCGCTCATACAACAAACGTTGCCAATACTGAATTTATTCTATGACCATGTCCACACCTGCATGGTGTAATGTTGAGAAGAGAGCATTGTGTGTTTTAAACCAGATCATTTGGAGCAAATCATGGCTGATACCGATGGACTAACACTGGGGCTTCTTTGGGAATGGAGGGGTTGGACAACTGCTGGAGAAGCAGCAGTGTGTTCAGACAGCTGGCAGAAGTGGGAGCTCAGCTCCTGTGGGAAATGGAACAAGAACTGTGCAGGAAATTAAGAGCAGGAGCACCCACAGGCCTCTGTAGGCTGCCCTTATTCATGGTGTGTGTGTAGAGGAGTGGGATTGTTCTCCAGCAGAGCGTGTGGAGGAAGCTGTTCTTGGTCCTCCTGTGTTTGTGTAACTCCGACATGTGCTAGTTTGGGGGAGTCATTGTTCTCACCTACTCTTACTTGGGGTTTGTCTAATTATTAATATTTATTATGCATGCAAAAATGACATCAAAATATCTGGTTTTGTCTCATACCTTTTGTGGAGTACTAATGCTTTGGAAATAAAAGTAATGAAATTTAACTGAAGACAGGGTAAAGTGTGACCCTAACTGACAGACCTGAATATCAGAGGCTCATAAAAACGCATTGCTATGGAGACAGACTTTTATCTTACAAATTGCTATAGGAGTAAAGGAATAACTCTAAACGTTGAAATCCTTTTCAAAATTCTCTATGGTTTTTGCGATAAATACGTTTAGCACATTTAACAGAGCAAGAGATGAGCCTGCAATGAGCAAAGAAATGAGGAGATACTGGCAGAAAGCACAAAGTTTACCATCTAAACAGACTGACCATACTGTTTATCCTTGAGTTTGGTATTAAAATGCATTGCATTGACTCTGTTCCCTGCTTACTGTCCCAACAGGGCAGTCATGCTATTAATCAAGATGGTAGTTAAACAGTATTGTTCAGCAGATTTTCTTTATCTTGGGTTCCTAACGCTGGGTTTATGTACAACATGCATGCATTACCTCATGTGAAAGCTGTATGAATCAACACTAATGTGATTTTGTTGTTGGTTTTAATTTTTACAGATGCAGATTTACTTCTACAATCCTGATGACTTTGACAGTTTTGGAACAGCAGTTCTAGAAAACAGGGTAGTAGGAGCCATGGCCGTGTTTTTTCAAGTAAGTTTAAACAAAGGCTATATCCATAAACCAGAGTGTTCACCAAGTACTTTTTAATTCATTGAATTGTTTCAAGCTTAATGGATGCATCTGTTTTCTTGTTCCCACCTGTCTAAGTGAAAGATATTTCATATTGTCTATGTGTGATTTAAAATGTAAATAAGTATATTTAAAAACATAATGAAAAATTTTGCTTGGATTGTTTTGACTTTATAGCTACTCTACAGATGCAGATTGGAGAACACATTTATCATGGAACTTCCCTGGCTGCTGAAGCACATTGCTGCAGTCCCTGGAATACTAACAAACCAACACCAACTGGTTCTGTTTAGGGAAAACTTAAAATTCAAATGTAGCTTGAGAGAAAATTAATCAATAAGTTTCATCAATCTTATCCGTAGCAGCTTCTTCTAAATTGTCATAGTAACAAGTTCTTGAACAGACCAGGTTTCCGAATGAGTGAATTTATGCATCCGCTTGTTGGAACTGCACCCTGAGAGCGGGGCTGCTCTGTGAGCTCATTTGTGGTTCCACACACTCCAGACCTGCGGCGTGGGGCAGGGACTGCTGCTGGTGGCAGCTGTGTGGCAGTGGCATTCAGCAGTGAGAGCTCTTTGTCACCTCGCATCAGAAACGGGGTCGTACCTTTCTGACTCGAGGGTGAATTGAAGGGAGGGAGCTGGAGCTGCTCCACACCGCCAGGCTGTCACAGGCAGAGAAGTGGCTAATGAAGATTTGAAATATCTCAAGTTCTTGCTTTCAAAAGAGAGGAAAGGAGGGAGGGAAGAGCAAGGGAAAATGCTGATCCTCTGTGAGGTTTCACACTAGTTTTTACCAAGGAAGAAAGTGATCTTGCTGTTATCTTTGTGAAGCCAGATAAAAAGGAATATGCAAGTACCCATATGTAAATACCTCCCTTTTTCTTATGATGTTAGAGTGACAAGCCTGACTCTGCTGCTCAAATTAAGTAAGGTTGTCTTTTTGCATGTCACTGATTTTGATCAAATGCTTTGATAAGGAGAAAAGGACAGATCCTTGTATTGCATAAATTGCTGTAACTCTGCTGACATCAGGATAGTGGAAGGGAGGCATGTTAAATTCATCACTGTTGGATTTTGAGCACTTCTGTAGCGTTTCATATTAGGGCAAAGTTGGTGGAGCTGCGATAATTTACAGTGGCATAGCATGATGATGATTCCCCAGACTTCTTAATCTTGATGTGCCACGGAGAGCTCGGGGCGAATTGAATTTGGCCATACAAGACAGAAGTTTAGAAACAGAACAACCAAAGTCTGGTTTATACCACAGTAAAACGCTGTGGGTTTGGGGTGTGTGCCGTGTCAGAAGGAGCATGTGTTGTGCCATGGGGTGCAACACGTGTTGTGCCATCATCTGTCTGGAATTTAACTGCTAATTTACCCTGAGGGGCTTCACATCAGCCATGTGAAGCACTGCCCCATGTCACGCCATTTCCTCGTCTGTATGTGACATATATTTCCTAAATCCTTTTTTTTTATAGAGGATTTTAAAATTCTGATGGGACTGTGTTTTGTATTCCCCACCTGCAAAGGCAGGTGCTGCACTTACTGCAAGTCCCCCTTTGCACAATTTCAAGGGAGCCATTAAACTCACTAAAAATAACTTAAAATAGTCTGTAATGCTGTTAAAAAAGCCATCTTTGATTGTAAGAGACCTGAGGCTTTTCAAGACCACAATTGAGTGTTGCAGTCCCCTCAGGGAAGCAGAAATCTATATTTTTCATCATTTCCAGCCCTGCCAGCCGCAGGTCATGAGGCTGGAAAGTCTGGATGATGGTGCAGCTGGGCTCCTCCACTCCAGGAGCCATGAAATCTGAGGCCAGTACTGATAAGCACTCTCTGATGTCTTCCAGAGAGTGAGGGTAAGGTAATTCTTTGGCAAAGTGACCAGAGACAACCTGTTTTGCGGCTGCAAGGAAATGGTTGTGGTGTTTTTTTGGCATTTTTTTCTTTGCCTTTGGGTTGAAATGAGAAATCAATGCTGTGCTGTTAAACTTGTGAGTGTATCAGGTTTTCCTTCTGGGCAGCTCTGCTCCGAGACAGAGAACAGCCAAGGAAGATTTGTAGAGCCCAGAGTCCCTAGTCTGGAGGGGCATGTGCTGAATTTTGGTCCATATAGGTAAACTCTAAGGACACCAGCGTGACAACTGCTATTTTGGCCATCATGAGGGTTTCCCAGAACTAGTCCCATAGGACTTGAGTTGCTGTACGTAGGGTTAACACAGGGTTATTTATGGATGATGATAATCCTTTGCAGGTCCGTACTGTGTTTGACCAAGGTGCTGATTTAGCTCCCTCAGCTGTGTATCATGTGCTGGACTTGGTGATCCATGACTTGGGAAAACCTTTTTATCCTGAAATACTTGGTGTTCCCTGAGCCTTGCTCCCCAGGGCTCCATGCAGATAAGCTTGCCATGGCTAGTATTTCATGCAGCTAATTTAAAGCTGTCTTTTAAAATTGATTCTTAGTGACTTTTGAATGAAATGTCCCTAAGATGTCCATGATCACATTTTGATTGGCAGCTTAGATTGTTGAAGTATTAATTTTATAGCTATTTTCCAGAGCTGTAGTCCCATCTTGAACTCATTTACTGAGAACACAGCTTTCAAAAAATTGTAACAAGAGAGGTCATACTGTTTTTTATAAAGCCATTAGAAAACTGAATCATGCATGCTTTTCTATGTAAATATTTTAACATACATTATTGGACAGGTTTGCCATTAAGTCAAGACTTGGATTTTTGTTAATGTGGTAATGCTGTGTTGGAATGAATGAGCACAACACTGGCTGAGTTTATAATCTGGCAGGTACTTTTTGTTTGACTGATGTTCATAAATGTTTGACTGATGTTCCTTTGAAAATCAGATTCTCCAGTGATTGAACATTATACTGAACTATATAATTATTGGTGAAACATTAAATAATTAACAACCCTCTTTCTTCCTTTTTAAATAATGTAACTTGGACTACATCAGAATTTTCCTTATCGAATTCATTTTTCAGGGGCAATTTCCAGGTAAAGTACATTGGTTCTGAACTTGGATAATTGAAGCACATGGAACTTTGTTGTAATTACATCTGTCCTTTTCTGATTTTAAGCTCTGTTGATAAATTCTGTTTCTGTTTGTGCACTGCAGGTCAGTTATCTGACAAAAAATTACTAGTTAAACTCAGGAAACAATTCTTGCAAATACAAACTGCTGTAACTGCTCATCTCTGTATCTCATTGTGGATAGACACTGAGAGGGTCTCACACAAAATAGCACTGTGGAGACTCTATAGCAGATATT
This sequence comes from Atrichornis clamosus, assembly GCA_013400975.1. Lineage (NCBI taxonomy): Eukaryota > Metazoa > Chordata > Aves > Passeriformes > Menuridae > Atrichornis > Atrichornis clamosus. The sequence goes on along the minus strand of WBMZ01012909.1, from coordinate 175,172 downwards.
CTCAATTTGCAAATGAGATGAGCTGGCCTGAAATCTCTAGCTAGTTTTTCTTTGTTGTTAAAGAGAACTCACTTTTTATTTTGAGCAAAAATCAAAATCCCCTGGAGACAAATGAGAGAATGCCATGACAAATGAGAACTTACCTTCTGATGAGTTTTTCAGGAGAACACATTATGGCCAGTCCTTTCGGTGTTGGGGTTATGTGGTGTTTCTCAAAGTGAAGCTGGTGCTGGTGAGAGATGTTTGACCTGACGTGCCCCTCACCTCCTGCTGGCTGGCAGGAAAGGCTTGTGGATGTGCAGGAATGGTACCACAGCAGTGACAGACACGGCTGAGGGGCCCTGTTTTGTGGGAATCTTGAACGTGCCTCTGGCTGCACTTTGGGACCCACCACGTGCTGAAACACACCTAGCAGGTCCCTGTCCAGCTGGGCACCTCAGGCTTGATTTAAGTGATCCTAACTTGGATAGTTGGTGCACGTGTTTCATTTCAGCCCACGTAAAATTCAACTTGTGGTTAATGATGTTCTGGCTCCAGGCCTTGGTTAATTGTCAGGCTGAGCTGGCTTTGAAGCAAGCCAGGAGTGGAAGGCAAGGCCCAGGTCTCTCATGGTTCCTGAGTCATCCGTTCATCATACATGGAGTACATATTTATAAGTCACATTTAAAATGAGTAGTTACTTGGATTAAATGCATTCAGACATATTGCACAGCTCTGTTTTAACCACGTAACAATATAATTCATTGCACACTTCACTACTTGCTTTAATAAAGCCAAACTTAAATGTGTTCAAAACAAACATATTGCTTTTGCATTTGAAATATTCATCTTTTAGTCCTGCAGTAGATTCATTATGGCAGAGAATACTTCATTCCTTGATTACTGCTGTGAAAAGACACAATACTGATTCCCTAAGCACTCATCAAATACTCGATAGCTCAGAAATTCAGGAGGAGGTGATGGAATTCTTGTTCCTACAGGGAGGGCATATAAATCTATTTTATATTTGCAAAGAAAACCATCAGTGATTAGTTACTGTGTCTCAGGTACTCAAACAAATCATCTCTAAAGAAGTTAAGTAAAAATGAATTTTAAAATAACTTTTAGCAATGCTTTCATCATTAAAATTAGCTCCATAATGATGAGTGATGCTGATACCTCGATCACTCAAGAGCTTCAGCAGTGCAGAGCTAGATTTTTAAAGGTAATTAGGTACTTGGCAGCAAATGTGCAACTAGCAGTATTTTTAAAAGTACATGGGATAAAAATCAAGGGGTTTACAGGTCTTTTACTGGGTTGCCATCCTTAATTTTCTTTTCTGAGGCTGACACATTTTTGTAAGGTTGTTGAAAAAAATGCTCTGTAGCCCTTTTAGCTTTTAGATCTATGTGTCTATTGTTTGTATGTAAATCTTTTTATATTTACTACTTACTTATGTCCAGAGAATTGTTCTTCAGTAAAATAAGTATTTGTGGCCTTGCTTTTTGTGAGATTTTTTTGGTAGTAGTTCTTGGTGCTTCATCAAGACGATCAATAACTCACTTTCCACAGGGGCTTAAATGAGCTGAACACAGAATAAATTGGTGGAACACCATCAAAGCCACTGAATATTTGCCAGAAGTATGCTTTCTTATTGTACATTTCTCAAACAATAGGATTCAGCTTTTAACTTCCCTTAGAAGCCTTTTTCTTCCCTCTTCTTCCCTGCCATTAACTGTTTCATAATGTTGCCACCAAAACGAAATAAATTCAGTGAACGAGTGCTTTAAATACGGTTGAGAAAACCATATCAAGCTGGAGACAGGGGTCCCTTGTCCCCATCTCAGTTCCTAGCAATTCCCTAATTCTGCCTCTCCCTTATTCTAATACCTTCAGAAAGTCTGAGAGAAACGAACTTGATTTTGAATATGAGAATGGAGAGAGAGGTGTGCGCTTCTCTTGGAACATTATATCCACCTACGTGAATATTAATAAGTACTCCAGTGTTTAGGCAATACCTTAGAGGTGATTTGCAGTAGTGAAAATAACACATGGCATCATTAACATGCAGGGCATCATCCAGAGTCATTGAGAGACTTTTCATTTATTTTAATAGACTTTGGATAGATGTAAAGACCTTAAAATTAAATTACAGTATTAATTCTTTTAATGGTTAAATTAGAACCCACAGTGTTTCATTAATAGTAGCTTATGAATAATAAAATTGTTATTATTGATTAGTGGTGTTATTTCGTATTAGTACAGGTATATTTTTATTATCTTCATACCATGAAAATGTGTACAGGCAAAAGCTGCTTATTTACTGCCTGTATACTAATAACTCTCCATGTAGGTGAAGGCAAGCAAAACAATTTGAAGTGTGTTCTTCCTCACTAAGTCAAATTTCTCAGCATTTTGAAATGTTGCAGTTGTTTGAAGCAGTTAGTTGTTACTAATAAAAGCACTGCTAGGGCCTTTAAATGGTTGAAAAATAATATAGAGGTACAAAGTAGCTACCCTGGCATGTGAAGACACAGAGTAGGTAGAAATGGCCAGTACAGCACCCAGAGTACATTTTTCTGAGAAACACCACACGTAATGGGGTATAATAACATATGAAGCATCTCTGGAGCAGAAAACAAAAATTCTCCTTATTTTCCAGTAAGTAAGTGGGGATAAAACTGTCAAAAGCGATTTTACATCGTGGAGAATTTAAATACAAAATTTTGAGAGTTTCTTAGGGTTTGTTATAATCGAGTAGAGTTCAGTATGTGAATGGCACAGACCAGCCCCCAGAGGAGGTTTGTTTAGCCAAAACAAGCAGGTTTGGGTGCCTAACAACAAGTTTTCATGCTGATGAAGCAACTTGGGCTGAAACAGTTTTGATTGGAGGAGGGTTTGGTTAGAAGATAAAAATTCATGGAAACTGTTTCTAAAAAATCTATTCTACCCTTTCCATTAAAGAAAACAAAAATAATTTTTTTAACTAAGCCCAAAATTCTGATTTTTATTTCAACTTATGCTGAAAGTTTCTTTGGGAAATATGAATATTTTAGAATATTTTATGTAAAATAAGAAAGGAATGGGAGAACAGATGGGGAATAGCTCTGAGAGTAAAATATATATCTATATCTATATATCTCAAGTTTCAATTTGGTGCTTACTGAGTTTTCAGTGCTTAACAACTAAACTTTAACTTTATTCTGATCCATACCTTTGCCCAGATTGGTCATATTTCAAATGTTGTTTAATAGTAAAACAGCTGTTTACAACAGAGATTTAAAAAAAAAAAAAAATCAAGGTTTCTTGTAATAATATTCTTCATCCTTTATTTTAGTACATAAATGAGCAGGCTGACTCTTGAGTGCATTAAGCAAACAATCCCTGATGAAGTCTTGAGTTTAGTAGAGAAGCTTCAAAAGGTTTTTAGTTGTGGAGGGTGATGCAGTTGTGGGATGCACAGAGCTGCATCCCTTTCTCAAAAATCATCACTTACGACAGGGCAGATAAGCAGGTAAGGAAGGGGCAGACTGCAAGGGTGAGCCCTGAGACCTCTCTGTGAGCAATTTGGGGAGCACAGGGAGCTGGGACGTGTCTGTGAGCCCAACAGTGCTCATTGCTCAGTGCTGCTGGGCTCAAACGAGGGCTTTGTTAGTGTGTTGGATTGCACTGAAGAAACACTGGCCCTTTCACCTGTAGGGGCTTTTTACCAGATGATCTTCAGTTCTCTAAACTTTCTGTCCTTTGACAGCAGCACTGATACACACCTTTGCTGCTGGGTCACTGTGCAGAGCCTGGGCTCCTGGTATTCCCTCGTGTCACGTCACATCCCATGCAAACACGAGCAGAGCTTCTGCCGGCACGCAGAGTGCTGTGGGTTGGAGCTCTCGCTCACATGGCTGCACATTTGTCATGGCTTATCATGAGAAGGAGCTCGTGTGGCTAAATCTGTGAGTGTGAAGAGCAGAGGTGTTCACACAGCAGCCTGAACATCCTGAGCAAGCCTGCTTGGAGGAATGAGGTACAAATGTGTGAGCGAAAGGGGGGCTGGATTTGGAGGCACAGACTGACAGGGCGGCTGAAACAGATCGTTCTTGGAAGCAAACACATCGTTCCGCTTCTGCTTGCCTGTGTTCTGCCAAGAGGCATTTGCAGTCTCTAGATCATGATGGCTGCAACCTGCTGTGTTGAAACTTTTCTATCCACAGGCTGACTGTGCAGTGTAGAAGGATAATTTACCTTATGTGCACTTATCTTCTTCAGTGCCCAGGCAATTGTCTTCCTTTCCCTTCTTCTCTTCAGCTCTGTGAACTCGTTCATGTTATTTTCCACTAAGACAAAAAGTCTGATGTTGTCAGATGACCTCCAAAATGCAATACTTTCAATTAAAGCCTTTTTATTAGATTTGAGTTTTAAAGGATATGGGCTGTACTGAAAGTGGTGCCATGCAGTTTTTTTTACAGTGCAGAGTGAAATACCAGAATGCACAGAGAGTCTTTGGCTTTTATTTTGTTCTTAATCTCAGATATATCTAGAGAAATGAACTTCCAAAGGGTCTGAACGATTAATTGAAGGTATTAGAATTAGATCTACTTTTTTTCCCCAAATGCACTGTAAATGTTTTCTTAACTGTGAAGTCTGAGACCATAACTCACAACTTGTGCTGTCACTTCTCTGATTTGGATGCAGCAGCAAGGAGGGGGACTGACAATGGGAATGGGTTATTGAGTGACTTCTGCTTTTTGTGATAAGTCACGGTCCTTTACTCTGGTTTATTTAATGGAAACATCACAGTTAAGGATGTTAGGAAGGAACTGCAAACTTTGTTGCTATTGAGAGGACTTGGACGCCAAAGCTGCAAATATGGAAAGCACCATACATTTTATGGGGTCTGTCCTCAGTGTCTTGGGCTATCTGTCATAACCATTAATGAGAGCTGGTTGTGTGCATTGCATGGGGAATAGATCTCTGTGCTCTTCTAGTTTAATGTTCATTTGAATGTCAGGATCACTATCTCTCAGCTGACAGCATTGTAAATGTTTTTGACCTGCAGTTTTTTTGCTTTCTCAGTGATTCTTAATTGATTAATGTATTGCAATTAATCCCAAGTGGGATACCATTATTAACTTGCTTCATTAAATTACATACCAGTCTGTTAGCATTAATTCTCATAGTTGTCCCCTTACATTTTAGTGTTTTTATTTGAATAACTTGCCTTAAACTTGATCAGCATGCCTTTGTGTATTCTTTTGCTTCCCTTTCCTTTCTCTCACCCTTGATGTTCAAAAGTAGAATCAGTTTAAGAATATTCAGTGTGTCTAATGTCAGCATCTTAAACACAGTAATTTACTTCTCTGTGATTTAAAAATATCCTGTCTTAAAAAAAAATAAACCCCAACACAACACTTTTGTAGACATGCCATAAAAATTTTTAAATTTATAGAAAAATGTCTTGTGGAGTTTTCATCACCAGCCTCCTGAAAGTGACACTTAGATGTCTAATATGTAGAAATTACAGTTGTCAGTCTATAATATCACCCCTTCTGTGGTTCAAGAAGATTGAGACTCAGGAAGTCTACTGATTATAACCATGAGACTAAAAAACAAATTAGTTCCCTAACTACAGTAGTACTTTTTGCATTTTGCTCTCTGTTGTGTATTGTTGCTGCATCCCTTGGTCACTTTGTCAGACACGACAAAGCAGACCTGGAGCTGGGACAAGGTGGAGGGACCCCCAGCCTCTCTGGGGCTCCATCACTGTGTCAGGGAAGGGACAACAGCCCCTTGTAGAGTCTCTCTTTGTGTCTCTGGCCATTGGGAAGCCATCCAACGTGGCTTGTTTGCTGCAAGTAACTTTTCTCTGTGATAACGGTGATTGCTTCATCCCTGTCCTTCTTACATGTTCCAAATATGATGCATTTTGACTTGACCTTTTGTATAAGAAAAAAGAGAAAGACAGAAGCTGTAAATTAAGAATCTATTTTTTGCTGTCTAAGCTTTTGGAGAGTTTTGCTAGAATTAGTGTTAGTTACAGAATCAAAGGACATTTAAAGCTATACATTGATCTCCTTTCCTCTCCTCTCTCCCAAACACAGCAGCTGCCTCTGATAAGTCCCTGTTTTCTCCCAGTTTTTAAGCATCCAACCTGGATTCCAGGAAGATAGTTTTTATGCCTGTCTGCCCACCTCTTTTTAAAATTTAATTAAATTTCTCTAAAACAAGCTCTGTATTCATCCAGTTCTCCTACCCATTTGTCTGTCAGAGGATTAATCAAGTGTACTACATGTGGTTTACATTCATGGGACATAGATGGAGAAATCTAACATTTAAGTCAGGAAACTCCAGTTCTCTAATCCACATGTTGCCCAGTTGTGTAGGATTTTGAACAGGATTTGTGTAACCCTTGGAAAAATTACACCTGTTTAGTCAATCTGTATCTTCCATGAAACTGCAGAGTCTTCCTACGTCTCTGGTTACCTGTTAGTGTTATGGTACATTTTAAGTGAAGGTGAGCACAGAATCCATTCGTAAATGATTGCCTAGTTTCACTTTGTGCCATAAAAGAGAGATTGGTTGTAAAGTCTGAATATATAATATAGATGGGTAAAATTGGGGCTTCCTTTCCCTTTAGATCTTTTGGCTCAGATGAAAAAGTTACTCTTATTAAATATAAGCTGTTCTGCCTGAAGAGTTATTACTGTAGTTCTCAGCTATAACAGTCCCACGTTTCTCCCAGTATTGGCAATAATAAACAATACAAGCTTCAGACAGAATTTCCTGGGTAGCATACCAAATGTTCTAGAAAACCTTCTCGGACAGCAGCTAATACATTTTTAATACAAATAAAACATAATTCTTCAGTCTTGTTTCAGTTTGATCCCTAAGGTAGAAAAAGTATATGGACTATGCATAATTGATGTATTTGTTGGAAGTGTTTACCCTGGTACTCCATTCACAAAGTCTCTTTTTGTTAATAGGTTGCCGTGAGATGTAAGAATCACTTAGGGCTCACACTGTACAAATAAATGCAGCGTGTCATTTTTGTACAATCAGTGCGGTGTTTACACAGTCACCCTAATTGTGTCTTTGTGCTGCCCACGCCAGCCGGCATTAGTCAAGTCACAGAACAGATCCAGCTGAAATGTCAGTATTTTTCCTAGGTCAGATGTGATGGGAAAGCATGAAAGCGTGCAAGGGAGGGAAGAGGGTGGTTGGGAGCAGAAGGTGCTGCCCACCCCTTTCAGGGACAGCATGGATTGGTGTCGGGTTGGCGTGTCCATGTAAGCACCACCCCAGTTATTACCAGTGATATGTGTGGTTTCTTGTGCAATTCCTAAACATTACACATGATGCAGAGCAAGTGTGCAGGAAAATATTCCTCAGTAATTTAATTATCATCTGTCCTAAATTACTGTAAATCCAGTGTTACAGTTTACTGCCAGAGGGTTAAGTTGTTGCTGGTTTTTGTCATCAGTAGTTTCTGTGCTGCAGGACAACTGTGGGAGAGATGATTATTGAGGGTTTTCTGAGCCCATGGTTTTCTTTCCAGGGGTCAAAGAAAGGCAATGAAAGTAAGTCACAGTCTAGTCTGGTCTCTTCTTACGTCTTTGTACAGAGGTAGACATCCGTATGTATGGCTGATGGTTTAGCTGATAATGCTGATGGCGTATCACCCCCAAAATAATTCTGCAGCCGAGATGGCGGCTTCTCCAGAGCAACCCTTGTATCTGATGTTTTACCTTCTGTGAATCTAAATCAGAAATCTTCCCGTTTATGGGGTGGAGGTGAGGGTGTGTAAACCTGGGAACCCTTTTACAGCATAACTTTACAGTAGCTTTCAGACGTATCTTCTGCATCTGGGATTCACTGGAAAGCACACTAATTTGACTAAGGTGATGAGTTCCAAATGAGCTCAGTGGTCCTGATTTGAGTAATATTAAACTCGGCTTTGTTTTAAATTCAGGTGTGCTGGTATCAGAATTTCCAGAACAAAACCAGCACAGAAGCCAGGATGTGCTCTTACGCTCTGCTGGAGATAGGTGAGAGTCAAGAATGCCAATCACCTTCTTAGTCTATGCTGAAAAGTGAAATATGGGTTAAATAAAGATTGCTTAAATCTGTTCAGCACCTCTGATCAGTGAGTTTTGATGGAGCAGGATTTTTCCTATGAGCTTATGGTGTTTGCAACTGTTTCACAGCTCTGAGGAGCCAAGGAAAAGCTGCCTGACTGACGCCATCAGAACAGTATTTAGCTGCTGATTGTAACTGTGCCATTTCTGTGCATCAAAAATGCATTGTAATGTGGTCATTATCAAGACTAAAGAGACTTTCTGAAAGAGGGTATTGGTTTTGCAACATCTCTACTGTATCAAATGAAGCCTAACTGGAGATTTGGCAAAGTGTTCTTTATGAGCAAAGTAACATGATGTACCACATTAGAAAGTAGCTCGGTTATTAGAAAGCTCAGTCTTGCTCCTGATAAAATGGATTTTTTTCACCGTAAAATTCATCTTTACTTGCTGCAAGAATATTGCTAAAAGAGATTAACTTTGAATCTCAGTGTATTTTATAGTGTGTCTCATGTTATTTTAAGGCTGTAAATACATTAGCTGATCGGTAAGCTTCACTTAAGTTACTTCTTTCTGGGTTTTTGAAGAAATGGGATCATGTTATGCAGGAATCAGGATGATTGAATTGAATCACCCCTTGTAATACTTATTTTCCCTTGGGATCATGCGACCAGATCAATATTTAAAAACAGCTATATGGGTAAGTGTTGGGAAAAAAAAGCAAAGCTCCATAACCTTAACAGCTAAGCTAGCAATCTTTTTTGTGCCTTTTATCTGTGGTTTGCCTGGTATTATCCACATGCCTATGTAAGAAGTAAGAAAATAATTTTATTATTTTCTTATTCCTTCTTCCCTCCTGCCTACCTTGCCACCTGGCAAACCTTCTTTATCATATCTAGATCCTATAAAAATATCTAACATAATTTGAAATGCTCTTGTGTGAAACATGATTAGACTACATCAATCACTTTTCAAATATTTTTTTTTCCCCAGTATTTTGTATTCTAAACTGCTAAAATCACACTCTTTTATATCCTGCTGCATTTTATGGAAGGCATGAACAGACAGTTCCCCATCTTGGGTGAACCAGTCTTATTAAGTACTCTCCCAAAGTGCGTGCCAGTCAAATTAAGCTTTAGGTTAACATTTTGGAATGCTCTCCTCTTGCCAGCTCATTACCAGTGATATGGCTAAGCAAACTGTTGCCTTCTGCTATTCCAGATATCTACAGAGATTTATTACATTTCAGCTAATAAGCTTACCTTCCCTAATAGCACGCAGCCCACCCCACCTTATGGCTTGACTTGTCTCTGCTCATAACTTGGGCAGAGGATTAAAGGCCAGAAGTAAAGCTGGCTTTTAAACCTGTCTGAGTAGAGCTGTTTGGGGGTCCCTGTGTTGCGGATGGGAACATCCATCACTTTGGTGTCTGAACTCACTCATTATCTAGACCAGCTCTGCACTCCTCCTCAGGTTGGTACCAATCGCTCTCTGTGGACAGATGGTGTTGGGACAGGAGGGTGATGCCTGGGCAGGTGGCACCACCTCAGTGTGCTGCAGGGCCATATGGGCTCTCAGGTTTTAGAGAAGCTTGGTCTGTGCATGCAGTACAGCTGGCTGCTACCACACCTGTCTAATAGAGTTGTTGAAAGACTGTATAAATTCATGCTGAGCTGTGGAGATTATCTCTGTCAGCTGTTCTTGTGTCAGAAGCAATTTTTTTTAATGCTGCATTTGTGTCCTTAATGCCCAGCCTATGTCTGCCTTTTAGAAAGTGCCCCTTTCCTTCCTTCATTGCACCTGAGACATATAAGATACATAGTGTATTGCCTCTACAAATAGAAGATTTTTTTATGCCTTCCTTACCATGCCACATATTAAAATACTTGCTGCCCTCCTTAAATCTGAGTGTAGAGAGAGCTGCAAGTGCAGGTGCATCCTACCAGTGTTCTGGGGGTACAGACCAGGCTGCAGGGAACATGGGATGCTCCAACATCAAGCTTTTGGGCAGTAGTGCCTCACTGGAAAGCCTCTCATCCTCACAGCAGGCAGCAGTGCAGCGCTCTTGGTGTGCTTGTTGCAGCTGGGCTGGAATTCAGACTGTGTTGGGTCTCGGGCATTTTGGACAGGGTTGGCTGTGCAGCCTGGCAGCGAAGATGTCCCTCAGTGCCAGCCCTCTGTGAATTGCCCTCACAGAGCACTGACTTTTTAGTTCCCTCCATACCAGCTCAGACTTTTGGCAGAGAAAACCCTAATGCAGGCTCTGCTGTCAGTGGCAGGTGCTTGTATATGGGTGGTGACATCAATAGACCGTGCAGCCTGCCAGGTTTTAAGGAGAGAAATAAGAGACTTTTCTAGAGGTGGATACCAGAACTGGGGTCCTGGCAAAGCGTGTGCCAGGAGCCTGAATGGTCCAGCTGATTGCCACAGCATTGGAGATCGGATACATGAGCTGTGGACACCCAGGAGTTACAGTGTTGGAGTGTGAGAAGAAAGGAAAAGGAATAAGGAAACATAAGGAAACACCTCAAATTAATAACCAGGTTTTATGTCCAGCAGATTCAGAGAGGAGGAGAGGAGATGGAAGACTCTTCCTGAGAACATTCCTGTGTACACCCACCTGCAGGAAGCATTTTCACTGCTCTGGGTCAGGCGAGACTTGTTCAAAGAGCACCTTTTGTTCTAACCATGTTTTAAGTTTTGTTTTAAATCTTGTTCAGTTGTATTTTATTTCTTCTCTCATACATTTCCCTGAGATTTTGAGATTCTGGCAATTTTGAAGTTCTATCCTGTGTAGGAGGAGGGCTTCCTGACCAGAGACAGAGCTTGAAAACCCCTTCCGTAGATGGGTCACGCTCCACAGGAGCACTGGAAAGCTGTAAGAAGCCCATGGAGCAGAGGCATGAAGGCTAGGGTATCCTGAGGAGTTCTGTGGCTTTAAGACTATCACATGCTCGCAGTGATTGAATAGCATTCACTTTGCCACTGCTGAAATGTAGAACGTCTTGAAACAAGCATACATGTCATGTTAGTTTTTGTATTTCTTTGTATTTCAAGAGGAAGAAACTGCTGCCACAAACGGAATGTTTCCCAGGCTTTTAATGCACTTGTGTTCTAAGTGCTGTTTTTCTGCACAGAATTTCCCCGTTTCCTCTAAACATGAGCCATGATACTTGTTGTAATGTTTTTATAAGGAACTGAGTTGTTAGGTCGTGCTAACCAAGTGAAAAAGAAACATCTTGACATATGATACTCACTGTTGTGTCTAGTGTTACACCAGGTGAAACGGGGAGGTTGAGCTGTGCTTCTGTTGCTGCAGGAACTTGAGCAGTTCAGAAGCAGCTGAGAAAAAAAATTGCAGGCCAAATCCTGCCACTCTTAATTCGATGGCTTGAAGGAGATTGAGATGGACTGCTTCATTTCTCTCACCTGCTCCTTGGAGCTCTACTGCCGTGACTGCCCCGTGACAGCCCTGTGACTGCTCTTGGTGCACCCACACTTCACACCCACTGGCTCTGGAGCCCTTGGCAGTCCTGCAGCTGGTATCCTTGGCACTCTCTTGCTGGCATCCGGGTTTCCCCTGGACAAACCCACCCACTATCCTCAGTAGCCAAGGCTACTTCTTTCTTCTGTCTCCCTGAAGAACATCTGGTGGGAGTGGAAGGGAATGGGGACTTCTTTGGAGAGGCAGCAGGTGGAGAGGAAGAGGTGGGAGAGTTATGCAAGGATGCCCAAGGGGGTACATGGAACAGTTTGGGAAGGGAGGATGCTGTAACATTTGAGGAGACAGAAACAGCTCACTGGGTGGAAAAAGAGAGCGAGGAGGATGTGGCAGGTGGGTGATGGAAGAGGGAGGCAACTCAGACATGGGAACATAGGCAGAAGTGAGGAAACTCTGAGGATTAGTAGGTGCTTTCTTCCTTAGGTACCACTAGCACTGAACTGTGCAAAAATTACAAATGCAAGAATGTATCATAGTTGTCCTTTTGTGCTGGAAAGCTATTAATGAAAACCACTGGTTTAGTGCTGGGTCCTTGTACCACAAAGATACCAGGAAGCCCAAGAGCCCTCCCAGCCCGTGGCTGCTGCATTAGACATGGGGAATTTGATGTAGCAAAAAATCCAGCTGCAAAAATTCTGTTAGCAAAACTCCTGTAATAAAAATTCCTTTTGGGGAGGTCAACTCACACCAACCTCTTTAAAAATGAGGTAAAAGGAATGGCAAACAAACTGTGTTGGAATTCGATTTTTCAAAGCATTAGATTAAAAAAAAAATCTGCCCTACAATAATTTGTTTTCACTGGATTTCTAATTTAATTGTGAACTGAGGTGTGGTTGTCATTAGGGAAGTGACTGTGTAACTTAATTGACATTTCTGCATCCTTTGTGTTTGTGACTCATAGATGCCAGCTTGAGTCATCTGTGCTGCCCGGCTGCGGCTGGAGGGAGCCGAGGGCAGTGCTGGGAGAGAAAAAGACAGGACTTTTCTTGTAGAATGAATGAAAGATGTTGGAAAGCTGAGACGATTCCTTTTCTTCATTTTAAGGGAGTGATTGATGTGACCTCTCTCACCAAAATCCTTTGTGTTGGCTGGAAGAGAGGGAAAGGCTGGAAATCTGCTGTGTCCTAGGCAAGCTTAGCTGGAGCAATTAAATTAAACCCCTGCAAAATGCTGGAGTTCCAGATGTCCATCTGGGCTGTTCCCTTCCAGCCTTTACATTTTGCCCAGGAAATTTTCCTGTTTAGCCATCAGACTTCATTGTTTTATTTTCATTTTAAAAAAAGAAGAAAAGAAAAATGCTGAAGATTTTTTTTTCTCATTTGCACATTTTTGTACCAAATTCAAGCCAAGAGCAGAAGAAAATGAGAGCTAACTTCCATTTGTGGTTTCACAGTTTTGAGTTTAGCCTCTCCAAATGTGTGAAGCTGTACATCAAGGAGTGGGTGTTGCAGGATGATCTGGCTGTAGTGCTCATTATAGTTTTCTCATGACACCATTCCATTTTCCTCCCTACATAGGTCAAAATGGTTATTTTTACCTAAAAACTGTAAATTGAGCAAATTGTGAAAACTCTAAAAGAGACCCAAATCCTTTTTTCGCCCCCTTTTTTTTAACTCAGATGATGAGTACAGTTTATACGTGATGGCAGTTTTTATAAAGTAGCCTCCATCCTGATAAAATGTTACCCCCTGGTGTGTCATTTTTCCAGCTGAACTGCTGGTAGGATTGAGAGATCTTGCACACTGCTGCTTAAATAAGTAGACTACATGCTCTATGAAGAAATCATATTATTTTCTCAAAGGAGAACAAGTAGGCTCAGTGCACCGAAATTGCTTTAAATAAACTTGCAGCTACTGTAGCCCTGTTTTGCGCAGCTGCAGATGGTAAAGTCTATCAATCAAGCTTTCCCAGCTTTGAAAAGCTGCCACTGAAGCTGCCTCTCCTCTGTTGCAATTACATTTTTGTCTTTTACAGAACTTTGTCTGAGATATTCTATTACTACTAATCAGATTGTGCTCTTGGCCTGCACATATCTTTTGTTTTTCCTTAGATATATGTGTATCAAGATCTTTCAATAATTTGTTAATTGAATGTACTGTTCACTTGCAGTAAATTAGCTGCATTCATACAAGAATGCTTTGGGGAAATTAATTAATTTAGCAATGGAGTAAATCAAAGTTTGGGCAAAAGAATGCCTTACAAAAATAAAGGAAAATGCATTGCTGGCTGTTTCTTTACCATCCTGCTGGTTGCAAATCTTGTGATAGTGAATGGAGGAAATGCTGTGGAGGGGAAGCTGCAGAGTCTTCCACAGCCGGGTGTTCCAATCAGTCGCTGCCGGCAGGTTACAATGCACGATCAATGTTTCTGTCTGCTCACAAAGGAACTCGGTGTGCACAAACACAGAGCACTCTGAGCTGAGTTATTAAGCAGACTTAACTCTACCTCGGAGTTTCATGGTCTTGGGTTTTTTTTTGAGACAGTCTCTCTACAAACCCATGCAGGTTCTGCTGTATGTTCTTCTGTGGCAGCCAGTGCTTTGCTCTTTCTATGACAGTGATATTTCAGCCAACCTTTGGTGGAAAAGTGAGTATTTATGCTGCTTGTGTTTTCAAGCATCCCTACTGGACATAATGAAAGGGGAAGTTGCTGATCTATACCCTAGTTTGTCCCATCCTTGCCCCACGGTGTCTGTAACTAACTGAGGTCCAGAGGCAGCAGGTACAAAGTGATGCAGGGGGTGAGTTAAAGGCTGAGAGGAGCAGTGGGTTGCAAGCAGCTTCATTGCACTCAACGAAAGATGAGGGACGGCCATGACACCTGACCCCAAAATCAGTTCAATAGCTTTTAAAACCGTTTTGGACTTCAAAAAGTAAAAGAAAACGTGTGGCTTCTTCTTTGGCACTGCTAGTGAGTACACACTGCTAGTAGATACCCTCCAAAGCTGTAGTGAAATATGAAGTTAATACATCACTAGCAAGCTTTCAGTCAGAATGATGTATTATTCAAAGTGGAATTAGCTAGAAGGATCAATGCACACCCATTACTCTATTTAAAATAATCATTGGAAGTCTCATTAACTTTTTTTTCCCCTCTCTTCAAACAACATAGTGAATGAGACATTTAGGAATACTCCCTCCTCCAGCATATGCACCTCTACAACTTCAGTATATTTTCATTCATAGCAGGATTATTAACACCTGAAGGCCAAAACCAGATTTAACTCAACAGAGTTTGCCTTCAAATCACTGAACCTGAAACCAGTTGCCACAGGCAAAGGCAGAATTAGCTCTAATGCACATTCTTTAAAAAATCAAAGGTCATGGTAGTATCTGTGTGAAATAGTGTGTGTGCCAGCATAAGGTTCAGTGTCACATCTTGCCTGGGTACCTGTTATTCTCTCTGGTTTTACACATGAGTAGAAACTTGAAGTAATAAGGGGGCTGTTTCCATTTCTTGTTTTCCCTTACAAATATATTCTGCATGATACTTTGGGCAGTTCATTCATTACACAGCAAATGCCTTCTGCCTCCCAGCTCACCTCTGCCAGGCTGCAGGCTCTTGGCCAGATTTGTCCTTTTGCATCTACTCATATGGGAGATGTGCAATTATAGCTTATATGGGGGAGATGGAAGAAAATATCATCTGTGGAGGAGCAGGAATATATCATGCTTGGATCATTTAGTGCTTGTGAAGGTGAAAAACTTAGAGCACCAAATCTAGCTTACCATTATGTCAGGAGCTCTGTAGGCATTTTCTTGGCTTCACAGATAGCTCAGTGTGCTGTAGTGTTGACCAGTATCCCTTCTCACCCATAGGTTCTCCTGGAAAGCTCCGGATAAATATTTCCTACTTTATTTCAAAGCAAAGCACATGTAAACTTTTCATATCTGTTCATCCACATTCCAGATCCGGCTGAAATCATTCACTTCCTTTTATTCAGTAATGTTTAAGAAACAAGATATTTATCCACAAGCACACATGTGACAATGTGAACTTCAAAAGGGAGAGAAGCAAGAGGTGGGACAATGGAGTTAGTGCAGAGTAGGAGGGTGTGGACCACAAAGCCAGGACGTCCTTTCCAACTGCTGCAGCCTGAGGCGGGTTAAAGCATTGTTGTTCAGGAGGATTTAGCAGTAGGACCTACCCAAGCTGATAGCCAGCCCTAAATTATTTGGCCCTAAAGACATGAATTTGAAGAGTTTCACAAGCAATATCCCTAGTGCTTTCCCTGTACTAAGAATGTTTCTTTTACTGGCGATTATCTTGGATTCTTTAAATCCTGTTGCTGTGATGTTAAAATACATATTGTGTGGTGCGGTGTTCACATTAATGGGATTCTTCTAATTTCTGTTCTAAACCAGTGAAAATCAGGTCCTTTCCCATAGAGATTGAGTACTGGCATCTGTCCAACACCACTGAGCTGATAAGAGAATAAATTGTTTAACCATGTTGATTGTCCTGAAACCCTACAGGACAATTTAATCTCTGCAACCTAGTTAATTTATAATAGTTTTCTTTTTCTTCTTAGTTGTTTGTACAGAGTGTTTGGAGACTTAGGGTTTTGCCTGGTGAGTTGTAATCTTAACCACAAGCTGCATGGGAGCTGAAGGCGCACGGTTGGGGGAATATTACCCCTGACTTTCACTGTTGTAATTGAAAGTAGAGTTTGACACATTGGCATCTTTCTGTGTCAGCCGTTGTCACTGGCTTCAGCTGCCACGGTTAAGTACGTAGTCATTCATCCTTGGCAGCCACCGTCCTTTGCAGCACGAGAGGATGGTCTCTGGATGTTAATGCTCAGCACTCTGGGAGCAGCTGCCTATATCGAATTCAAGGCATGCAGATTGTCTTGGCCATTTTACTTAGCAGATGGGTAAGGCTTGATAGATTGAAGATTTAGTTTCCAAGTCAAGGGCCAAATGTTGCAGTGGGAGAGAAAAGTAAATTATATCACTATTCGGAGGGGAAAGGCTCAGGTACTGTATCACAAAATTGTTGCCATTCATTTTCCTCTGCCTTGCACAAAATGCATGTCATTTCACCTTTCGATATAGCCGACTGTGGCATTCTCCTTCACTTTGAGATGCTTCGCAATACTGTCTGTGAGCCCATTTAATGAGCTTGAAAGCAGTTGCTGCAAATTTATGACAGTTTAATGTCTAAATGCCAGATTTTTTTTAAAGGCGGAAATGAAAGAGAAATTTGTGTTTTGTATCAAACCAAATAGGTGTGTTTCCTTCAGGTCGTTTTCCCCCACACCCTTTCCTTCCACACAACATCTATTCAAACATATTTTTAAAAAGGAAATGTATTTCTTACTCCTGAGCTGTTCTAGTAATTAATATTCACCTACTTCTCACAAGGTGGCTGATATCAGTGATCATTAGAGAGCTCTGGGGTGCTTCCCCCAGACATTCTTGGTTGGAGGGAGGATAATCTGGCTTTCAGAGAGGATGCCTGGACCTTTGGGGAATGGGGGGGATCTGACCCTTTGGGCAGGGGTCTTAAAGTCTGGTGTTGCTGTGTGGCTTCTCTAACTGCCTCAGCGTGTGTTTGGGGCTTCCCCTGTTTTTATTTGTTACTGTTTCTAAAATAAGCTTTGCAGCTCAGTATTTTTGCCTGAGACCTTTTTTTTCGGCTTTACAGAACTGTTTCCAGCAGAACGACAGGTCATGGGTTACTTACATGACTTTAGCATATGGCTTAAATTATATAGCATGTGGTATAAATTTTAACACGTTACAACTCTGCTGAGTTTTGAGAAATCAGGGTCTTCAGGAGGTTCTAAGTTTTCCTATAAAATAATCAGATGAACAGAGAGCTTTGGCTGCTTAATCTACAATGAGTGATAGAAAATGAGAACTGTTTGGGTTTTTTTAACTCATTAGGACATGCTGAGCTCAGTACTGCTGAAACACAGGGCTAGTACCTTGCCCAGTAAAGTCTGTTTTTACATGCTGTGGCTTGGTGCCCAGACTAGCATGGTCAGCCTGGCTCAGGTGCTCTGGTCTGTCCTCTGGTCACACTTCTGCTCTGCTCCTTTGCTGGAACCATCCTCTTTGGAGTACCCTGAGAAGCTGCTGAGCTCCCTGGCGTGCCTCTGAGGGTATAGCTGGAGAAACAGCACTTTCAAGCAAGGAGACAACGTGTTGTGCTGCTGAGAGGTGTTGACACTGTTGTCAATGGAGTTCATGACTGATCAACCTTGTTCGCTGAGGAAGGAATAATTTCTCAGTCCCTGCATCAGATGCAGGAGCTGTAAGTAAATCTAACCTGTCTAGAGTAATGACTTTCACCATGACTTCATGTGAAGAACATATCTGGTTTATGACTGCAGAATGGGGTCACTCGTGCCTTGCCTTTTCCCATATTGCAAATATTTGTTTTGTTCATTGCATTAACATCAAGCCATTCTTTCTATTCGGAATGGCAGGTGCACCAGGTATCGAAGGCACCCAAAGGGTACAATAAACAAAGAGATTTTGCTTCTTCATGTCATGTTCATCCCATATTTACCCTATGGTGAGAGCTCTGTTAGCACAGGAAACTGCTTAATGATATCTCTGTGTTTGTTTTTCCATTGTGCTTAATATGATAGTTACCTATTTATTTCTGCTGAAGAGGATTACAGGCATTTTTCAATTATAAATGATGCACACAAGCATTATTTAATCTGTTTACTGCAGACCTATAGAGTGTTAGTCAGTCTTGAGCAAAAACATCTTGTTCAGGAAACAACATTTGTAGTAGTAGTACTGTGGGTATTTTAGGGCAATTTCAGGATGCTTTTCCATCTGTCTACTAATACTCGCTGTGCAGCATCGCAGGCTTGTGTTTGTGCCTGGAATTCCTGTGCTTGAGAAATTGTCATTCTTGGTGTTCCTTCTGTGTTAAGGTCTTGAAGGAGTAGGGGGAAACACTCGCAGGAAAGGAAAAGCTTTGCCTGGCTTAGACAAGCGTTGGGTGAAGCCGAAGTGCCACGACCCAGTTACAGATGTATGAACTTTCTCTAACTCTGCAGCCAAGGTACCAGCAGAAATGTGGTGTGTAAAGTCAATCCGAAGAATTCATTGCTGTTTTCCTTCAGGATATATTCATAAGTTAATAAAAAAATACATTGCTGTAACACATTATATAACAAAGCAAGTTAAAAACAGTTTGTAGAAGGATATAAGCTCAAGCTTCATGACATGGAAACATAAAGCAGGTCAGAAGGACACTTCTGGAGATTTTTGTCCTTTTCTCCTTCTTCTTTTTTCTTGCCCTTCCTTTCTTTTAAGTATCAGCTGTTGTCAGAGACAGAATTCTTGTATGGATGAATCTCTGATCTCAACCAGCGTGGTAGCTGCAGGCCAGTTAAACCAGAGACATGCAGCAGTGGGGATAGAACTTGACATTTTGGGTTTCAGAAACCTCCTTTTCTCTGTGAACATAGTCAGAAAAAAGGATCCAGAGAAGTTCAAAAAAAAAAAAGGAGAGAGGAAATTCTAGGTGGGTTTTTTTTTAGTTTTTTAAGAATTTGAAGGAGAAAAAGATGTAAGAAAACTTCTGTTCTGAAGTCTTAACCCTTGCACAAAATGAGGAAACTTTTGGTCACTTTTCTAATGGTCTTACCAAGGCCCTGAAACAGTTGCACTGAAGTGTGAGAGAACTGTATGTGAATATAAGGGAAAAAAAAAGGGAAAGCATCTGGTAGGAAAATAAAGCTATATCCCATGCAGGTCTGAACTGACATCTCCGCAAGTGGTACTTGTTTGAATGTGATTTCTAAAGAAACATGAGATCCCACTCCCCATAGCCCCAAAGAAACATGATTACAGATGCATGGAGCATTTGCCTTCCAGTCTCCAAAGAAATCCCGTGCCTGTTGATTTTGTGCTGTTGAAGAACACAGCACATTTGCTGAAGGTGCTATCAAAGAGGCGGCGTGGCTGGATCTATACAGTCACACCACCTCAGCAGATTAAAGGGGCGCTGCCAGGGCTGAGGTTAAGGATTGATCTGCTTTGACACAAAATCCCAAAAGGAAGAGTTCTAACCTTTACGATTCCTTCTATCTATTTGCTTTCTTCAAACCGATTGCAGCTGTCACCAGAAATAAAACCAAAGTAAACAAAATAAAACTCTTTACCACTTATGCTTAGGCAGTAATAAATAAAACATTGTTTAAGTCCAGTGCAAGATTTTCTTATGTTCTCATACTTAAATGCTGGTAGCATTTTAATGTGTTTTTTTATTTTGTTTTTGTTTGGTTTTGGTTTTTTTTTTTAGTGGTGGGCAGAATTGGAGAAACCCGAACAAAGGGAAAAGATGCAGGAATGTGTCTCACAACAGGCTCTGTATTTTTTGTGTTTCCTTTTGATTTGTCAGATGCCAAACAGAACCTACAAAGTGGGTCATTGGGTCTGCTGTACTGTGATTATTATTTATACAGGATCCAAAGTGTACAGAGCACCCCTTTGGGCATATAAAAGTTTATGCCTCAAAGAGCTTGCAGCCTTCAGGGCTAATGGTGTTATGTCCAGTAACATCTAAGCTGTATATATTTCAAAGCTGCTTTTGCTACTTTGATAATTTTATTGCATTTTTTGCCCTAGATGATCATTGCAAGTTGTGGAGTACTGTGATCAGGAAAGGATTTTCAATTTCCACCACGACACCAAACCATTTTGTATCTAGAGAAGTGCATGAAAATGTGTCCTGAATAGAGCAGTTCAAAGGCCAAATAAACAGAAAACAGAAAGGTGGTTATGTGGTTTATGTCAATGCAGTTGGTTGAGATGATAATGAGGTTTATTTAATTCCTAATTAGTCATGGGGAGGAAGCACAAGAAGAGAGGGACTTATACTTGTGAAACTTAGGCAGTGAAACTTCCAGTTTTCTTGTCAGGCCATTACAATGTGTAGTATTTTTACAATAACACATTTCTTGGATGTGCTATGGTCAATGATGTCCCCTTCCTAGGAACAGCTCCAAGCTGGTTCTGCCCTTCACGCGTCAGTGTGTTCCCTGCTGGGCACAAGGTCCTTTCTCAGGGTTTTCTTCTTTTGTCTTCACTCCTTTCCAAATACATTAATACATTGCCATAATGTGATTAAACTCTGTTTTTCCTCATGACATTGAGGTCATCAGCAGGCAGTAAAATACAGAGGAGCTCTTTTGCATCTGATGTGTTGCCCATTGGTAGCAGTCCACCCAGAAATGATCAACACTGCTCAGGTTCTGAAGCTGACTGGTTTGGAAAAAAAGGAAGACTGTACCCCATGAATAAGATACATGCCAGTATTTATCTCCCAAAATTAAATTGGCAAGTATCTTAAAAAATGGAACATGTTCGCAGAAATTGTGAGTTATTCCTTCAATACCTCTGAAGAGGCAAAAGGTTAAAAAAAAAAATTGCATTATTGGTTGTAAATTCCTTGGCTGTGTGCAAGTAAGTGACTGAAGTGATGGGTTTAATTTGGAAGGCGTGGAGCTCAACAGAGTTAATCCTTCCTGCAGCCTTTCCCTCCTCTCTGTGGTGCTGGGTCTCACTGTTGTGGAGGATGTGGGTGATAGAAGGAATGCTGCAGGTTTTGGTCTGGCAATGCAGGCAATTACCCTGTCAAAAGTCGGTGATTTTTTCTCGATCCTCTCACAGAGCTTTTTTCCCTTTGTCCAAGTAACACTAAATTAAATAAACTTAAAAATATGAATAGCAATGAGATGCCAAGGCCCAACTCCATTAGGACTGAAAGGGATCCAGTTTCACTGACTGCAGTGGCAGCACCAGATTTATGGCCGTGTCAGTAAGGAATGAACTGGTCTGAGATAACTTCTGTTTATCACAGCAGTTTTCCTCTATGAAAGCAGAGGTAGATGGAGAAAAATCAGCTCTGTGTTTTTAGGCTTTGCAAGGCTGATAATGTGGCTAATGTTTTAAAGAATTCAGAGGACACTTCCTTTTGATTTAACCTTCCTCACTTTATTTTATTACACCATGTATCTTTGGCATTTGGTGAAGACCCATTGTAAATGTGAGAACTAAGCAGCTTGTTAGATAATTTTTTTTTTTTTTTTTTTGTCTTTAGAAGATTAAACTGAGACTGTTCTGCCTGATGCCAGAGTAGATGTAACCAATCTTGTATCCTTTGCATGTAGGTCAGTCAGAGGGACAATTCAGCACTGGATCCCATTATCCATGGGCTGAAGGGCGTTGTACATCATGGTAAGTAGCTGCTTAAACTTTCTACTTGTTGGGAAGGGGAGAAGGGCAGGAATATTGTCCTTAAGGGTTCGGGTCACCCCTGGAAGGACACGGTGAGCCCACACATTGCTCATTCACTGATGTTTAAGGGCATCACAGCCATTATTTGATTGGTAAAGATCAGAGTCATTTGTTACCTGAGAATGGTTTGGGGTTAACAGTAAACAATTTGTTTCTTTTCAGTCAGTGCTGCAGAACGCATAAGTTATCAATCAAAACCTGCTGCAATCTATCATTCATATTAGAACGTCGCAGGCAGCATGGATGCTTCACTCTGTTATTTATCTTCTGTTTGCTCTAAAAATACACCTCTCTGAAGTTTCTATTTGTTTATAAATTATTTGTCTTTCAAATTTAGGGAGCTGATAATGAAACAGAAAATTAACTATCTATGAAAATTAATTAAACTTTACAGCAGATGAACATCTTTCTAATGCTGACATAAATACGATCATTCAGCTGTTCTGATGCATATACCTATTATCCTTGAACTTATAGCAGGTACTGAAATAAATATTAATATATTTTATACTTTTATAACCAATTTTTTACTTAGGAATTTTCCTGAAGCCTTACCACAGGTAATGCATCATCAGCAATGACATCAAGATGCTCCGGTTTCCAAAGTACTCTTGTCAGGTTTTAATATAATGATTTGTAAAGTTTTAATAATCTCATTGTAATTCAAAAGGCATCTGCTGGAATGGTGCTCAGTACAATAATAAATCTCCGTCCCATCTATAGTGCTGTGATAAAACATCTTTGCACCTTTTCTGAGGATTGTCTTTAGACATTAGCTACTGCTGTAGAGCTTAACAGACATTTTTTTTCTCTTGACTGCAAACCTAAAACTAGTTGACAGTGTTAGATTAAAACAAATAGGATTTTGGATTAATTGTTCTACTTTCAGAATCATTTAACATTGCAACTGGGAAGGCCAATAAATCCAAACCCAGTGAAAAACGGGTTAAATGATAACATACCATAAAGTCCTTCATTTAGAGAATTTTCCTTAGGTTTTGCTGTTTATAAATTGCAGTGTTCTGCCGTGAAATAAAAACAACACACTGAGCTGAAAAACTGGTGTTGTTTTCCACAAAAATAGAAGTTATTACCTCGCTCCCACTGGGTAACAAAACAGGCCAGCAAAAGCAAAGCTGGCATGAGTTAGGCTGCAAGGGTTTTTTCAGTGTCTGCGTGTAATTTGACACTGCAGCCAAGCTGCCATTTAACTGGACTAGGATCTCTTTTGAGTTTTGTTCTTTACCTGCTTTCCATTTCAAGACCCCCTATCCGTGAAAGCACGTGGTGTTTTAGCCATGTCCTCGGGTTTTTCTGCTCCCTCTCTTGCTCCTCGCATTCAAAATACCCACTCATGGATAATCATACCAGTGTCTCCAAAGACGATTATTCCATTCCCAAAAATAATTGTTTGGGTAGGATGTGACTCGGTCCCGAGGCTGTGATTGCCTGACCACATAATGATCAGTCCATCTCCGTGCTGTCTACCCACAGCAAAATCTGGGTGGATAAAAGGCGTTTATTTTTGTTTTGTGCACAATGCACAGAAGTCTGCTAGTGTTTCAAGTAAAGGAAATCACTTGATATATTTCAATAGCTTGTTTCCTTTTCAAAACATTAAGGAAGAAAAAGAGGGAAATCATGCTTTCCTTCCTGTTTCAAAGGCCCTGATTAAAGGCCTTTTCTAAGGCTCTTTTGGTGGTTAGAGTAAAGGAATTTCCTCCTGCGAAGCAGTTGTTCAAAGAGATCGTTCTCTTTAGCTTAAATATTGATAGAACGCTTCAGTGAAGAATTCTCGTATCATATCTCGCTTTTAATGTTATTATGTAGAGTAATAGTAAAGATGTGAGAGTTTTATTCCAGATGCTCACATTTCTTTTCTTGATGTGTTTTACTTACATCTTACATGAGCACATTTTTTTGAATTTATCTGAAAAGCTTCTTCCTGTCTTCCATTTGGCTGCATTCAACTGGGACCCTAAGGCAACATGGACTTCTTGGCTCACATACAGTGGAAAACTCTTGTGGTTTTTGAATAGAGTGGTTGGATCAAGCAGGCATCCAACAAAAGGAAGCAAAATTGAAACCTTAAGTTTCTTTGCATTTTATAACAATTCCATGCCCGTGTTGGTTTTAGGTTGTTGTAACAATACAGAGGCACATACCTATAATGTAAAAATCAAGAATACATATGAATGTTGAGGTTTTCCATGTCCCTCTCCGTCGATCTGGCAAAGCATCCTTCCTGGGTTGTGCTGAACAGTCTCTCCTTGCTCACTCTCATTCAGTTTTCCAAAGGGGAATGGCACATCCACACAAACACTCGTTATCCTCATTTCATTATTTACTAGAAGGCCTGGTCCTGTATGGGGTCTCCACTCTGCACCACACAGAATAGGGCTCCCACACTGGTCTGTCACCATAATGGTTGACAGATCTGATGCTGCTTAGGTAGATGTAGGGATAGTACTCATGAGTGGTGAGCTGATTTTAAAATTTTCTTGCATAGCTTTTCTTTTTTCTTTTCTGTGAAGTTCTTGTATTCTTACAATGCCCTTCCAGGGGTAAGCGAACAGTTCCAAAGTCAGAAGTACTTTCTGTAGAAGTGAAAGCAATTTTTGCTTGATATTTCATCAGGGATTTGAATTACTTACTAATTTGATGGAACATAAATAATTGTGCCCTTCACAGTGTCATCAGCTTAGAAACAATGATAGAGAAATACACACATAAAAATCAATACAGACTTAGTTGCTACTTAGCTCACTTTGTTTCCTCATCTCCAGGCATAATTCTGTAGAATCTTAATGCCACATTAAACTTAATTTTACGTGAGCAACCATAAAAAGTTTCTTAGCTGGAAGGAAAACCATGGTGTACCAGACTGCCTAAAAGTGTCTGGATCTATGATAATGCTTTGGGGTTTGCCCCATGTCTTCCTGCTGAACAGGATGTTCCCACACCGTCGATGCTCCCCAACTCCCGCACCCGCCCTCATCGAGCGGCACAGGAACGCTGAGGAGACTCTTACAAGAACTGTCAAATGCTTGTTGCTGATTTTAAAGTTGCTTTCGTTTTTGTGCTCTGCCAAGGATTTGTCACACCTCCCGCCAGCCAGGTGCCTGCTCTTCTCACTCCTGCTTTCCCTGCCGCGGGGCACGTGGCGAGCGCGTCTGCCACATTGCGCACCCGGGGCTGACAGCTGGGAGCAGACAGCCCTCCCTGCAGAGGGGATGGGGTACAGGCAGGTGGGATTGGAAATTTCTGGTGCTGACTTGCCAGTGTCTTTCAGCTCTGATCGCTGGGGGTCTTTTTTAGTTCTTCTTCAAATGAAAGCTGGTGGGAAGGTTTTCAGCAGTGTTGGTGCTGGTGGGATGACGCACATTGTTAGTTGAAGGTGGATCATAGGTAAAAATGTCACTTATGCCTGGTTGTGCTTGCACCACACGTGGGATAGTCTTGGTGCTGCAAATCTGACTCCTCTGCCCCTGTTTTGCTGCTGATGTGCTCGGCTGAGTGCCCTGCCCTGAGCCCTTCTCTGCTCCTTGGCATTCCTTGTGATGCTGAGGAACACAGGGCAGGAAGGAGCTGCTCTCGTGCAAGGGCTGAGGAGGCTCCTGAGGCCTCAGAGAGAATGACTGTGCCCTTGTGGGAATAGGGGACTGTGAAATACCAGGTTATGTGTTACACAGTTGATTTGCATTAAAATGACTATCAAAGCTTTTGTCTGCCACATGCTCCAGCAAGGTCTCAGAGGAGCACCTGGCAGGATGAAGCTATTGCACAGAAACATTGCTTTTTCCACCTTTGCTGTCTTTGATTTGCCCTTTTTGGTACCGTTTTGTATGTAAGCCTCTTAGAGATGCCTTTTCCTTGTTCTTGCCAGCTGCCTGCAAGGCACTAAAATGAGTCCTCTTCCCTGATGCCAGTCCTGGGGCAGCACCCATTGCTGGAGGCTGCATGACATTCACCTTCTCCCAGCCTGGCACAAGCGCTCTGCACAGGACCAGAGTCTTGTTTTGCTGTGCAGGCAAAGGGTTGTCAGAGGGAACAGCAGCCCACTCTACCCCAGGCCCCTGGAAAATCTTTCAGGGTGATGGAAACCATGTTTTGTCACTCTGTCCTGTTCTCCATGGCTGTCATCAAGAATCTACACGGATCAGCAGAAAATTATTAGCAGAGCTCAAATAAATTACCACAGCAGAAAAGGCTCTATTAATGTCACAAAAATGGGGCTCTTATTCCCTTCCTTGTCAAAAGTGAGCACTGAAAATCAAAGTGCTACCAGATCAAAAGCTTAGGTACAAAGTGAATCAATGGCATCTGTTGCTTGTTTGTGAATGTGAGGTGGGGTGAGGGGAGGAGAGGAACCTTTGTTTATTTAAAAGGGAGCTTGGAAAAAAGTCCTAAAAAGCTATAACTGAAACTCAGCATGGAGCAGGGTGTAGTCTTGGATCTCCCTTAAGATGGGCAAGGAGTGGTCAGGCAAGTGACCACTAAAGTTCCAGGGCCTACTGGGGAGACCCCACCAAAATACAGCAGAAACAATTGCTTTAATACTGAAAAAGGATAGAGAATATATATATTGCACATCTTTCCAGTTGTCCTAGGTGAAAAATCAGTGAACAACCTGTTAAAATAAATCAGCACTAAAAAGGAAGCAATGTAGACGGTGTTAGTTACCCTGTGGATCTATCACACCAGAAGGCAAGAAAATACCATTAGCACCATGACAGGTTTTTTCTTTTGTTTTTAACTTTAACCATAACACCACCTGACAAGCTGTTTGCCTTCTACACCAAATATCGAGGGTTTGTAGAGAAGAAAGGTGGGGGAGAGGGCTGAGGGCAAGATGTGATACCGTGGGACCTCATCTTTGAAAGTAAAACTTTGAAGAAAGCAGCAGCTCAATTTGGAACAAGGAAGGGCCATCAAAGGGAGAGCAGCACGATGTGTTAAACTGAGAAGGAAATGTGGAGGAGCATTTCTTTTTCCTCGGGGATGATCTGAATATATTCTTTTGTTTTCTGATCTGTTCCTGTGTTCACAGTCAGAGTAGCCCTGTGAAAGGGGCCAGGACACGATTGCTGTGGAGCAAAGGGGAGGAGGAGAGAAGTGGGAAATGAAGATGAGAACAGAGGTGATAAGTTCACACCTTTATATAGGGCAGCTCTGTGCATAGCTGCAGGGGTCTGCATCATTTAAAGGAATAAACGGTGGAAGTGTTGGAAATCTCTGGTCCTTCACCTGTCTGCTCTGCAGTGCTGGTCACAGCTGAGTAAAGACCAGCAGCTGACAAAGAATTAATAGATTGCACAGAAACACTAATTCAATCTAACAAAAAAAAGATTGCAGTTGTTAAAAGTTACGAATTAAGGCTGAATGTGAACAAAGCGTCTGCAGGGAGTAGAAGCTGGGTGCTTTGCTGGTGGGTTTTGGGGATGTTTCCTGAGAAAAGAGGGGTGAGGAAGTCTGAGTGTGGTTTTGCTGTGGCTCTGCTGGAGCAGACGTGAACAACCCACACTCTGCTTCACTTCAGCCTCTGCCAGAGTCCAGTTTTTTCCAGGGATCCTCTTCTCCTCTAAACTCTTTGTCGTCGCTGCTTTTTCGTTCTATCACTGGTGGCCATTCTATATTTTTTAGTTTCCTTTGCCTCTCCAGATTCATGGACCTCTACCTGAGATTAGGTTTTGTGAAACCTGGAGAAATCTCATCCCAGTCTCAAATGGCAACAGCTGCTCTGCATCAGCACGACGTAAGGATTAAAGGTTCAGAATAACATTTTCCTTCTTTAAAGGGTTAAGACCTCTTCTCCACAGCTAAACCTTTTCCTCCTAAGCTGTTTTAAGAGAGGGAGGGAGAAAAATTAAACCTGAGACCAATACCTGGCATGGAAATGGTTTTTTGTGAATAAGAAACTTGCTTTTTTCATTCTTTCCTCCTGTTTTTTGTACCAGTCATTGGTTCTCTCAGATTAAATTAGTCTGCAGGACTGTGTTATTATCTCACTCCCCTCCTCCCTGCCAGGCTGTGCTTTCTGTGTCCTTACAGCTCCTTACATTGCTCAGCAGAGGCTCTGTTTTTTAAAGAACTAAATAAAAGTGAGAAAAATAAGTGTACAATAAATGACAAGAATTACCCTGAGTACAGAGGACTGTCAGATACTGCTTTTCCTGCTGGATTTACACAGCAAGTACTCATCTGCAGATCTTTTCAGTTGAAGTAATATATAATATTTGTAATCTCATATTTAAAATCACCCCTATGAGTCTGGTCCTTGGCTGTGTTTTGCAGCCTGCTTTATCTGGGGAGTTCTGGCTCAGTGGGTGTGCGACGTGGTGTCCTTTTGATTATTTTTGTGTGTTTGCTTTTTAAATGTTTGAATGCAGAAGCTTGAGAATGTCTTGGCTTATTGTGAAAATGAAATTGGCAATAACATTGTTTAAAAAATTTGGGAGACTTTCAAAGCTCTTCATATTGGTATTGCAGATTTCAGTTATTCAAAGTGTAGCTGGTTACCTATCAGGCACTGCACATACGTTAATTTTGGAAACAAGCTCATTTTAAGATACTGTTTTCAATGCAGCCAAGTTCCTGTTTTCTTACAGAAAATCACGATGAAAGTCCCAAAGCATTCCATGAGATATAAATGGACTTGGCATATAGTTATTTTCTTGTGATGTCCAATCCAAGTTCCTGTTAGATTTAAAAGGGTTTTGATCACAGATAATTGTGTGCTGTTTACCTACATATCTCAAGAAGCCTCTTACTCTACAGTGATTTGGTTCAAATTCAGGTCTGTCTTTATCCAGAGATGTACAGAATATATTTTTAGCAAGTCAGTCCTTGAAGGCAAAATGTTCAACTGATGGCTCTTGCAATATAATATTTGTTAGCATCAGCTTGTGGAAACTGCAGTAGTTGATGGAGGTCTGGTTTAAGATCTGATTTTTTTCCTCTGCTCAGTAAACTATTGTGCACAAGTTGGTATTAGTTCAGGCTTAGTGGTGATGACTTGACAGAGTGTAAATAGGTCAGCCTTATAAAGCATGCCTGCAATTGCTCTGCCTTTGGGTCGGGTTGTACAGAAAATGGCCCTTTGTCCCATGCAAAATGCCAGGGAGATTTCTCAGCCTGAACAAAGAATGTACTGGGTGTGACTTTTCACGTTGCTGCTGTGGTAGACAGACCAAGAGGTAGATGTGAATGTTGTATCAGAAGGTCAAATATGTTACCAGCTGGCTCTGTTAATTGTTTTTTGTGAATGTAAGAGATGAAATACAATATTGTCCTTTAATGCTGCGGAACACTCGGTATTTTATATGCCGCATTCATTGTCTTAATGGTCAACAGTGAATCTGTGGTGGCTGCTATTTTTACCTTTGAGATGTTAGAGTGAACACATTTTTCCAAGCATTGGTGCTGTAAACAAAGCACTGCTGTTTGTTACCTGTGGATAAAACCATCTGCATTAGTGGGGCATCTCAGTGGATGTTTTGGATGCTGCTCTTTGCTGCATCACCTGGGAGTGCTGGCAGCAGCAGCAGCAGGTTATTGTTCTTTCCCACTGGAATGCTCTGTAATTCCAGGGCTGTCTCCAGGGTCGGGATCTCTGGGGCTCTGCTTTCCTGGTTGTTTATATTTCTACTTGGGTGCCCAGGTGCTGAGATGGGAGGAGGACAAGGAGCAGCAGAAGAGGCCACTGCAGGGCTCTGGGTTATGTGTGAGGATGAGTAGGTGGCTCGTGGGGCAGTTTTGCAGCATTGATTGCAGTGGGTCACAGGTGTTTGCAGGTGAACACGTTTGCTCTCATTGCTTTTGTCTGCCAGTTATTTCCTAGGACCTGTCAGCAAATGCTGTCTCATCAATCATGTAGTTTCCAGCCTTATCCACTTTCTCTGTCCTAGAAATTCCTCACTCCACTCAGTCAGTTCCCAGCCTTCTGGATGCAGTTGATGCCCATCCCAGGCATTGTAAATGGGAAACAGGAGCTGGTCGTAAAAGACAGTGAAGAAAGTTTTGTTATTATTTCCAATCTTGTTCTCTTCCATTTAGTAGGAACTATACACATACATACACATGTGTGTATGTATATGTGTATAAAATATTTCTATGATAATAAGTGAATGCTGTTGCTTAGCCTGGAAATTATTCTCCTTACAGTTTTTCCAACAATATGTGACTTAAGGTTGAAATTTCCTACATGATATGACTTCAAAATGCCATTTTCAAAACTGTCTCAAGCTCTTAGGAACTTAACTTCATGGCATTTACTGTTTCTATATGCTCTTGAAGGGTATGGCAGACAGACTCCGGGATTTCTAAGTCGTTTTTTCTTCCAGCTTCACATGAAGATCTCTTCATGACTCTGATTTCTCAAACTCTGCACCATGCATCTAGATGGCAAGCGATACAAATGAATGATATGTTTTCAAAAGTATTATGTTATTAAAGCATAATCAATTGATTACCATCTATTTTAGTAGTCATTTTAATCCAATTATATGTATTTTTTCATTTTAATCTTTGGCATTCATTAATGAAAACTTAGAGCATTGCTTGTAGTCATGAAAAATTAGATCGAGTACACCCTGCCCTACTTAAACTGTGTATTAGCAAAGCTACTTTTTCCTTGAGAAATACTCTTTTTCACAGCTGACTATGACTTCCCAAGTGCTGAGGAAAAAACCCTCCCTAATTGATAACCAAAAATTAATCATAGTTGGATACTTCCAGTTTGCATTTAAATAAGGTATTTCTCTGTCTAAATAAGCTTTCCTTAGTTGATTATTCATATTGTAGTTCAAAATGTTTAAAAATGAAAGACAGAGTTGGATGAAATGTAGACTACTTAATACAGTGTGTATTTAATATAAAAGTCATGCATTATTCATTTTTGCAATTTGAATAACTTTGAATTTAGCATCCCTGTTCCTCATCTTTTCCTTTGATGAACAATTAATTATTAAAATATAATATTGTCAGCATATGGCACAAAAATCCTTGAAAGTGTAAAATGAGCTTCCTTCTCCTGCCATCCTTTGATAAAGGGATACTCCATATTTGTGGTTTTTCACAGAGTGTTTATCCAGCATCTTAAGTGATGCCATAATTCTGTTTAAAAGGTTGCAAAAGTTAGAAATAGTTACATTATTAATTTTAAGTGTAACATTTTTTTATTAACTGGAAGAGGAGAGCACTTTTCAAGATGTGCCTCTGCCTGCCATCTCTTTCATGTGTGTTATCATTGGCTGTTAATGCAGAGGATGTCGGCGTGTTCAGACACTCTTTTGGATTCATCGTGGCCCACTGTGTGCTGAGCTCTCATATAGAGAGAGACAGCTCTGAAATAGAAATCCTGTGTCGAGGTGTGTGTGCTGCATTTGAAAATCAAACTGTGACTGAGTTCCTAGTTCTTCTAACCAAGTTTTTCTGCATAAAAATGAGCCAATCAAATTAAATGCGACCTTTTACTGTGATTATGACTTCTTGATTAGAATCTCAGTGAACTTTGGCCAATCATATATATTTTAATATTTATTATTTAAGCACACTTTTTTTCCCAGAGGTATGCTATGACGAGGAAAGATGTGGTTTATTATTTGTTTGATTCCTTTTTGGAGATGCAGAAGTGGTTGAAATCTACTTGGATTAGAACGAAAGGAATTGCTCATTGAGAGGTTTCAGTATTGCCTTGGCTTTAATAGAATTGCTCATATTTTGGAATGCTAAAAGCTGTGAAAACATTGCAGACCTGTTGATACTGTGCAGAAGATAGAAGATGCCTGAAGTGTATGCATCACTGGCACCTTGCACCAGCAGTGGAGGAAAAAAATCCCCAATTATCAGTCTGCTGCTCAGAGGTTTAGGCAACTCCTGATTTATCAAGACTTCTAGAAAACTGTGGGATGCTGTGGAAGTGAATTCTGCAGACTTCATCCTATTTGGAAGATGTGTGTCAGTCACCAGCCCACCTGCTTCTGCACCGTCTTCAGTTGGGAAAGGGGTGGCAGTGGGTTTGCTTAGCAGCTCTGGTGAGACAGAGAAAAGTTCCCTCTGCCCAAATGTGAACTCCTGTTTGAGGCACACAGGCATTGAAAGTAAAGCACAGAGATGTTCGGGAGAGCCCTGCATGTCAGTGTGCCTGGAGGCAGTGAGCACCTTTGCACAGGCTGAGAGGGCACTTCAGCCTGTGAGTCAACATGAATTGCAGAGGATAAATGCTCAGGGATGGCAGGGAAATTGCCTTGCCTGCAGCTGTTCCCTCCTTTTGTTTATTTATTTTTTCTTCACAGTATTAAATATTACCAGCTTGTCATTGTTACTTGAAGGTAAATGCTTCCAGTGCTTAGGTCTGCATTTCAGGATGTCCGGGAGCTTCTCAGAGGAAAAGGTTTGTCCCCGGACTGTTGGACCCTGGGAAGGAGTTTCTTGGGTTCGGCAGAAGGGGCAGAAGTTCTGCCTGTGAAACCTGTTTGTGGTGCAGTGCTGGCTGTGCCTGGCAGCGCCCTGGCAGTGCCTGGGTGGTTGGGTGCAGGCAGGCCCGAGTGAGCACTGACTGGATGTTGTTTTGAGCACCACACTGAGCTTCAGCAGTGCCCTGCTGCCCTGTATCCCTGCTCCTCAGCCCGTCTGCCTGGCAGTCTCCAGAGAAGGCTGAGCAGCATGGCTCTGCCTGCTCCATCTCAGCAATCCACTGAGGGTTTGACTGCGCTTCTGCATCCCTTTCCCCCTCCAGCAAGATGGGACAGATCCACTGCCCGATACTCTTTGGTCAGGCAGCAGCAAGCAGGACCACTGGTGTCCGTCCCACTGGGTTCTGTCTCACTGCCATCAAGCTGAAGAGCCTTGTACTGAGTGCTGGAACCGTTGAGTACAGCATTACCTCCATGCTGTATGGAAGTACTTCCATACTTCCATAAACCGGTGGGGTAACAAGTGCGTTTCACACCTGCACGCATTCAAAATAGGAAGCTGTGTGTTTGGGATGAGGCTGACTAGCATTTTGGCTGCTCTTTTAATAAACCACGCGCCAGCTCTTACAGAGCCTTCCTGGGAGGGTGTTTCCATCTTTCGTTACGTATATGATAAAATATGTTGTTGCCATTACACCTTGTTAGGCTGCCTAGCAATGTGATGTCTGTTTTAAAGACACATTTAAAAGAAGTGTAATTCTGCTTGTCAATCTTCCCCGCAGAGAAGGAGACCTTTCTGGATCCCTTTGTGCTGAGGGAACTTCTGCCAACGTCGCTGGGGAGCTACTACCGCTACACGGGTTCCCTGACTACTCCTCCCTGCAGCGAGATCGTGGAGTGGATCGTTTTTCGGAAGCCCGTTCCCATTTCTCACCATCAGGTGTGTTTATTTTCTTAGTGAAGCCCATCTCTTGATTCGCCCTCCTTAAGACAGTGTTTCCAAAACCCACCTTTTTGATTTTGAGAACACAGATGTTTCTGTTGAGAAAAAAGGAAGTGTCAGTGGGTTTTTTTAATTCTCTTAAGTAATATTGTTTCTGAACGTGAGCCATCAGTCTTGAGAAGACAGTACAACATGAAACCCAGTTTCCTTTCAGTGATTTATTTGGTATTGTTTTTGTTAAGATTAAATTAAGCTATGGTGTAAATAGTTACATGGAGTTCCTTTTTATTCTTTTTAATTGAAACTTTCTTTTCAAAGTAAAGTGAGTTATTTCAGTTCTGCTCAGATTTAGTAATTTGAACTAATTACATTAGAAAAGACATCTTTCCATTAATTCTCCATGCTTAACTGTTTTTATAACACAGTAAAGCTGCCATTATGTGCTCAGAAAGCTGGTGCACAAATCTTTAAAATTAGCACACAGCAGCTTTTAATTCAAATAGACACAATGTCTGGGATTTGAAGAATGATCTTGATAAAGGAGTGTCTAGATGGAGTCAAATGTTTGCCAGTTCAGTGTATTTTGACATTGTAAGGCTGTTGTCTTTAGAAAGCCAGCTTGCTGGACTTAGTCTTGCCTGTTATTCATCTGTCATAAGCCACTGAAAACAAACCTTTTACGTACACTAATTCTGTAAAGTGCAAACGAACAGTTCAGTGGCTGATCCTGACTGACAAATGCTGTGCTCAAAGATTTCAGAAGTATGGAAGGCAATTGCCGTACCCCTGCTCTAAGTTTTTTTCCTGTTTTTTTTCAGCTGGGGCCCTCCAGAGGCTGAGGGACATGTCAGGATTCATGTCTCCAGCCACCTATCCTGGTGTTATTTTGTCTGTTTCACAAAACCATGATGGCACTGCCTGTGTTCAGCTCCTGGTCAGCAGGAATCCTTTTGCTGGAGGCTTTCCCTGGAGCTCTGTGGCAGTGCTGAGCACATCGTGCCCCCAGGCAGCCCCCGGTTCTGGCTGGAGCCTGGGATTCTGCACATGGTCCCGTTTGAATCAGACCCTTTGTTTTTTTCAGGCTATTTCTGTGATTGTCGAGATCATTTTGAATTCTGTCCTTGCCTGCAGGATACTTGCAATCCCTTGTAGCTTTTCACTACATCAATAAGTTTACTGTTTATTATTTGGTGGCTGCAAGGCCTGGCCCACACTCAGTTTTATACCCTGTGTGCGCATCAGGTGGGTCACGACTTCTTTTTTCTTTTTTAACCAATGCAAGTAAAC
Organism: Atrichornis clamosus; assembly: GCA_013400975.1. Lineage (NCBI taxonomy): Eukaryota > Metazoa > Chordata > Aves > Passeriformes > Menuridae > Atrichornis > Atrichornis clamosus. The sequence goes on along the minus strand of WBMZ01012909.1, from coordinate 140,706 downwards.
TGGTAAATACCAACTAGGGCTGTCGGTATAAAGGTACTTTATCCTGCCATAGGTCCTTTCCTGTGCTTACAGTAGTAACTGTGCTAAATCAAGCCTTTAAAATTTGGCATTGTGCTGCTCTGTGCATGTGTGTGTGGTTGAAGGGCTGGGAATTCTGTGTGTAGACAGACTTTCATTGATACTACAACACATGTGGAATAAATAATAGTATTCCCCCCTCCCCGGCAGCAATAGATGTGTGTATTTTAAGAGCCTGCCACCCTGCCACTGCTATGATTATTATTTGTTCCTCTAACAGAAACAGTGCAATATAATCCATTGCCATAGTTTAACCTTCTTTATCACAAGCCCCATGAAGCAGCCTGTAATCCCAGGGGACGAAAGTGATATTGTTTAAGCTTTGTTGCTGTTCCAATTAAATTCTTGCTTTTGTGCAAAATACCTTGCTGTAAAAAGGACAGTACTGAAATGTTCCATTTGTGGAGGCTTCTCTATTTTATTCTCAGTCCTCCATCATCATCATCTTCCCCGATAATTAGACAACAAACCAGGGAAGCTGTGTCACCCTGCGGATGCATTGTAAAGCTAAGTGCATTCAGTGACCCAAAGCATGGCATTATATCTCGTAATGCATACCTCAGAGTAGCTCATTGTGCTTATAACAGTTTCAGTATTTTTAATTGCCATTTGTATATTCAACTGTTAGAAAGCTACACATCAGGCTTTAATGGTTTGTAATTGCATGACTCAGAGTTTTAGATCAGGTTTCCCTGTATCTACAATAGACTTACAAGAGCTTTTAATTTCTTCTTCTGAACAGGAGCCTTTGTCCTCCTTGAAGAGCATGAATGTAGCTCCTTGACTGCAGATCTTAGAATATTTTTTTCTGGCAGTTATAGATAAATTAATTTCTCATTTGTCGTAGATAATATTTTTATAGTGGAAGTGAGGTTGAAATGGCTTAGATATACTTCAACACATAAAAAGCAGAAGGTTAAAATTCATGTTTGAATTGGCAGTTGTTAAAATGCAATTATACCTCCCCAAGGTAGCATGGCAGAAGAAAATATTTTAAAAGTTCTCTCTGAAAGTTTAAAAATTCAATTAATGTCATAGATGTCTAAACCTAGAGACTTGACTTCAGAGAAGCAGTTGCTACCCAAGTTCTTGAGCTTTTATAAAGTCACCTTAAGCCCTCTTAGCTGGCTTCATCAAAACTGCTTCCAGTGCATGAAGTGCTAAAGGTATGTAAATAAACACAAGAGTTTTGATTCGTGCTTTTACAGAAGGGTGTAGCAGGAACATCTGTTGAGGTTTTTTTCTTCATACAAAAGTGTAAGTTAAGTCTCTTTACCCCCTTTTTAACCCATCCTCCAATGCTTCTGAGGGACTTCTGCTAATAATTGGGAAATGGTTTTTGAGATTTTTCAAGATGTTTCCTTGAAGAATCAGAGAGAGAATTGTGGCTGAGAACCTGGGAATAAGGCATTCATCTAAGATGCAGAAAAAAAGTACGATCCAAATCCCACCATTAGTATTTGCAAGCCTGGAAGCAGCACCTGAGCTCTGGAAGTGGCACCTAAACTCCCTGCCTGCTCTGGGAACTGGTCACTGGTGGTCACCCATCCCTGCCCATCCTCTGCTGTCCCTCTGCTGAAAGGTGCTCAGGTTACTGGTTTGAAGAGAAATTAAATAATGGTAGCAAGTGCCTTATGAGTCAGTGGAGGATGATTAACTGCTCTGTTACACCTTGCTTTGATTATTTTTATCAGTACTATCTACGGGGGCTGGCATGACAATTTTTCCAGTTGTAAGTTCTGGGGCCCACTTGCTGCTCCAGAGCGTTTAGAGCAGACCCACTTGATGAACAGGGTGTAACTTTCAGTGAGCTGTCTTTAAGCTATGAATGTAACTCAGGTCCCTTTTCGAAGTCGTGGGCCAGATTCTGTGCTCCCAAAATCCATACAATCAGTACATATAACTGATATGATGCGAACAGTATCAGAACTGATTCCTTCTCTGCTCTGTCTTGCTCAGTCTTTCCAGCAGCAACATAACTAATTCTAGTTCTGGTCCTGAATGATAACAAGGTAACAGTAAATGCTATACCGACCTTGATAGCTGTGAGAAAAACATTAGCTGAAAATATTTTCACCTTAGTTTGCTAGAATTTTTTTTCTAAGAAACACTAAGATACGAAGTAACAGAAAAGTTTTCCAATTACAGTTCTTTCTTACAGGTTAATACATTTTCTTATAAATAGCTCAGATCTGAATCCAACAGAAGAAACTTATTCCCAGAGGAGTATATGCTAGCTGTGCCTAAAAGTGCTGCACGAGTTGTCTGTGAAGCTTAGCCTGGCAGCTAAACTTCATCAGGTATTCAGAGATAAGGAAGCATTGCCTTATCCAGGAGAAAGCTCTTGGTGTGGAATGACCTGGAAGCACGTTTTGACGCAATACTGTGAAACAAAACGGTGCCAGCGGTGAGGAGGGTTTGGCAAGGCTGTGTCACACACAAAATCTTTCCAGACAAGGGGTCTAAGGGCAAATGTTTCTTTGCCAACGACAGACGTCCACAGGTTCTAGAAGTCCTTCTCCCATGTTGGGCAGGATAAGCCCTGTGCCGAGATAAGGTGGTTGGCAGTGATTTCAGTGGGCAGTCTGACTTCCCATGTGGTTTATCAGTCTTGACATCAACATTTTACTTCCTCCCATTTTACTGTCTTATCAGCCACCCGGATTTCACTACATTGTTTTTCTAATTAATGCCTTTCTCTCTCCTGCCATGATGGCTGCGATCAGCTGGAGGCATTTTACTCCATCTTCACCACTGAGCAGCAAGACCATGTCAAGTCTGTGGAGTACCTGAGGAATAACTTCCGACCACAGCAAAGCCTGAACAACAGGAAAGTATCCAAGTCTGCTGTGAAGGATGCTTGGAACCAAGATATGACAGACATCTTGGAATATCCACTTAGCACAGAAGCTTCCAAAGGTAGATTATTGTTACAAATTTTACATTTGACTAATAGGAGAAGTTTTTTTGTGTGCTTTGTCATCAAACAGTGTCAGGGACAACTGTGAAGTAACAACTTGTGCAGTAACAACAGNATCAAACAGTGTCAGGGACAACTATGAAGTAACAACGAAATAACGCAAATTGTGCAGGCATTCCTTGTTGATAAGTGTCAGTAAATTAACTAACCCTGCTTACGCTGCAAATACCTGTGGAACTCGATGCCACAAGGTGCCATGACAATAAAGCCTCAGAATATGTGAGTCTCAAAGCCAGAGAATATGTGGGTCTCAAACTGGTGATGTCCCTGTTTCTGCTGATTGGCTGTAGGGCCGTAGAGATGCCTGACAAAAGAGGAGCACCAAGGGACAAGGTCAGAGGTAAAAATTCCGCCCCATCAGGACTGACGCATTGGGTGTTTGAATGGAAATAGAGTATCCAGATGTGGTTATGGGTTTCATTTCTCCAGTAACAAGACTTTTGAAGAACTGTCGACCTTTTAATTCACCGTTTGTATCAGTCTGTTAGTAATGGTGACAGGAGGAAAAGAAACTCTTCCTTTTAGGCAGGTGATTTTCTAATGTCTTGCTGAAGCGTTTCATCTGCCTTTTTGTAGAGCAGCTGGCGCTTGCTTCTGTCAGGCACTGGATAATGAGCTGGATGGAGGGGGGTGGGAGGCAGGTTGCTGTCACACTGGCACAGGCAGCCCTGGCTAGAGGAGCACATCAGAAATTCTGAGAGAAATGTGTACTGGATAAAATAAGACTAGAAGTAAATATCATTTACTACTTTTATTTGCCTTTATTTTATTGACTGGTGTTATTTATCGGTAGAAGAAATGACATGTACTTTCCAGTCTTCAGTCTTGTGAAGTGCTTGGTGCTTATCCAGTAAAGAAGAGAGGGACAGTTTGCCAGAAGGAGACAGCTAAGCAGATTTACAAGCTTCCCTTTTTTACCTGGCATTTTCACCTGGCCAGGCATGTAAAGTGTAGATTTTAGAGGATGTGAATCATGAAAACAGCTGCGTTCAGCAACCTCACCCTCCCAAGAGAGTGCTGGGAGAGTGTATTTCTCAGGTCTCATTATTCTCTGAGCGTGCTTATTTATATATATTTATAATATACACGTACACAAACCTCATGTACCTTAAAGGCAGCCTTGGGACAGAGAATTTACATCAGAAGTGAGAAGATCTTGGGAATGAAGAAACCCTGCTACGCTCGGATGCTCTGGCCTGTAGTTTTCAATCAGTGTTGTAACAGCAACATGTGTCAGTAATTTCTTCAGTTATATCCTGTGGACATATTATTTACCCAGAACAGTGATGAAAGTTAATGGGTTACATTATGTTAAAAGTGACAAAATTGTCTAGTTTTTGTTTTGAGTGCAGCCATGGTACCTCTGGTACAATATTCAGGAAGATTTAACTGCTTTGGCCACATACCTGCATATTCCTCACCTCACTGGATCATTTTTAAGATTGTAAAGATGCTTTGGGTGATTTTCACCACCACAGTAAATAACTGAAAACCACAATTTTGTCAGAGCATTACAAACACTGAGGTCTATAGTGAATTGGCTGATCTTGAATTTGAAACTGTCAGACCAAAGGAGCACTTGAATAACTGGAAGGATTCACCATGACTTTGATCCTTAAGAACCAAGCACACATGGCTTAGACACGAGGTGAGCCAGTCTACAAGAGCAAGGGACCTACACAACCACTAGTTAATTTTTATATCTTTTGGTGCTTGGGGATTGGTTTCCTGAGCAGGTTCTCTCTGGGTCCTCTCCCATCATATCCAGGGACCATAGTGCTCTGCACTTGTGCCTGCCCGGGAATTTGAGCTTATGATGTGCTCAAGAGAGACCCTCAGCTGGGGGACATGCAGTTCCCATGTTCTGACAACATGCAGCACGCCATCTGACGGCAGGGACGATGCTGGAGCTGGTGATTTCTTTTTCCCCTGAGCTTTGGCTATGGGAGGCTAATGGCTGGGCAGCCAGTCATTTCATACCGACTCTGTCAGCTTGTCACTTTCTGGGTTGTGTGCACACCGGGGGACACTGGAAATTACTGCATTTTTTCATGAACTTAAAAAAGAATAGGTTGACGCAGTGTTGCTAACACAAAATGGATTGTAGTATATCCTCCAAAGGTTACAGGGATGAGATATAGCTGTTCCAGAAATATAACAACGTGGATGTTTCTGGCCCCCTCTTTGACAAAGGTGAACAGTGATGATGTGCCTGGTCCACTGCACATTCTGAACTACTGACATATAAATAAAATGAGTTGAAGTCATAATACTTGAGTGAAAGCAAAACCTATTGTTTATTCAGCTAGTAAATACAGTACCTCTTTATATAGTGTCATTCATGCAAAAGTACTGAGGAGCCGAGTGCACAGAGTGCTTTCCAGCCAGACAGTTGTGCATACAAGTATAGAAGAGTGTAGGGTTAGCATAACAGATTTATTTTATGCAGATTCTTCTGCATACCTCATGGTTGCACCTCAGTGCTTTCCACATTGCATTAGGCAATGTGACCAATGGCTGTCACATGTTGGCTCTTGTCTGCCCTCCCTGTTCCTGATTTGTGTGTTGTAGAAGAAGGCAAGGTCATGAAAATGTGTCTTTTGCTTGCTGCAAGGTGATATGGTTTGTGATGGTCTTCAGCTCTGGAGGGGAAGTTCGGGTTTGTTTGTCGGTGTGAATTTTTGCAATTTGTTTCCTCTGTCACACTCTATTAAGTCTGTGGGCAGTATTGCTAATCTGGAAAACAGTGTAGCATTCATTATGTAAGCCTTTCTTATTTTGGAGGAAAATGTGCCCAGAACAATTTGCATAATGTTCAGAATAATTTTCAGAATTCCCCAGTGAATAGGGAATTTCAGATCAGCACAAAGCGATGCAGCTCTGCAGTTGTCCATTGGCAAACATGCCATCCTGAACAGTTTGGCACCAAACAGAAATGTCTTTTCTTCAGCTATCAAAGCTATCTCAGGTCACAGAACAGTGACCAGGAGCATAACCCTCAGATACACTGGAGGAAAACTATTTCTCACTCTATACCTTTGAGTATTTCCTCTGCAAAGCCCCAAAAGTGGTGGCATTTGGTAAACAAAACGTCTTCTGGGAAAAGCTCTTTTAGGTCAACCAAAACTGTCAGTGCCTTTGGATCCAGTTTGTTAACCAGTATGAATGTTACCAGCCTTTTGTTTTGCAGTTACTCTCCCTCTTTTTTTTTTAGTTTTAAAGAGGCAATGAAGAGAGGGAGGCAGTGTTTTCAATCATCAGAATATGAGATGGTGATAAATACTTCAGCTAATTTTAAATAGGGCTAATTTTTCACTTAGAAGTGAAAACTCCAGATTTTCTTTTGTGTCAGAGTTTAACAAGAAGAGTTTTCCTTTATTCCATTATCTCATTCCTTCCTCTTATTGGCGAAAGCTGATTTAAAACAGTTCTCTTGAGGACTGCTTGTATGCCTGGAGTAAAAGCATATGCATAAGACCTTTGTTGAATCAGAGCCCATGAACTGAGCTTAATTTTTAAGTTGACCCTGAAGCTATTTCAAGAAACCATACAGATGATGTTTAAAGATCTTATTTCTGAAATATACCATTCAGGTTAAATACTGTTCAGCTATGTCATTGTAGCAACTGGTGGATTGATAATAAACCCTTGTACAATTAGACTTTTTAAGAAGATGAAGCTTTCAGAGATCCAAGCTATACAGTGGATCATGCTGTTGGATCATGCTTTTAAATCAGACATCATCATTTAACAAGAGGGCTCACCCGTGTTACAACACTAATTTATGTAAAGTTTTGAAAAGTTAGAGGTGCTCTGTACAGACATACTAACCAAGAATGCATTTGTAAAACATTCATCAGATACTGTAAATATCAGTGACTGTGGCAGTGTTTCACTTTTTGGACAAGACCATTTCTGCTAAAATTACCTCCTGTCTTCTCTGGCCTCTCCTCTGTGGCTCAGGACTGTGTTGCTCTGTTACATCATACGTTGTGCTCCTGCAGCTCTTGGACTGCTTTCAAGTGGCTCTGGTAGAGGGATTGCTAATTATTTATTGGTTTAATAGTGTACATTGCTCTTCAGGGACAAATAGAATTCTTACACAGAAGTCCATCCAGTTAAAGGATCTGGGTCTGCAGGATCCTTACTACTTTCACATGTTGTCCCATCAAGCAAAGCTGTATTTACAAAATCAAAACATTACCTGCTTTAGTAAAGACGTAGGCATGGAAACGCAGGAGGAAAAGGTGTTTCATTTCCGTGTTTCAGGAAGTACCCCGTGTGCAACAATACTGGCCCATTTTATTTTGCTGCTGATTGCATCAAGTGTTGTTTCTACCTCTTTATGTTTTTTTAACACTCAAAAAAACCCCTTTAACCTTTCTATCTCATTAAACGTGCTGCAATCCTTGCAACACTTAAACAAGCATCCCATGTGAGGGGCTCTTGACATCAGAGTTTTCTTTCACAGATGCCTGATTACTTCCCCAAAGGTGTCTGATTACTCTTTGCTGGAGTCTCAAATGATGCTGTTTCCCATCAGTGGGATTTCGCCTTAGAGTACCATCTGTAATTATGATCCTAGACTAAGTTAAATAATGAGCAGTCATAAATTCACTCCAGTAAAACTTAGCTTTGGACTCTCAATTAACAGCTGGGACATTTCTCTCGTAGTGTACAGGTGATCATTTTCCTTACTGGTTTTTGTTACGTGGTAGTGATACACGGTTTGGAAGTCCTTTTAACGTAATGCCACTAAAACATGGATAGAAGATATTTGGATTTTCCTTCCTGCATGCCTTGTGCTGGAGGCATGGCTCAGGCCATCGACCTGCAGCCAAAGGTACTGCACTGCTAAAGCAAAGGCGTTTAGTTCTTATTCACTATTTCATGGCTCCTGATGTCAGAAATGAAATTCCATCCTTCTGCAAAGGTGTTGTCTTTTCTGCACAGTGTTGGAGTGCACCTCCCATGCAGCAGCATCCAAAGGTCCAGAGATTCAGTGCAGTGACATAGACACTTCGAGACAGATAGTTTAGAGCACTGGCAGCAGTGTTTCTGAACGAGAACAAGTTAATTTATCTCATTTATAGCTTCTGTTATTACTCCCAGTAATTTGTTTTTGCTTTCTAAATGCCCATGTTTTATGAAAACTCTCTCAAAACAACTTTGCAGTCTCTTCATGCCCTCGGGTTCTCTCTGGGAGTCCAAAAAGATTGTTATGCAGAAAAGTTCTACTCTTGCAGAATGCCATTTTTATGTTTTAGTCAAACCTAAATTACTAAAAAATACTCTATAGTAATAAGTGTAATATAGCCAAAACAACAATATGGTGAGTGTAAATTTTAAATGATTCATTATTGAAAATTTAACTCAGGATGGCTAAAGCAAAATTTAGCTATTTATTTTCTTTAAATATCTCTGGGAGAATGAAAATAAACAAGAACCATTTTTAGTTAATTTATGATATGTTTACCATTAACGTTGATTCTTTTTGTCCTTTGTAAGAATCTTGGCAGATTTTTTCATAGATTAACAATTCCTTCCCAGAGTCCTTGTAACAAGGTTTTTCCTATTTGCTTTTAGATTTCATTTCCTTATGAAAGTTATCCTTTCCCAATTCCATTCCCCTTTAGTCAGGTCAGCACCCTCCTACTGGGTGCTGGTGCAAATTAATTGTTGTCTCATCCTTAGGGTTTCTGTTGGTGTAGCAGCCTGGCTTGGAGCGAAAGGTCTCCCTTGAGGCTCATTGCTTGCCCTGCATCTTTGCTCTACAGACCTGCCCAGCTGCCACTGCCTCAGTGCTCCAAGCAGAGGTACTCAGGTCTCTTTGACGAGTACCTCCAGTGGCTGCTGAAAGCACATTTTAGGTAGAAATCAGTGTGCTCCTTCTGCATGTTTCATTCCTTCCACCTCTGCCATGTCGTGCTCTGCAGCGCTGGGTCCTTGTGTGTACACATCCAAAAGCAGGAAAGGACAGGCTGCTGCCTTCTGGAGAGTTTCAGGTCGGTCAGGTGGAACACAAAGCCTTTCAGTAAAAAAAATGGCCCATTTTGAGGGGGAATCAGATGCAAAAAGATGTGGAACATATACCTGACATAGGTCTCGTGCTTCCCCTTGCAGTGGCTCTGTTCTTGCAGGGTTCTGTTTGCACCTGCAGTAACTTTTGTGTGGTTGTAATGTGAGCAGCGCGTGTGTCTGGGCCTGAATGTAGTGAACAAGTTACTAGTAGATGTATTAATAAGCAATAAGTCACTGCTTGCACTTCTTTAGAGATTATAAAGGGTCCAGACCAACAGAGCAAGAGGAATTCAGTGTGAAAGTGTAGGTGTGGTTTGGGTTCAGGGTTCACAGCTGCCGCTAAAGCTGGAAGAGCTGAGTACTTGTAAGGGAACTTAATGATTTATTCCATTTACACCTGGAGGGAATTCCTTTCTGCACTGCCTACCTGCTGGCCCAGCTGTTCAGCCCACAGAAGTACTAATTTTAATTTGGGTCATGAGAGCCTGCAGCTCATCCTTTGTGTTGGAAAAAGCCTCCAGAAACTCTGAAATGAAAGCTGCTTTCCTGTCCTGATTTTGGGCATCCCACAGGCAAGTACTGGGAGGCTCTACCAGTCCAAATGACCCTCACCAGACCACTGGAAAGGCCAGCATGGCTAAAATGGCAAATCTGTGTCCTTCTGGCAGGAAATCCTCCTTTCTCCCTGTTGGTGCAGTTTGTGCCACTGAATGTGATCACACGTGTGGCACAGGCACGCTGCATAAATAAGGGCACAGGTGTACATTTTAAACACAAGTCACCCTCTGCATGCACACGTGGATGTGTGCAATACAAACACAGAACTTGCAGGGCAGGTCCTTGTTGGACATCAGGTTAGCCCAGTGTGGCATCTGATGGTGCAAGGCTGATCTGCACCTGCTGAGGACTCAGGCCACAGCTGTAGAAACATTATTTGTGAAATGTCTGAAATATTTAGGTGCAAACACAATGTAGGAGAACACACAGTGCATGCCTTTCAATAAACAGGATCTGTTGCAGTGGTGCCATACAGGTATTAGTCCAAGTGCTGGTTGTGTGTCCACCTTGGATAATGGGCCAGCAACAGAGGGGCAAAACCCAGCTTGCCCAGAGCCCCTCTGTCAGAGGGAGCCATGTGCCCATTTGCTCATGAGGTTATTTCACAGGGCTCATAAAACAAGTGTGGGGTCTGTCAGTGTCCCTCATACCTCAAGAAACAGCCCTGTCTGTTTGAAGCATAGTGGAAGTAAGAGCAGGGAAGATAAATAGTCTGTCTCCTAGCTACATTCTGCCTGTGGATTGAAGTAGATCAACACAAATATTTGTGTGTACAGCATGCTCCGGAGCCTGCCAATGCCTGCTGGCAAAGTGCAGGCAAAGGTAAAGGAAAAATGTGTGCTTCTCTTTAAAGCAATTATCCTTATATATTAATAATGTCATTTATAAGCACTCTGAGAAGTCAACAATGTACGCTAAAGCAAAGCAAAAAACCTGCAAACATTTAGTAAAAGGAGAAGGGGGGAAATGTTGTAAGTATGCCTCTTAGCACTTTCTGATATATTAAAGCCTGTGTTGTCTCTGCATATGATCTTCGTAGTCTATTTGTTATCCTTTGGGAGCACAGCCCTCACTGAACTCTGGGATTGAATCTGACAGCCCAAAGCATGCTTGTGTTTATTATGGATTGGAGTCTCTTCCCAAACACCCACTGAGTCACCAGTTCAACGTAGCTGAATCTGGCCCTGTATCACTTCTCTTACCATGGTACTGAAAGCAAGTGTGAGTTTTCTCACTGCAGCATAACCCATATTTTTGCATTTCAGGGTTTATTTGAAGTTCTGAGGATCTAATAATGAGAAGGAAAAATATATGCGTGTGTACATAGGTATAGAGGTAGTTGAAAGTATTTTTCTTCCCTGCTCTGTTGGTGGCATTGCTTTTTTCTTGTCTGCACATGGGTTCCTGAGGGTGACAGGGCTGACTGAACTTGGTGCAGTGTTTTGGCAATAGCACAGGTATTGATCACAGCTTTCAGGCCTCTCTGGAATCAGCTGGGATACCCGTGGCTGAGTTGGGTGTCATTACAGCAGCAAGTGGTCCATCTGTCCTGCAGCCCTTCCAGCTCCTTCCCAGGGCTGAGGCAGAGGGGGAGGAAACACCCTCTCACCCCCAAGAACTTGGCCACCAACTTGTTTGCCCTTATGGGGAAGAAAGGCATGAAAACGCCATACTGACCTCTCAGTTTCTCTCCTGTTGAGCACGTGGGAAGAAGTGCCCCATCTGCCTTTCTTTGTGCTCCTGCTTTGTAAGGGAGAAACACTGTTCCCTGCCACTCATCCTGTTGAATGAATCATCCTGCATATCCAGACTAGTGAGAGAAAGGAGAAGTGAGGCCTTTCTTACTTTATGGCCAGGAGCTGCCTCCGAGGGCAAGACAAGACCCTTTCCCTGTCTTCTAGGTACCACTGAGCAACTCTGAGCCAGTAACATGCTATGGGCACATCCCTGATGTCAATGTTTCCCCTTCTACCTATGAATTGCCTTAGAAGATGCCTGCCCATCCTGCCACAAGAGATTCAGGATCTCACTGTCATGTTGCTTTTCTGTGCCGAAAATTGTCAGGGATTCAGCACTCAACGTGTATCCCACGGCACCAAGGAGAGGAACAGCAGTTTTGCATTGCTGAGACATTCAGCAGGAGGGAGAGAGTGGGATTTTTCAAAGGAGGGCATAGCACAGCTAGAAATAACTGCCTTTAAAGTGGTGACATTTTTATGCATGGACGAGCTAACTTAGAACATTTTTAGAGGGTTTTATAAATCCCGCTGAGCCCAGCGCAACTGGATTCATCATACGAGGACCTGTTTTACAGGGAGAAGGTATACAAGCAATAACTGAATATACAGTTCTTGCACTCTCTCAAAGTTTCCCTAAATAGCTCTTTTCATAACCACAGGTAGCTTATGCAAAAAGCGTGATGAAACCCAGAAAGTTTGGCTGGTGTTGCATTTCTGTCTTTGAAAGAGAAATGTAGGCTGCTTTTAAGCAATAATATTAATAATAAAAATAATAATAGCTGTAATGTTCTCTTACATGCCCTTTCTGCCTTCATGGGTGTGTCTTAATATCAGCAATTAATTTTTGCAAAACAATAAGCCCTGGTTTTTGTCTTTCAACTTTCTGAAATGGAGCTGCCAGGAGCTTTTGGATTAAGCTTTATCAGGCTTTCAGTTAGGAAAGCCTCGTGGAGGTTACGTAGCCAAATACAACATACAAATCAAATTATGGGAGAGATGAATGCAGAGTTGTTAAATTAATTTTGTTTGTTCCAGCCCATTGGAATGTTTCTAACATGAAGAAAATAATTCTCTGCTGTATGGCTGGCCTGCCCAGTGCTTAGGACTGTATCAGCATGCTGCATTTGTCTGCCAGTGGCAAACAGGTTTTCTCCAGGCTTGAGTGAGCCCTAGAAGATGAGGCTGGCCAAGAGGCTGGATTCCCCCTGCCTTCCCCAGCGGGCTGAGCTGTGAGAAATCCTGTATCGAGCTCCTGGGCAGCCCCACACATGGCCAGCAGCTTGAAGAGCCACCAAGGCTGCCCTGTGTCAGGTCAGAGGGGCTTTCTCCAGATGCCCTGGCACAACGCTCCCGCCGCTGCAGGACTTTTCCAGAAGGCAGGAGCCAGCTTGTTTGCCAGGTTTTCCCAGTTCAGGTCATTCTCGACAGAAAGGTGGAGGTGGTTTTTTGCCCCCAAGAGGTGCCAGGCACGTCTGTGCCTGCGGTGGGGCATGTCCATGGTACTGCAAATGCTCTTGCCTGTTCAGTGCCTCCAAGATGTGGCCTGGTGGCCCCAGACAGGGTTTTGTGCCTCCACAGGTCTTGGCGCGGGGGGCTGCCAGCCCAGGACGTAGCAGCTTTGGTGTCCTGCCCGACCTGTGCAGGGCCAGTTCAGGTGTCTGCTCAAGATTGCACACACCACAGAAAGACATCCTGAAAGCCCCCGCAATATTTTATTATCCCTCAGGAGCTGAATGTAAAAGAGAGCATTAGTAATATTTTTTTCTAAAATTAGCTGAGATGCTATTTCAGTGTGGAATGATGCTGGTTGTTGGTTTTGGGTCTTTTTTTTTTTTTTTTTCTCAAGCAATCATGAATTCACAGGCTTTTTTTTTTCTCATTAAGCCTAGCTTTATTTAAAAAAAAGGAAAAGAAAAGCTTTTGTTTCTCTTTAGTGTGTCCTGATTAAACTTCCCCCTCCCTGTCCCAACCTCTTCCTGCATTTCTATCTCTTCTTCAGCTGCACATTTTGCAAAATCAGTAGAGGTCTTTTAGCCTGTGATTCTTTTAATCTTCTTTGAAAAATCCAAGGCACAGAGAGTATTGAAAGAAAAATTAGATCTCTGGGAAATGCCAGTTGTTTTATAGATGGTCAAATCATTGCACTTTTCTCGTTGCCTTTCAGACATTCACAATGTTATTATGTATCACTTTAATTAAATCATCAAATTGAATTATTGAATCAAATGTTTCTTTATTCCATTGTGTCCTAAGCAGGTTTAGTTAAATTAGTAAAACCATATGTTTCATTTTATAAAAAAAGATTTCTTTTTTGTCCATTCATAAGCTGTTAAAAAAAAAAGTGACTGAACAGAAAAGGTTGGTTATTACTAAATTACTTCAAGTACTGCTCTGCACCTTGGAGTAATTTGAACCAAGTCATACTAAGTCATAAAAATTTTGTAATATTTACTGTGAAATAGCAGTATTGTAAATTTAGTGCCATTTTAGCTGACTTTGAATGAGGCTTGTCCTCAGTGAAGTCACTGGAGTCACTCACTTCACTGGTGCTTAGAGGTGCTTACGAGCTTCTTGGATCAGGGTGCAGGTCAGGGAGGGTCTTGTGACTCCGAGCCTGTGAGTCTCCTTTTCACCCTTGGGAAAAACCCACTTCTCCTACTGCCATGAGCTATTCCAAATGGCATCCAAGCTGGCTGCAGGGAGTGGCATGGAATGGGGGAATGTGACAGCCCTCTTTCCCTGGAGTGGCTTGGGGTCCCTGTGTGAAAAGCAGATGGCCAGCCACCGTTCAGAGGCCTTCTGCAATTAAGGTAGATCTTTCCCTCTCGGGAAGGTTACCTGCTTGAATTATTTCTAAAACAATTTGATGCATGATTACTTTAAATATATAAATCTCTGCACGTCCTCCTGGAGGACAAGGACTGGATAAGAGTTCTTGGTCTGGGTAGTCCTTCACCCTGGGCTCCTATCTCTGATGGGGTTTGATTAGGTGGAGCAATAAAGGCTGGCCTGGCATTTTGAAGTGTAATTCTGTGATGACAAAGGGCGTCAAGGAGGGCAGTTGTGATTTATTGGTGCAGGTATCAATAAACAGTGATGTCAGTGAGAATTGATCTGACTACCTCAGCGGAAAGAGATGAGCATGGAGAGGCATACCAAGGATCGGGAAGCTCTCTAAATAGTGTTAACAGAGATGGCTTTCAGCTGTGCCCTCTTGTCCAGGGCCTGGCCACCTTCAGTGCCATGCTCTGCAGCACCCTGGCTCTGGGGGTCAAGGAGGGAGCCAGAGGGAAGGGGTCTGCAGGCAGCAGACCATGGTGTGGCTTTTGGCTTTGTGGCACTGGCAGCAGAATGCTGTTTTGATCCCTTCAACTCAGTGTAAATAGAAACTCATGTACATCTATCCCATGGTTTGAGGTACTGTAGGGTCTGTTTGCTTTGCTGGATCATCCTTCTGGGTTGAGCAGAAGGATCTGCTGCAAAACCACAGGATTGTCACCCCTCATGGCAAGAGCTAACATCAAAGGTCTTTCCTGCCCAAGCATATTTCTGCAATTTATGTTGTCTTGTTCAGGCTAGCTATAAAATGTGAGTCATAACTGCACAAATGCATTTGACAGGTATTTTTCTATTGTACTGGTAATATTGGTGTTTGGAGCATTTAATCATTTTTATTTAAGAACTGTAACTATTTCAGTAATGTAACAGCAGAGCTGCATGGCCAACCTGCAAGTCCAGGCATAGGAATAGACATTTCTCCCCTTCAGTGCTGCCAGCACTCTTCAGAAGGGAAATAATGGCCAAATATACACGCAGTCACACACCTGCAGAGTGCAAACAAGCTCAGTGTGTTGGCTTTAAAAGGAAAAGTATTAGGAAAAATAATTCAGCAAACAGTGTCAGCCTGATGGGCTGGGTGACTCTTTGCCTTTCCCTGGCAGAAGTGACCAGCTCCTTTGCCATGGCACAGGTATTTAGGTATCATTGCAAGTGATTTTTTCTGGTTCAGAGTTTATATTGAGAAAGAGAATGTGAGAATCTGTCCTGAATTGGATATTTTAAACGTGATTTTTAAAGCTTGGAAAAAATCTAAACTCTCTGGGAATGGGGTGATACAGTTTTCCCACAGCATGTGAGTGCCATCTAGCGTTGTGCATCCCCACCCGGACCTTTCCATGGCAACACCTTGGAAAGTGTTTCTTCAGTGCAGCGACTGGGCTGTGCACGCCCCACTCCTTGAGAGGCCGGGCTGGGTTTGTGCCGGGGCTTGCTCTGCCCTGCAGAAGCCTGGGGTTTGCTGCTGCTGGAAGCAGAAGCCGTGTTTTTCCTAGAGATTAAGCTGTCCCTGTGCTGATGTCCCCACTGACTTGAGCGTGGCTGAGAGGTGGCTCGTGTCCCCACGCTGCAGGCAGGGGTAGGAAGGCAGAGCTTTCGCAGGCTGGCTGGGGGCTCCTCTGCCTGCTCGGAGGAGATGGCCACGGCCATCAAAACCACTCTTCCCTGTGCTGGTGATGCATTACTGACAGTTGAGCATCTCTGAAGGAAGATACATAGAAAGAGGAGTACAAAATAACTTCCCTCATGTAAAAATGTACTAGGTTAAGAGGAAAATGCTTACTGACCCAATAGTGACGCATTTTCAGAGGTTTCAATTCTTTCCCGGGCCAGCAAAGCACACTGAGGTATTTACCCCTTACACAGCAGGAGGGTGTGGATGAGGGAAGCTGTGGGTCAGGTCAGCTTGACTTCTAAATGTTTCAGTGCAGAGCTCTTAAGTCTCTAAGTTAAAGTGTATGTGCAAATGTCAGGACTGAGAATTAAGTCGAGAACTAAGCAACCTGCCTGCAGAGAATGGATTCTCTCGCTCACTTTACTCAGGAGAGCAGAAAGCAGCTGCAGGTGGTATTAAATCCCATTGGTCTCAGAGGATTGCAGTCTAAGCTGTTACTGTAGGCCAGGGCATTAAAGAAAAAAACCTAGCTCTTAGAGTGAGGCACAGTTCCTCCTGTTTGTTTTCTCTCAGTTATTTAGAAGAGCTTCATCTTTTTTCTTTCTGTTTTTCAGCTTGTAGCACTCCTCCTGTCAACATGAAAGTGCAGCCTGTGAACAGGACAGCGTTACTGGTAACCTGGAACCAACCAGAAACCATCTACCACCCTCCCATCATGAACTACATGATCTCATATAGCTGGACTAAAAATGAAGATGAAAAGGAGAAGACTTTCACCAAGGATAGTGACAAGGACCTGGTAAAAGCACAGCATCAACCCAGACATTTGTATCAAGCTATCCTTATGTTGTTATTTTCTCAGTAGAAGGAGGTAGAGGAGGAAATCACTTGTTACCTTATAGACAGGCTAGTGTTTTACTCACAATGAATTGCTATTTAAATGTTCAGCATTAGTTGAACGTTGCCTAACAGGCTACCCAAACACTGCAGTGTGAATTTATAGTTTATGTGAGTGCATAAAGGACTGAATTTGCAGACACTTTTTCATATAGTGTTCCTGGGAAGCAGCTGGCTCGGGAAATGGTGAGGCTCTGAATCCCTTTTGGCTTGTGCTCAGCTTACAGATTTTCACATTAAAAGTCCGATCCCCCAAAATCTGTTCCTGGGCTCAGGCTTTTCACCGTGCGTAGCCCCTTGCAGGCTTTGGAGCAGTTTCTGGCAGTAAGTGTTGCCAGAGGCAGGAGTTGTATAGTCAGGGCTAGAAGATTATTTCGGAGTGGCCCTGTACAAGCACTGCCTACATCTGGCAGTGTGAGAAAAAGAAGAGCAAGGCAGTTCCAGCACAGATGGAAACACTGCTCTATCTCCTCCATTTAGGATTTCATCTGCTTGTCATTCTTGTCTAAGTGGAAGCAAGTATTGTACTGGTCCTTAACATTATCTGCATATAAAATCAAAGTGACATATTCAGGTTTGAAAGGCCTCCATTTATTGTTAATCAAAGAAAGCCTCTAGAATAATGGAATCAGTAATTGTATATGCACATGAAAAATGCAGCAGCACAGTGTTATTCCTAATGACTGTTACCATATTTTTTTTTTTTCAAATACACAGTCCTCTGGGCCCATTCAATCAGTTATACAATAACACTTCTCTTATTCCCTTAGATGAAGATTCTTTTACTTCATTTCCATTTATATTTTCAATTTCCCCACTAGACATTGTTATCTGGGTCACGTTAGGGAATGATCTGCTTCATGAAATCAGAAAGGAATCCATTGAAAGGCACCCAAGGTTATGATGTATTGTAACCTCTCTCTTGTCATAATTTCACACTCTTAAGGGAGATTTTTTAATCATATAAGGAGGAGAGCCTTAATCAGCAAAAATGAGGTGGGCACCATGAAAGCATCCTGTTTTATGTAAAAGAAGTAATTATAAGTGCAAGGGATGTGATGGAGTGATAGCTTGGAAATAAATTGCAGTGAGACCCTGTGCTGTTCAGCAGAGCTTGGAGGTTAAGAAAGCAATGACAGCTTAGTCTATTTTAGGGGCAAGAGAAGAAGGAAACCCTTTTTCAGAGGAAAGTGCAATTTGTTTTCAGTGCTCTGGCAGGTACAGTTGGGCTGTCCCATCTTGAATCAGAGCTAGACAGTGTTTTGCTATAGCAATCATGGGTATTTCAGTTGGCCCACGCAGCTGCTCCTGTGGACTGATGTGACTGTGGACTAAGGCAGCTCTCAGGGCCAGGAGTAAGCAGGGACATCCCAGCCCAGAGTGCTGAACCATCATGTTGTACAGTACACCAGCATCAAATGGCCGTAGCCAGTTTGTTGCAAAATAAATCGTCAGTTTGGACATGCAGTGACTTTCCTGGGCTTACACTGTGTTTGGAACATGGATCTCCACCTAAAAAAAATCTTATTAGAATTCCTGTAAAGTCAAATGACCTGAGTTTTAAGATTTCTGAGTAGAGCAAAGACTTTCAGGCATGAAGACTGGCATGAGAAAAGACCTGGGATATGTGTCCATTTCTGTCCACGGGGCAGAGCCAGCAGTGTCTGGGTGCATCCCTTCAGCCTTGCCCTCTCCCAGAGGACTCTATTTCTGTGTAGAAATATAGTTTGTCTTACATGGCATCAATGTCCTGTGTTAGCACAATGCTTTATATATTTCAAACTGATCGTGGACAGTACTGTGGGGGTAAAAAACTGAATAATATCTATTTTTTTTAAACAGAAGGCCATCATTAGCCATGTCTCACCTGACATCCTTTATCTGTTCAGAGTTCAAGCAGTTTGCCGAAATGAAATGCGTAGTGACTTTAGCCAGACTATGCTCTTTCAAGGTAAAAAACCCACATACATATTTTTACATTGAACAATTCTTTGTTTGTTTAATATTTTCTTTGCAGAGGGCAATATGGTGTGAAATGAAATGATTTCAGAAGATACTTGAATGCATGTAGACAATGCTAATTTCATATTGTGGCCACTGACTTGATCTAAGTCCCATTTCTAGTGGTGAGAGTTTGCCTATACCTCTCACTGGCAGGATTTGTCAGGCTTTAGGAGAATTCAGAGCTTTTCTTGGTACTAGTTTTCTGAAACAAATTCATCAGAGACTGCTTATGCATCAGAGGTACAGCTACAGCAGAATGTGAGTCTGATCGGTGTCTGTTTTATGTAAAGAGGAAAGGAGATCAGTCCTACCTTGACAACCACATGTGGAGACATTCAGGTTTTACCATGCACGCAACTTCAGTGATTTCCAAAACATACATATTTAAAGGAAATCAAAAGAACTAGATGATAAGCTGTCCTTTGTCATGGATTTCCTTTTAAGTTTATTGGAGAAATCTGGTAAAGCTTGAGATCTGGTAGAAGAACTTGATGTTTTTAGAGTTTAAGTGCTGAAGTTTTGCTCCTTCCTGGGAATGTATTACTACAGTTTTTATTAAGTAGGGCAAATTTTGCCTCTGCTGAGAACATTCCCTCCCACTCCAGCTTTATAGATGCATAAACTTCAAAATGAGTAATGGAAGAATAAAACAAGCAGAGAGTTAAAAGTTTAAAACCTTACGATGAAGCAAAGAGTTGTCACTTGGATCTGATTCTGTGTATGGAACAAAATAATAGGGGCATTTTTCAGTGTTATTTTCAGAAAGTGTGGGGACTTTGATCCTACTCTGTTAGCTCTTAGTGTCTCAAGGATGTCAAGTTGTGGACATGGTTCAGTTCTGTTGTGGTGTCATTCCACAGTGTTGGCAGCACTGCAGAGAGAGCAGGGATCAGACAAGTGTCCTGTCCAAGGCACATCTCAAGTGTAACTCGTTCTTAGTACCTCAGCACAGTGTTTTGGACTTCACTTTAAGTGCCAGGCAGAAGTTAGAAACTGGTATATTGTTGGTTATGACCTCTTTCAGCAAATGATGGAATGGAGGAATTCTTTTACATTTACATATCATACATTCCTATGATACCTGTTTATTCACAGTAGGAGTGAAGCATTACTGACAGCTTTGTAGGATACCCTTTGGGTACTCCAGCCTGTTCTAGCCTGGTATTCAAAGCAGCGGAAGTGATACACACATCTGCAATAGGAGTAGATGATGTGATTCCTTCCAAATGTCCCCAAAAAGGAGCCGCTGTTCTAATCTCTGGCTGTACCCAACATCTGATCTAGAAAATTAATCCACTTGAACTTTCAAAACATTTTTTGGAGGTTGATTGTAGTTGAGATATTTAGCAAAAAATAATGATAATATTGTCATAAGGACAGAAAAAGTTATTATCATCAAGCTGCTCTTGCTTCCTGTGTAAGTCAGAATGTTTCATCTAGCTTGGGGTTGAAGGAGAGAGTTTCTTTTCTGACAGTTCACATAAGCCAGCATTGCCTGGCCTGAGTAATTAAAAACAAGCAAATCTGTCTTTAGACAGAAGTGCAAAGTGAGGTGAGTAAGGCCAAACAAGTAATGCCAAATGAGCTGAGCTGCTTTTGCTCCAGACTGAGACCTCCACCTGTATTTTGTAGCCACGTGTTGAGCATTTGTTGAGCATCTGCTGCCTCCCTTCCCTGCCCTGACACACTGCTCTTCTTCCCTCCCCAGCTAACACCACTCGAATTTTCGAGGGGACCAGAATTGTGAAGACAGGAGTGGTAAGTCGTGGATTTGGGGAGCAGGGATTTGGGGACATTCCCACCAGGTGGCAGCACGGTGTTGGAAATCTGCAGCAGAACCCAGCTTTCCGGGGGAAGGGGGTGTCCAGACCCACCACGGAAGGGTTTATAACATAAAATGTATTTCCAATATGAAATGGTTTTCTAGCTTCATGCTCTGAGAGGCTTTGACCACTGGAGAATCGAGTGTTAAAAAATTTTCCCAAATCTGTATTCAACCCCTTTAGAGGGGATTTGTAATCTTAATGATGACTGTGGAAATAAATTTCATTTATTTTATTAACTGTATGACCTGAAGTATATGCAACAGGAATAAGGCCTCATACACAGCATCTTTGCTCTTCCAGTGCTTTAAGAATATCTGTTAGTGTATGACTAAAGCCTTAACAATCCCTTTGTTTTATTTTAATTCAGGTGAGACTGTAACAAGTCACTGTAGCCAACTTTTGTATTCTAGAATCAGAAATGTTGGTACATTTACAGTAAAACTGGAATACATGGTTTCAGTTTTGAAAGCATCTTATTAATTTATTTAATATAAACTATCCATAACCTACGTTTCTTGGCATTCAGTGTACTGAGTTGTTCAGTCAAATTTGTGGACTGGATTCATACTATTGAATCTTCTCTAAGTACATTGCTTCTGGTTTTATTCTGTTCCAGTTTGATATAGTCCCTAGTAAGTAAATAACACATACAAAGCTTTCATTTGAATGATTAACGTTTGTTTAATGAGGTATAGAGGTATTCTAGACATACAAAATCTGCTCTCAAACTGTAATACTCATTCCAGCTTTGAGACTATTCATGCCAGTGAAAAGCAAATCTCACAGTGCCTTAGGGATTCACATTGATAAGTATCTGAAAGTTTAGATGCTTATTTAAAGTTTTGGCTTGAAATCTCTAAAGCACGGGTTTTCATCTGAGATCTCAGGTTCTCTGCGATTGCAGCTGGTCGAAAATAATGTGAGAAAGCAGCCTTTCTTGGTTTGCTGCAGCATTTCAACTACACGGCCTGACTGAACCCCGGATTTGCAGAGAGATGCAGAAATACTGTTAATGTATAAATTTCAGTTTCAAAAATGAACATTTCACCTTTTTTTCAACATTCAGTAGCATCTATTTAACCCTTTTTTGTCCTCATCTGGCGTGTACCTTTCCAGCTAATGGTCCTCCAGCTGATGAGTTCATGAGACATGAGACATTCTCCAGTAACTCAGAAAGGAGAGTGGTCACGTTGTTCAGAGGAACTTCACTCAGCTCTTCCACAGAATTACTCCTTGTCCTTAGACAATTCATTTCAGTGTCTTTTTCCACATGTAATTCAGGACTAGTTCTTTATGGATAGACCAAGGTTCAGTTCTTTTTGTACATACCAAGGGTTTTTATGTCCAGCAGAGCACACACACGTGCACAGAGACCTGCATGCATGCAGTGGGCTGACATTAGAATAACAGTTGCAAAGGATGCAAAGGCCGTAGTTCATTCCCTGCTTCCTCTCAGCTCCCTGGGGGAAGCAGGCAGTGCTAGTCCTGCCTTTGGGTCACTGGTGGTGGCCAGGGAGAGTCCTGTGGATGTGGAAAACTGAGTCTATACATGGGTGTCACAGCCTGGTGGTCCTGGCAGATGTGGTGGCAGCTTGCTGGAGGGCTCCTGATGCTCTCCAGGTCCTTCATGAGCGCCCAGCTGGCCGTGCTGCAGGTCTTTTCTAACGAGAGCGATGCCTCACTGCAGCACCAGTCCTTAGCAGAATAATGCTGATGGGTAAATTAAGGAAATAAAAATAGCATCCTTTGAGGCCCTCACAATGTGTGTGGGAAGAGCCAGAGTTCCTTGTCAGAGCAGACCCACCAGCCACGGATGCTCACATTGGCAGCACAGCCATTATTTTGGGACAGCCCTTATGTAACACTATATTTTTAAACTCCTGTATTCTGAGGATTAAAGCACTGTGAGTAATGCAGCTGAACTCATTAAACTCCTTTACATTCTCCTCACCCCTGAGAGGAAATGTTACTCACAAGTCAGTGATGACGTGGGTGGAGAAGGTCCTGATGCAAGATAAAATGATAAGGATAAAGAGGGTTTTGATGATGATGTGGTGAATGTAGGGAGGTTTCCTCCCTTTGTGGTTTGCTGGTAGCTCTGTGGCATGTTCTGTCCCGGCTCAGCCCTTCATCCAGCTGGTGGGAGTCTCTGGTTTTAGGAGAATGGCATGTGTGTGGAAAGGGAGGGAAAAGCACGAGAATGACCCCAGGTAACACGCTGGGCCCTTGCTGATGCTCTCTGCTGTGTTTTCTTCCCCTCTGCTGCCTGTGACCTCCTCAAGCCCACAGCATCTCCTGCCTCCTCAGCCGACATGGCTCCCATCAGCTCCGGCTCTTCCACCTGGACCTCCTCGGGGCTCCCCTTCTCCTTCGTATCCATGGCCACAGGGATGGGGCCTTCCTCCAGCGGCAGCCAGGCCACCGTGGCCTCCGTGGTGACCAGCACCTTGCTGGCAGGGCTGGGCTTCAGCGGTGGGGGCATCTCCTCCTTCCCCAGCAGCGTCTGGCCCACCCGGCTGCCCGCGGCCGCCGCCCCCAGCAAGCAGGCGGGACGGGCCGTGGTGGCCACCACCGAGGCCGCCGCCGCCTCCCCGGGGCCCGAGCGGGACTCGGCACTGACGAAGGATGGCGAGGGAGCCGAGGAGGGGGAGAAGGATGAAAAGAGTGAAAGTGAGGACGGGGAGCGGGAGCACGAGGAAGAGGAAGAAAAGGACGCTGAAAAGAAGGAGAAAAGCAGGGCGACGGCAGCCGCGGAGGTGCGCGATAGCACAGAGCCCAGTGTGGCCGTGGCTTCCCCCAACAGGACTGCTGAGGAGGAAGGAAATAAAACCATATCGGGAGAAGAGCCAAACCAAAACGTTGCCCCCACGGCTGGAGGTGCCGAGGAGGAGAGCTTTGCCGAAGCCAACACTCAGCCCCAGCCGCTCCCTTCCACCCAAGTGCCACCAGCGTTCACTGACGAACTGTACCTGGGCAAGATCCCAAGAAGACCAGAGACAACAAGAAAACCTCCTCCAAAGGAGGACAGGTTTCCAGAGGAGCATCCTTCAGATAACAAATTCATCACCATTAACCCAGGTGAGTGTTCTGTGGGGAAACTGTTTTTCCCAGCATAAGAGTGTTGGAAAATAACACAGTCCAAATTCCTTACTGATTTCCAGTAGATAGAACATTTTTGTGGTGCCTGGCTCCATCTGATGGGCAGGTTGTCACAGGACCCAAACCAGATATTGTTACTGAAGGGAGCAGAGGGGGAACGAAGATCCTTTTCTATTATTGGGACAGATTCATGGTCCTTGCAGCTTACTGGAAGAGAAAATTTGGAAAAATGTTAACCCCCAACATGCTGCCTCAAGAACTTTGTTAAAAAGAAAAAGAGAGGGGAATGCAATTAACTACAGCTGTGAAATTAATTTGAAAGAGCAGCTGCTGAGCCGAACTGGTGTTTCATGGGAAGTTTGCTGTATATGCTTCTATCTGATTTAGTTTATCTGAAGCATTCTCCCTGATTGGGCTTTGAGATATTCTCCCAAATACAGGATCATTGCTCGTTTATTTCTCAACACAAAACCTACAAGGTCTGATCTTCCAAAACAAGGCACCTTCTGCACCAGGATTACCTTCTGTTTTTTCTGTGGTTAAAAAAAATCACAGCCAGGCAGAGTTCACGTATTTTCTGTTTGTCCTGATGAGAATTGCCAGTGCTCCTGTACACTCCAACTCTGGATGTATGTACCAGCTCCACAGTGTGTACACAGCAAACACAACCTCTTGGAAGCCTGCCCGGGTGATCTGCATGTGCACCAAGCCTGGTGTGGTCAGGGTTTGCTGCACAGGCCTCTGCAGGCTGGTCCCTCATGGTGCTCCCGATGCGCCATGCGGAATGTCCACACGTGTTCCTGCGTGGGGAGCTCCGGGCACTGGTGAGGAAAACTGCAAGGAGCAAATGGAGTACATGCATACGGATTCATTTGCAGAGTAAGGGCTGGGATTTAGATATGGTGACGAGTTTATGTGCGTGATTATGTGTATTACCACAGCTTTTGTAAGATAGTGCACTTTTTTGTTCGTTGTTTTTGGGTTTTTTTTTAAATTATTATTATTGTTTATTTTCCTAATCTGTAGAGTGTTTTGTGATTTTCTTTTTCCATCAAAGCTGCTGTAGAGTCTGTGAAAAAACCTTGCATATTTATTTTTTCCCTACACTGATATACACAAAAATGCAGACAATGTGCATTCAGTTACAGCTCAGAATCCATTTAAAAAACAAAGCTAAATCCAATCTTTAATAACATTTGTTACAGAAATGCTGACCAGTCCATAATGCTGTGAATCATAACTGTTCTGTTAGAGATCAGATTAACAATGAAGAAACTTGCACCATGTTGTGTTTTGGTTTTTTTTAAATACACTGCGGTAAAAATGCCTGTCAGGCAACTTTCCATATGCCACTTGCCCTAATCACCTTTGTGTCAGGAAGGAGGCCTGTTGGGAAGACACTTGGGAATGCAGGAGAAGGAGCTTTCCTCCAGGTTGGGTCTAGGTTACTAAAGACACAGGCTGTTGAACTAGACTAGCACAAAGCCTAAGACTAGTTTCTTCAGCTTAATTGTTTTCCGCAGTAATATGGAAATTTGAAATTCACACAGACAGAACTGACCTAACTCATGCCAGGAGCTGAGTTCAGTGAAACTGCAGCCATTGAAAGACCTCTTCCTGTGAGAAAGGGCCTTAGAGGTTTTCCATGACAAGGTAAGCCTGAAATCAAGATAAGTGAAACCAAGAGGGCATTGCTAGAAGTGTCTGAAAGGATTCCTGGACATCAGGACAGTTAAGAGTGTTAAGGCCACTTCCAAAGTGAGCAGAAAGCACCCCTGCAGTTTACTGTGTCCCATTGTCAGGGCAGAAACATTTCTGGATGCATCTCTTCTCCCAGAAAGCAAGTTTTAAAAAGCTGTCAAGGTTTCAAAAATGTTTTTGTGAGTAGAAAGTTTAATCATTTTAAAGAGTAGAAAATTGTTTCATAACAATGTACACTTGTAAAATTAATTATATAGCATCAAATTAGCAGTTGTAAGGAGATAACTGAATGGGGAAGTACTCATGAGTGTGGATGATTAGAGGAGAACAGGGAACTCATGAGAAATTACAGGGAAAGTGCGAGGCCAATTAGTACAGCAAGGCTCATTTTCTTTTAGTGCTTATTTCGCACGCACATACACACACACCTCTCCTGAGGCCATGTCATTATTTTCCAAATGGCATTGGCCTCTTCTTGTCTGGTGGTATTGGCCAACGCTAATGATTTTCCTCTGTCACCGAACGCTTGCTTGCATTCTCCTCTTTCATTTTCCTGATCACCCTTTCCTCTGTTTTGGTGCCCACATTAGACTAATTGTACCTTTGATCTGCAACTGTTACACGCACAGCTGCTCAGCATTGTCCCTGACTCTGAAACCTGAAAATTAGAAAAACAGCAATTAAAATTATACTCTGCCGAAAAAGGGAGAAAAAAGAATAAAAAGAAAATAAGCAAGGGAAAAAAATGAAACCCAGGATGATTCAGTTTAATCAGGCTAAAGCAGATACTATCCCATGGAATTTTGGCTTCTTGTGCCAGACAATTAAACAGATCCTTTGTTTTTGACAGTAGATAACAACTGGGCTGTTGTGAGCGAAGTAATAGCTGTGGGGTTGGGGCTTTTGCTTGAGTGGTGAGCTGGGACTGAGGACAGAGAGGCGGGGTTGGCTCTTCATCCAAATTTCAGCCAGGTCCTCCCATCCCTCAGTGCTCACCCACCTCTGCTGAGTTCCTCCCGCGAGAGAGCTTTGTAGAGACAGAGAGATGATGATGATACGCAGGGTTAAATCTCAAGCTTGGTGTATGCTTTTAACAGGTAGTGAATATTGGTTTTTAGAGCAGTCTTTGCCAGGTCTGAGGTTGCAAAAGCCTTTTGGGGATAACCTCATTAGCATAATTAAACATCTGTGTAATTCTTTCTTCTCCATACACAGCAAGGATTATTAAGCTGTATTTTCGTGTGGCACTTCAGCCATTTTCACACAGAATCACAGAGTGGATAAGGTTGGGAAGGACCCTAGAGTCAGCTAGTCCAGCCTCCCTGCTCTAGAAGGGTTCCTAGAGCACGTTACTCAGGATTGTGTCCAGACAGCTTTTAAATATCTTCAGAGATTTACATGACAACTTACAGGAGCAAACAGCAGAATGGCTTGAAAATAAAAGAACTGAATTATTTGATGTCTGCAAACTATGAATTTCAGATATAGGATTAAATATGATTGGCATCTGTTTACAAAGCAGTGAAAAGCCATGCACAGCCTGTAACTGTGACTACTGCAGGAGTGCCTCAGAGAAAAAGGGAGATAATAGCTCCACAGTGACACAAGATTGTATCAAAAGTGGTACGTTTAAAAAAAACCATGGTTTTGCCTTTTCATTTAATAATATGGCCAGTATTATTTTCCAGAATTAATTAACACATTTGTATAAGTCCATAACTTCATTTACTTTGAGGAAAGATGAGCAACTTGAGTTTCACTTAAGAGACCAGATGGCCTGAGGCAGTTCAGCAGCAGGGCTTTTCTTTGGTTAATGGTATCTGAAATGGTACAACAAACAGAACTTTGTCCTGGCAGTTTGTGCAATGGCAAGGAATGATAAAACTAGATAGGTTATATAGTACAGCTGTGGTTGCTTATTATAGCAAGCAGTGTTACTTAAGGGAAATAAATATGTTTCTTTTCTCAGGAACCAATTACCAAGAATACACAGAAAAAGCCCCCACATTTCACAAATTGTAGAATGCCTCTTTCTTACCTTGACCTTTGAGTAAGAGTTGCATTGCCAGAGCCTCCCTGGCTGCCCGACACCATCCAATACTCCTGTGCCAGGGCTCATCCATCCAGTGCCTGGGTGGAACTGCTGAATGGGTGGTTCACAGAAGTTATGGATTTTTCCAGACACAGGAGTAGATTTAGCAGTGCCAGGACTTGTATCATGTGGGACCTCCTGAAACAGATATGCTGTAATAATTTTTATTCCTTCCTACTGGGATGAATTCCAAGCCAGTAAAAGGCAAACTGAATTAATTCAACGAAGGCATATGCCACTGGAAACTGTTTACATTTCTTAGCAAAAATGTAGTCCATTTTTTAAGCTTCCCCCCGCCCCCCACCAAGTACTGCTTATGGTGGGCTTGGTTACAAGGATATGCTGTTGACACTACCAAGGCTTGACATTCTTGCTTTGGAAAAGAGTGCATTTCACTCTTTCTTTTTAATTTCATACTATTTTGTTATACAGAACAGGAAACTGTAGAGGCCCAGATCTGTCTTTGTGTGTGTGTTTTCATTAACTCTTTTTCCAAGTTATCCAGGGTGCTGGCTTTTCTTAGGTTTTCCTGCCATGACACTCAAGACGGACACCAGCTCTCCAACTGCACTGCTCTACCCTTGGCCCCAGCTGCCATCCTAGTGCAATTTTTATTGCCCTGGTTTGTTTAAGCTCTCACAACACTTCTCTTAACCAGTGGAAAACACGTAACACTTTTTCTTCAAAGCCAGCACAGGAACTATGTCTTTTCTTCTGAAGCACATCACTGCTTGTGCATTCCCAACTGGAATTTTTGGGCCAGCCATCAGCATTCGGGAATGGCATTTGCCATTGTGGCACTCAGCATACTGAGCACTTTCTTCTCCTCACATCTGTGGTATAGGGAGTTGGCAGGGGCAGATAAGTGTGTCCTCTCTACAGTAGACTGAGTAAGAGGAACATCATGAGCACTGCAGAATTTAACAGTGTACATTGGGACTCCAGCCCATGCTGTGCTTACAATGGAATTTAATTTTCTTCCCATGCAAACAGAAACATATGTTTCTGTGTTGAAAGATGTGGAGGTGAAACTAAACAGAATACTGTCCTTGAAGAAAACTGAAGAAACACCCTAATGGATATAAGGTGGTGGGACTATTTGGCTCTCCTACGAAGTTTTATTATATCACATGGTTTTTTCTTTTGTCCCTTTTACCATTCTGATTAGTAACACCTCACAGGCTCACCTTTTTCATGCTGTTAAATGATTTGAAATGCACTGGTAATAACTGATGCCTCAAGACATAAGATTTTGAAAATTTGGCAAATACAGAAAATAAGCCTTTGCTCTGATTTGGGGGTTGCTCTTCTTATTCTTTGCTAGTCAAGGAAATCAAAGATGTTCAATCAAAGTGCACATTCACTTTCCCCAAACATCCCTCTGATTAGCACCTCATTTAGGTTGCTTGCTAAAGGGCATTACCTCTATCAGCCTAGTTCTTAAAACTCAAAAGATTTCTTGCTGGGCTTGCAGCAGCCTGCAGCCTTGCTCTGTTTTCAGCAGTCAGGCAAAAGCATTTACAATTAACCTTTACTTCCACGTTAGTTGAATTTTACTCCTGCCTACGGAGGAGTATAATCTAAATGCTATTAAAATAGAGTATGACTTCATATTATGTGACATCTGGTGACTTCCAATTATCTGTGTTTTGCCTGCCTATGGTGAAAAGGCAATTATGTTCTTCTGGTCGGATTTGCAGCAGTTTCGGAAGATATGATAATACAATACTGAGCGAGGGCAAGGAGGCATGTTGGTAAGAAAAGACTCACATAGGCTTAAAAGTAGAAGTCAAGTGTGCATGTTTCAATCCTCGTCGAAATCTGAAGCTGTTTATACTAATCCTTTCCCATTACGTCCTGTTGACAGGTATTGATCAACTACTGCCTGTTTGTTAGGAAACATGAATAAGATATGGAATCCGCTCCTGCATTTTTCTTTTATCATTCTGTCTAAACCAATTTATTCATCAAGTCTACATGAATTTGCACAAATTAGGTATCTTTTGAAATACATTGGTGCAAAGTCTATGCTCATTGGCTTCAGTACTTGCAGAGCTTCTAGATACTCATATATGATACAACAATTTTAATGAGATGTCATGCAGAAAGTGAAGTGGAGTTAACTCAGCCAGATCTCAGGGTATTGACGAACTTTAATTTTGTTCAAAAGCTGTGGCATAATGATTTCTTCTGTCGGTTACAACACATCCTATCCATTCATTCATCCACCCATCTTGACAATCCATATGCTAAAATGTGCTTTCGTATGCAGTAACCCACCAGATTGTGACAATTCTGCAAATGATGTGACATGACACCCAACATGTTGGGGATTTTTTATTTTAAGATAGTTACCAAGAAATTTATTTCTGAAGCAAAGTATTACACTGAGCTTTGCAAACAGGGCTGTCCTGTACTGTTGAGAAACACAGTGCGTTTATCTGCAAACACTGATGACAGAGCACAGCATTTACTCAGTAACCCTGGTGAAATGGCTCAGTGGGGCACTCCACATCTGATAATAGGTGCTTGCACGAAAGAGTCCTAAAAGTGTCTATGAGACCGTAATTACAGGCAGTAGTAAAATCCAAGCCATATGTGGCAATAAACACCATACTTCTGTGCTCTCATGTCTCAGACTGAAGACAAATGGAGTCCCACCCTGCAGTTAGAGGATTTCTGCTCTGTTTACTCATACCATGTAAAAGGGATAAGCTATTTGTTTTGTTTACACATTTTTCCGTACAGTAATTCTTTTTCCACTCAGTGATTGGTTTTGTTGTGTGTTTTAACACACAGCTGGCAAGAACAGCTCCAGCATGGCCACGAGACCTTCTCCTGGTAAAATGGAATGGATCATCCCACTCATTGTGGTCTCAGCACTGACCTTCGTGTGCCTCATTCTTCTCATCGCTGTGCTTGTCTACTGGAGGTGAGCCTGTTTCCTTATCAGTGGACACTGATTATGATTTGAAACACATTTCAGGTGATGTTTTTCATGTGGTCCTGTGTTTTTTTATTTTATTAGAAGTTACGGTGATAGATGCACTAGATAATTCTCTGGATGCTAGAACAGTTTTGTTGGTTAACTATTCAGCTGTACTAAATATTTGGTTTTGTGTCATTAAAATGAGCTTGGTAGATCTCTAGCATTGGTAGCCAGCTGTAATGGCAACAAATAGTTTCACAGTTAGTCCCTCCAAAATAGCTATAAAAAGTTATCTTTGTCTTGGCCTTCAGGAAAGGTGGTTGTGGGAGAAAATCCCATCGAGACTGGCCTTGGTTCTATGGGTGTCTCTGCCACGAATCTCCTGTGTAATTTTAAGCAGTTCTTTCCTTCCTCTGACTGTACTTCAAGAAAGGAGGGTAAACTTGTTTCACATTCCACAGCTATGCTCTGAGTCAGGGGTTCTTTAGCATTGGTGAAGAGTTAGAAGTGCAGCCTGCAAGGTCTTGAAAGTAAAGATTGCCTCTTAGAAAGAGACACTGTCATTCACACCAGTGGGCATTGGTTCAGTGGTGGAGACCAGGACTGGCATCGTCAAATCCATCTGCATTTGGTTTAGAGTAAACTAAAACCTGCAGCACCTGCTTATGTCAGAACCAGAACCCAAAGACACCCCATTTGTCTGCATTAGCCACATATAAGGTATTCGGGAATTATTTCAAAATCTGATTAGATGGGACACAGGAAAGTAGCTTTGATAAGAAATACCAGCCCATTGATCATTTTATTTGCAGAATCAATTAAAAAAGTACCAAGCTATTTTTCAGTACACCCATTTTGCTGACAATTAATTGGCCCAATTGTTGAGGCTGAGAACGTTTGAAAGAATTAATAAGTAGATGACAATAGTGTGAAAATAATTTCTATTAACATTTACAAGTAATTAACATCATTGCAGTGAGACAGTGAATAAAATTGCAGTGATATGTGCACAAAAGCTGAAATTGGAAAGGTTCTGAAGATCCCATTGTAATGTCCTGTTTTTCAGTATACATTATCTTTATTTGAAGTACTAAACTTGGTCACATTCACACCAGGCAAGCCCTGGAAGGATATTGTATATCTCAAAACACTGGAATGAGGGGTTAGTAGTATTTATCTTGTGTTGGTGCAAAATGTTTTTTTTTTAAATACAATTGTAACAGCTATTATCGAGAAGAATATTGGTACCTCTCATTGTTTGCAATATATTTCCATTTCTTTGCAATTTCAGTAATGGATGGGGAGAAATAATTGCAAAATTAGTGTTTAATTTGCCCAAAGAGTAAAATTACCATCTCTGAGAAGACATTCAAGTTGGTGGAGATTAAAAATTAATATAGACATGGAAATTATGTCATGTAGCAGTCAAAGTTTTTTGATAAATATGAAGCAAAAAACTGAGGAACAAACTTGAGAGCACATGTGTACTAGCTTCAAAATAATCTGTGTCTACCTTCATAGTTCTGAGGATTTTTAACAAATACAGAGAGCGTTCTGAAAAAGTAAATGTGTGTTTTAGGATACATCAACAAGCAACTAGAACAGAAATCATCCCCAGTAACATTTCACATTGTGCAGACCATGTCACTGAAGCAGCAGCACAGCATTTCCTGTGCCCTTTGCAGTGTGATTGCCTTTCCTTAGGAAAAAAATTAAATGTTTATCTCTGCAAGTGTTTTAAAGAGAGAAAAAAAGAGATTCTCAAACACTGTAGACTCTCATTCAGAAGTTTGAAAGGAACAGTGATTTGGATTTTCAGGAAAAAATACTTAGCGTAAGATGTAATGGGCAACATATGGAATAATTTGCTGAATAACACCATCAAAGCAAATGGCATGAAAACAAGTTTGAGGCAGATATTTCAGAAAGGAAAACATGGTATTGAAGTGCACAGCAGAGAAACACTTGTGATGAAAGGATAGCCCTCAAGGGGACAGGCGTGCTGGACCAAGGGGTCTTTTCTTGCACAGCAGTTCTTTGTTTTGGTGTGAGAAAAAGCATTACAAAACAAAACCCAGAGAACTAGAAAAAGCAGAAGAGACATAGTTGCCCTTTGGCAATGCATTTGGAGGGTAAAACAAATGATATTTTCACTTTTGCATTTTTGAGCATTTGTGGGATTAGATGATTTGAGACCAGAGGTGACATAAGAAGAACAATGAAGCAGAGAGAAGCCTTCTGCTTGTTTCCGTCGCATCAGTGCCCTATTATCCAGGGACCAAAATAAGGAGTTTGGGAAGTTGCTTGTGAAGGTTTGGCAAAGCATTCATCTTTGTTTGGTCTCTTTGTGGCTCATTCCGTGATACAGCAAAGAAATAAGTTTTGTGAAGATGACTGGTTGTAAGGAAGCTTCATTTTCTGTTCTCTTTATTTGAAAAGGAGAGTGATAGGAAACAGTCATTGTTTGATGAAGCTTTTTCTTTTTTATCTGCTGAGCTTCCATGCTGTGTTCATTAGAGACTCCTTGTAATTGAATATATTTGGAAATGATCTGTGCCGTTTCTGAACAAGACTTGCTTATTTGCAGAGGTAATTTGCTGTTCTCAGTGCCTTTTTCATGTGGATCCTGGACAAATGGTGAAAGAATATGACTGATGTTGAAGAGAGAGGGTCACTTCCATCTTTTTCTCATGGTGGCCATCTCAGTAATGAAAAGGGATGGGAACTTGCAGGCAAGCAGCAGCTCTGAATTACCTTTCTACTAAAGTTTCCTGGATTCAGTACTTTTAATGGCACTGCTGCAAAAAGAGGGCTGTGGGATTTTAAGTTGGTAGAGTGGAAGATAAACTAGGTCAGCATAATGAAGCTGCAAAAAATTGTGCTGCCTTTTATCCCAGAAAAATGAGGAGAGCACAGTCACAGGGTGACCACGAGCCACGACATCCGCTGGGGCCGGCTGGTAGTTGGGTTCCCTGGGCAGGAGGGACGATGAAGCTGGAGTTTCATTTTGCTTCTGTACGTCCTTGATTCCTCTTGAGGAAAAGCTGGCCTGGCTAATCCTTGAGCTGTCATGGGCGTGATGAAGGGGACTGTTGCTCCCAGGACCTCTAGTGCTTAAACTGTTTTCTTTTAGCATCAAGTTGAGAATTTGAGTCTTAGCAGGCAGAAAAGGTGAGGAGACCAGATCCTTGTTTTACTCACCATATGGATTCACCATTCACTTCTGCAGTGGCACAATGGCGCTTCTATTTCTACTTTCTTTCCTTTCATACTGGTTCCTGAAACTGTGTTCTGTAGTGACAACCACTGAATATTTCTGAGAACTGTTCACTGGGATTTTAGGGTCTTCACTGAGTACTGCTAGCTCATCTACAGCCCGTTAAAACGTGGGCATTGTGAGGTGCTGTTTCCCAAGCACATTATTTTTGCATTTCTGGGCATTTGTTTTGCATCTGTGATTTTATACCCAGACTCAGTATCATGAGATCCATTTGCAGTTCTTCAAGGTCAGCTTAAAATCTGACTTGGATTGTCTGCAGTCTTTGCCACTGTTACTCTCACAGCCTTTTCTACGAGCTCCAAGAACTGCAGAGTGTGTTTGGTAGTGACCTCCAAACTATTTAGAGATTGAGTGTGACTTCAGTTTTCTTGCAACAAGACGAGTTCCTATAATATGCTGAGCTGTAATATGGCTTGAAACTTGTCTTTTCTAGAACTTCCACTATATTGTGTTGCAAATTGAACAAGTCCTGTGTATTGACACTTAGGGGTAAAGGCAGGGTCAATGTCACTTTCATCTTAGGTTCAGGAGCATGACTGGAGGTGGGAAATCAACTGAAATACTTTGATACACCATAAGTTCTGTCATTTGGGGGGAAAAACCTCTATATTTTAGGAGGGAGTGGTGACCTTCTACTGTTTGTTTTCCATTCTGATTTTTAATCTAAACACTACAGTCCTATAGACTGTGGTTTCAAAGGGAAAAAATAAGCAGAGAATATTAAGAAGCAATTAAGATTTTAGAGTTTAGCCAACAGCAACTTTTAAATGGGAACTAAATTATAGCCATTTCTCATTTTCAGCTAAGAGGAAGAAATTAATTCTCGACTATAGCTGGAGAGTTTTCTTTTTCTTTCTTTTGAACAGATACCATAATTCACCTTGAATTATTGCCACCATCAACATCGTGATCCCAAAGACAAAGTGGGAATATTGTATTGCATTTCTTATTAAATCAAGCTGTTTATACAGTGCTAATATGTTTACATTCGGGGGGATTTTTGGAACAACACAGCTGCTGCCTTTCAAAGAGCAAGCAAGCTTGCATTGCTTGTTTTATAGTTGTGTGTGTATATGAGACAGCTTGGGAAAAAGATGTCTTTAATTTTCCTTAGGCAAAGCCCTATAGAATTTAGGAGATAGAATTTTTGTAGGTTTTTGTTAAGCATCCTTGGGACAGGTCCTGTGACAGAGCCTTGTACTTCTCTGGCACTGCCTTTCTGTGCAGAAGAAATTACATTGAGCTCCAGGAGATGTGAGTTCTTTTTTCTGACTCAGTCATTGATTTCTGTGTGACCTCAGGCCAAGTCACTTACGGGTTGAGAGTATTGTTGTTGAACTCGGTGGCAAAGACCTCACTGGGAGCAAGCTCAGGTGTTCAATATTTCAGCATCTGAGTTCTGACGCTGGTAAAATAGCACTGAAGAAGGTTGGTCAGCTTTATTGTTAAATCAGCTTGTAATACAGAAATTAAAGCTGCCACGTAAGCCCCAGAACCCTTGTATTGACCATGTCTAATAACTATGCCTCAGAAACCTACCTTTTGGTGTTAAATTCTGGGGAGCTTGCACAGCTCCTTAGCTAAGAGAGTGTTAAAACTTAATTGGGAGAAGAAAAAATAACTTTTGCCTGTAGCAGGTTGTAAAAAGTGCTGAAATTGTTATTTGAACCTATCCCTAGGTTTTATTTTATGAGTACACAATGTGTTGTTCATCTACTGTACTGATTGGAAAAGGAAGATTGCAAATTTACAGACCATTGTAAAATTGTTTGCTTACAATGGTAAAAGCTTCTTTAGCTTACTCTAAAATATCTGTGATTCTGCTCATTTTCTCACTCATGGAGAATGTTAGGTGGTAACACTTTCTGAGACCCTGGGTGTTAATTTTAAGAGTGCCTCGGGTGCAGTTGCCTGAGTATTTATTTCAGCAGCAGCAGTTCAGGCAGGGTCCTCTGTTCCTGCCCTTGTTCTGCCCTCTGTGACCCCATTGCAAATGTTTGTACAACCATGTGAGGAGCTGGATTGCGAAATAATCCATGTTTTTAAAAAAAAAAAAAAAAAAAGGGGGTTTTCGTGTCCTGATTTAAACCAGATTAGCTCCTAGCCTGGTTCATGTAGTAACAGGACAGAGCTGTACCAGCATAACTGAGGGAGCAGCACGGGGCAGGAATGAGGAGGATGGATGGGGATGCTCACTGCTACACTGCCCTCAGCGATGCCTGAGGACCACGTCCAGGTGCTTGTGCTCAGCTTGGGGATGGCAGTGCCCCAGAGCACAGCTCGTGTCACCACAGGCAGTGAGGAGAATTGACAAGGACAAGAGACTTCCCTAAGCCTGGAGACAAGCAACACCACAGGAAGGCAAGGGAAAACATGGAGGTGAGTGGCACACCTGAAACTTCTTGTAGCTTCCATCTCCTTTTCAGTGCCCAGATGTGCCCTGCTCATATTGAACACGGCATGCCTTTGTTTTCCTTGGGGAATGGCCATGTCTAATCTCATAGGATGACAAACAGCCTCAGAGGGATGGGGATGGGGCAGATCACTGCCTGGCAAGTGGGATGCAGCCCAAATCCTCTGATGTCCCACTCACAACCCAGGCAATGCAGAAAAAGCACTTCAGCTCTTACTGCAGAAGGTCCAGGCTGTGTGCGATTTTGCCAGTGCCAGAGGTAAAGGTACTGAATCTTGGGCCCTTTTGTGTTCTGTATCTCAAAGCACTGCTCGTTTTCATTAAAAGGGAGCAGGCCTGTGATCAGCTCCCTCTTATCCCACTCTGGGAACCAAACTCATCCTTTGTGCCAACATCAGGCCCTCGCTTTCAAGCTGGATGCTTGGGGCAGCAGCTGGTTGCTTGTTCTAGCTGTTGGTACCGTAGTGAGTGCTCATCACTCTTCCTTTATGAGGGAAATCAATATGAAAACTTCTCTGACAGTATCTCTGCTCTTTCATGCAGCAACACAGAGCCTGGGGCAAGGGGCAGAGCCCACCAGTAGGTCCTGTAAGACCAAACTGCAGTGTGCTGCTGCTGCTCCTCCCGGTGTCAGCTCATGGGGTTTTATCGGCTCCTCTGGCACGGAGCTGAGCCCGGCTGTTCCCAAGGCTGGTGGGACACGGGGCTGGATCCGTGTGTGAAGGGCTGAGTCAGGGGAGCCCAGAACCTGCACCCGCAGCCATCCCTTCCCAACTTCTTGCTCCATAGCCATTTCCCACGTGGTTACTTTAGGGCCTTTCAGAAATCACAGGAGTTGTCAGTTGTTATAGTAACGGACCCCTGCTGCTGAATTGGCCCCGAGATGCCCGTTTGGGCTTTTGAACAGACTAACTCAGGCTCATTAGGCAAAAAAGAGAGAGAGACAGATTTGCAGATGGAAAGTTGCTTTTTAAGCATGCTGGGTGATCTGCTAAGAGCTTGACTGTGGAAAGGGGCAAGTTCTCTCATTATATGCCTGTTACTTTTACTCTTGTTTAATTAACACTAGGTTTATTTTTTTGTCACCAAACAGCATTCTGTGAGATCCCATTTCCTCTCTGGTGAGGCCAGTAGTGAGCTGCCACTTTACAAACCAATATTTTGTCTTGAGAAAGGAACAACTTGGAGAGGGATTTGCAAGCCGATCAGTGGTGATTTCTAGAACTATCAGGATATTGACAAAGCTCAGAAAATAGTACTTTTAATTCTATTTATAGAGCCTCTGGAGCAATATCAATAAGCACATTCTGACCCAGGAATATCCCATTTCAAGGAAACAGGACTGTTTAGATTTTGCTTCAGGTTTAAGCCCGGGCCGTCCCATTGGTGTTGGGAGTGACTCCTGAATAACTTCTACCAGCTATGTCAGCCCTTGCCCTTGACTGAAGAACCTGTATCATCTTAAATGGGTTCTCAAGGGTATATAATTACAATATCGAGTTACTTCTTGCTAGGTATTTGAAGCCCGCTTCTTCCTGTGCCCCACACAGCCAACCTTCATCTGAATTTCTTGAATCAGTGTTCTCATCTCTGCTGTCCTGTAAATAAAAAGCAATTCCAGGTTTAGAGCAGGCTGTTGTATCTCCAGGAGTAAATAACAAAGGACTCTTGTTTTTACGCGACACACCTTTTCTCCCAGGAAGATTGTTACATGGGCAGGCAGGGCTGTTTGCAGAGAGGGGAAGCAAGTGCTCAAGTACATGATAGGGGTCTGCAAGGGATACGTGATCTTCTGCACTTGTTGTGCTGGGGTGATGAGGGGCCTTTGGTTTAAATTACAGCAAGAGGGAAATTTAGTTTGGACATTAGAAACAGCCTCGTGAGAGGAAAGACATTAAAGTGTTGGTCTGTAGAACTTCCATCATTTCTAGGTTTCAAAACAAGGCTAAGCAGCTCCAGTCAGGAGCAGCACAGGAGTCTGATCCTACACTGGAGCTTTCAGGCCTGTTCTCCACAGCTCTGCGACATGAGCTTTAAAGCACACATGGAAGCGTGAGAAAAGAGGAGGGATGGTGCGGAGTGATAAATTGCCCTGTAAATCACAGGCTAGAAGCCTGAAAGACACAGTGTAAATGCATCATGTTTGAATAACGTGAAGCCTATAAAAGAGCACATCTAAGAGTTGGGAGGGGGAGTGAGGGAGGGAGCTGGATTTGGAGGAAGAGTGAAAGGAAGATAAAAATGGGCAGGAAAGAAACTGCAAAGGCAGCTGGCAGAGGACGACTGCGTCAGGAGACCCACAGGTTGGTGGAAAAAGTTCTGTTCGGAGTTTTGTTCCATCTGTTCTCCTACAGCAGGGAGCCTATGAGTAGGGGAGATTCAAGAGTACAACAGTTATTTGAAGTTTAAAAACAAAACAGAGGAGAAGGGGTTGGTGTAGCTGGGGTTTCTTGCCCTGTTGTGTGCTACCTAAGGCACTGCACGTGGCAATACTGCCCCAGCAGCAGCAGTGAGTGCCAGCGTGAGGCCACCCCTGCCAAGGGCAAAGACCCTGGGAACAAGCACTCAGGGTGGCTGAATCGAGACAACCCTGCAGAGACTGTTCCATGAAAGTATTCTCACGCACAGGAGATAGGGAATGGTGATTTGCTTCGAGAACCAGAATTTCACAGCTGTAGAACCACCCATCCCAGTGCTGGGAATCCTGGTGCCTGCTGGATTGTGATTACTTCTAACAGTACGTTTAAGTGAGAACTGTCACTCTGGAACTGCAGCGTGTGGGTCAGTTGTGTGAACATCTTTCTGCAGGCACTTTTCTGGATGTGGCCACTGAACTCGGTGGGAGCCCAGATATGCGTCACCTTTCTTTTAAAAGATAATGTCAAGCATGCAATCATGAGTCAAACAACAGGAGGACAATACGTGCTTTGGGTGTGGAAGACTAGAATTCAGAATACCATGTTGGTGACCCTGAAAACTCCCAAATACAAAAAGTATACTTCTTTTTTTAATTTGTTATATATGTGTCCCATAAGAGCTGAGACATTCGTGCTGTGCTTTGCCCACAGGTCATTTTAAGGAGGTGAAGTTTATGCAAAAGTCTTGGCAGCAAGTTGGAAAGCTGCTGTTGACACCCTTCCTCAGTGCTTTGTTTAGAGGTGTAGCAGAATTTCCCCAACATTTCCAACATACCTTCTTCTGCAGAGAGAGCAAAGGAGAATGGCAAGGGCAGCTGAGGTCAGGCAAGGAGGGATCTGCACAGCTGCAATCGATCTTCTTCTTTTGTTTCTGTGGAAATAATTCAATGGATTCATTGCAAACATATTTTTTTCTCTGGAAATGCCTTCCCTAGTACTGCTGTAATAGCGAGGTCTGGAAAAAAGGGAGCAAGATTTTATCTGTGCAGTTACTGGCTTAATAGTTTGCAATGCCTAAGTTTGGGCAAATATTTTTAAAATATCAAAATATTCTAATCAAACTCTTTTGAGAATAGGTTTGTAAGTGCTGAGCCATGAGGAATGTGGGTTTTCTCATACTGCAGGATGCGTGGTACAGGATGCCAGGTGCCCCTGGTATCTTCTACTCACCTGTTAGGTCTCTTGTACAGGAAACCCATATACAGAGTTAACATTTTTGAACTCTGACTTTTAATACTCTGAGATATTTTAAAAGAGAAATTTCACAAATGCTTTTTGTGAAATTAAATCACTTTTTTTAAAAAAGACTCTATTAAGAAAATGGATGAACTCTTTTTCTGTTCCCCTTCCCAGCTCAAAGAAACAATTCGTTTACTTGTTGTCATTTGATCTGTTGCTAGTTTATGTTTTCTGTTGATCTGTTGCTAGTTTATATATTTTCTATAATATTCTTAGTATGTAAGAGTATGTGTTGAAGCATATACAGGTACCTCTGGAGTAGAGTCACTCCCATAAATTGGTAGGTTCAGAGCTAGAGCAATGTCTGACAAACTGTGAATGAAATAACCTATAATACAACTAGATGTGCCCTGAGGGAACAGTATACCTCTGCTGTGAAACTGTGAATTAACCACAGCAACCAGATAAATTATATTTCTTCTCTCTCTCTCTAGCCATAAAATATAGCTATTGAAAGGCCCTGTCCTGTCCTAAGTCCCACAGCAGCTTTTGGACTAACATTAGCACCAGCTATTTCACAGCAGGATGTAGTGTGAGTGTAAAATTACAGGGTAAGAATATTAAATCAATTCAGCAATCTTAGCTGCTTGGATAAATACTGGGAATCAGCAAACCAGTAAAACAATAACAAGCAGGGGTGGACTTCATTTCACTGTTCTTAAAACCTGTGCAATCTGGGGAAAAACAAGGCCTTGGAATGCACAGCACGTTGTACTGTTATTACAAATGTTGCAAGTACATGAATTCATTCAGTTTATTGTAGAATGCTGAGGTGGTTGGTTGGTTGGTTTAAAAGAAAACAGTTCCTCTATTGCTATAAACAGCATGTGTTTTACTCTATTGACTTACAGGTTAAAATCCGTTTGCGTTCCAACTTTTAAGCTGAGACAGGCGTAGGCGGCGTGCCTGGGTCTTGATTCATGTGGGCATGGGTGGGTTGATTCGTGTTTTGGAAACCTTGTCTTTTCCAAAAAAGAACAAAACCTTCTTGAAGTGTCCTAAAAATTGACATTTATAGAGTAGTAGAAATAAGCCCAATTTGAATTGTAAAAATATTGTTAATGTTTAAAAAAAAAAAAAATCAAAATGTTTCTCACTAATGACAAATGTTCTATTCCCTGAAGGCTCAAATTTGTTTTATGTTTTCCTTTTGATCAAATTATCAGTTAAATGGGTACATTTTTGCACAGTGATTCACTCTCCACAGCCATTTTTAACCACCATCAGAGAGTTTCCAATGAGTGCTGGTAAAATTCCTCACATTTTGTAACAACCACATCATCACTCAGAATGATGATCATTTACTCTCCAGAGTCTTATAAGTTTCCTGAATTTCAGTGTTCATCAGTAATAGCAACTGGTATTACAGACATGAGGTGAAAGCTGGGAAGAGGCAGTCCTCATACCTGCCATGTTATTTCAGTTGGTTTGGTTTGGTTTGGTTTGGTTTACGTTTTAATAAAAGCTTGGTCATAAATGTACCACAGTGGTTACTCTCTGCCCATTCACACAGCTCCTAATTTTTGAAGCATTCAGTGTGCTATTTTAATCAGGGAGAAAATGGGTTTGCTTTGCAGGCTCAGAAAAGCAAACTGCAAATGCTGGTTTTGTCAGTTAAGGCTGAATCTGGACTTCATCCACAGAACCAACATTTACACAACAGCAAAAAAATATTCTCCTAGCCCTGGTGTCATTACAGGCTTCATACTCCTATGAATGAACTGTTTTTCACCACTTTCTTCACTGTTTTAGGTAGAAACAAGCTTTTTAGCTTAAAAGGACTTTTCCTGCAAGCTTTTCTGTAGGCCTTGCATGACAGAAGTTGAAGTCATGTTTTCTGCTAATGCCTTGTCTCCCTACAACTGTACAGTTGTTCTGTGTCCTTGTTCTGTCTAATTTTGGGGACCCAGAGGGGGAAGGGAGAGAGTGATTAACAGCCTATCAAGCACCAAGGACATTTACTTGGTTTACTTCTGCCAGAGTCGTTCTGAACTATGGTATTGAGGGATTTATAAACTTTATATTTATTAGCCATAATTCCTTATTAGAAAAAAATCTAATAATAGTTAATAATTAAAGTTCACCATTTGCATGCACAAATCACCATAGTTTGACTTGGATGCTATTAAATACTGAATCTATCTAGGCAAAGCAATTGTATCTCTGTGGAGATCAATCCTAAAGAATTTTAAAAAATGAAAAGAATTTAAAAACAATTTGAGCAAAGAAAATATTGCATTTTTTATGGAAATAAAGTTTCTACTTTCTAAAGGAAAATACAATAATTAGGAAATTTGCAAATGGAAATTAGCCTGTGTTGGTCTTTGTCTTTATTTATATCATTAAATGCAGTCTTTAATTAGCATATATATTATTCATGTTTCAATATAATCCATTTTATAAGTCCAAGTTCAAATATAAAAATCAAAATGGGCTTGATGCACCCTATTGTTCACATGCAAAGCAGTTAACATAGATGTGAAGATATGAGGTGAATTGAAACATTCATATTTCATAAGGATGCAGTCTACGTTTTCTGAAATTATGGCTTGAACTCTTATTTTTAACTTTTGCTCATTTGCATACATATTAGTCCCTGTTTAAATGATGTGTTAATTCTATTCATTAGACTTCAGTGAATGCTTCTAACTCTCCTGATAATCAAGCACAGGTCCCTGGAAAGCAAATTATGGACTTTCGTGTTGCAAAACCCATTGTAAACGTGACATTTATCACTGCAAAGCCAACTCCTGTGGAGCACTTGGCTGCAGTCAGGAGGGCAGGAGCCTTTTTCTTCTGCTTATGGTAATGATTGTCATCTGTGAATAAGGAGCTGGCACCAGGTCCCTGATGGCTCTTCAGAAATGGTTGGACACTTCACAACTGCTGCACAGTCTTGATGGCAAAAATGCCAGTTCAGCTCTTCGAGGGAATAATTTGACTCAGGTCCTCACACAAACAGTTTCAAGAAAAGAGGTGCACAAGGATCTTCTGTTCCATATTATGTTTTGATGAAGACAAGGATGGGGGCTCCTAGATGGGCTCTGGAGCTCTCTGAAGTGTATTTGGCTGTCAGAGCAGGAGCCCGCAGGTTTGGCTTTGTTCTGCTTCCAAAATACGCTTGTACTTCAAAATCTGCACAAAGAGTAGCCCTGAAAGCAAAAGCACGAAGGTGACAGCAGTGCAACAGGAGTCCTTTCTCCTTTCTCTGGTTTTCTGAGCCAGACCCTGTAGCTAATGAAGGAACAATCTGTGGGAGGAAAAGGGGCAGTGAAATAGTGTTGGAGTTAGGTGTCTGCTGTTGCATATTGATTTGCCAAGGCTGTGTCAATTCATCTCTTTGATTTTAGGTATAAAAGCATTGTTATCCCAGTGGCAAACCCGAGGTGATAATTTTGGAAGGTTTTATGTTGATGGGGTGAGCCCTGAGTGGTGCCACACAGGGAGTTGCCTTGTGTGCTCTGATTAATAAAAAAAATTGATGGGAAGAAGATTCCTTCTGTGAGAAAATGCTTGACATCTTTTAAAGCCCATAAGTTTAGTTCCCATCTGTTTTTTTGCAGAGCCTGGACCTTTTCAAAAGCAGTGCTGATGTGCTGTAGGGAATTAGTTGAGCCCTTTGTGACAGCAGAAGGTTAGAGATCAACATCCCTGGTTTTGTTAGCCCCAGAGCTATGGAGAAACAGTCCCCTGTTGTTTAGCTTAAAGGTATAGATGGAGACTACTAGAACGAGATCTGCTGTCCCTGCAGCTCAGTTTAATTCGAGGTGCACGGAAGAGGAGAACAGAAGAGATCACTGCATTGGATACACATTCTCAGCAGCTGCTTCATCTCCCCCAGCCTGGCTGTGTAATCTCTCTCAGGAGCTTTCTGCATGAGAAGCAGCCGGGCACTGCTGAGCACAGAAGAAATGCTTCCATTTCGCCAGCGTTTGAGATAACCCAAGCTGCAGCTGGGCCCATGGGGAAATGAAAAGTCTGTGTTTTAGTG
Organism: Atrichornis clamosus; assembly: GCA_013400975.1. NCBI lineage: Eukaryota > Metazoa > Chordata > Aves > Passeriformes > Menuridae > Atrichornis > Atrichornis clamosus. Next base: position 96,992 of record WBMZ01012909.1, on the reverse strand, counting down.
AGACTCTGTGATTTGAGTGAGTTGCAGTGCTGTCTGTGGGGTCTGACCTTGCACTTGGATGTCCTCTCTTTCCTTAGAGATGCTTCCTTGTACTGAAAGTGTGCAAAGGAATCCCTGAGCTTTACACCAGCATTTTTTAAACACTTAAACCATCTGCAGCCCTCTCCTTCTTCACTCCCTGGATGGTGAGTGTTGAGTCCAGTGGGGCTTCCACGCTGCCAAGCTGAGACAGGCTGTGCTGATTTCTTCTGTGATGAGCACAGAAAAGGATTCTGAAGAAAAAGGGCTTTAAACTAACCTTAGCCCAGGCTTTAAGGTTATCCACAGTTCAGTTTTCTGGGTTTGGTTTTGTTTGTCTTTTACAAACTTGTAAAGCCAGGGGCTCAGCTGATGGGGAAATGAGGCAGGGAATAAGGATTCCCCTTCCATGCCTCTTTCTAGCATTTTTTCCCTTGGTGTGCCAAATACAGCAGCTTCCCATCCCAGAGAGAGATGTAATGGCAACCTCACTCCTTATTTTGTTCTGGTGACTGGCTTAATTCTAACATTGTCATTGCTCTCCACTAACCTTACTGTATTTACTGAGCTTTCTGCAAAGAATGAGTTAAATACATACAGATTGGATGCTTTCTGTTACAATTCATGTTCTGTTTTGACCTTCTTGGCTTCACATATTTCCCCTTTTAAAGTTACTAGCTGTATCTGAGACCTTAACATCAGTGGGCCATTTTGGGAAATAAATATTAATGAGATGGCTGCTGATAGCATTGTGTGGGTAGAAACAAATGCTTTTATAATAAATGGAATTTAATATTAATTGAGTGATTTGGAGTTAAAGCAGGATATAAAGTGACAAGCTCGTGGCACAGCAAAGTGCCCTTTGCAGGAATCTGATTAGAAGAGTGAGCAGCAAATTCTAAGCAAACTTGCTATAATCACACGGGGGCAATACAAGAGTGGAGCATAATTTGGAGCATGGGACCTGTCCCCTTGAATGTCTCATAATTTCCATGAATCAACTTTTAGCTACTATGTGGTGCCAACTTTGCATTATTCAGCTTTTTCCTGGCAATGCTGCATCCCATTGCTCCAGTCAAACCAGAGGCAGACAGTATGTTTTGCAATAAAAGGACACATCAGTTAAATGCAGAGTTCTGCTGCATGTCTGTCAGAGAAAAGCAACTCGTTTGTTAGCCTGCTGAAATCACTTTGCATTGAAAATCTTCTGCTGATGTTACAGGCTTTTGCCTGATCACTTGAAGCTGTTACCTTTGCCATTTCCTCTGTGATGACGACCAAGAGTTGCTCCCTTTCCAAATTGCAATGTTTGTTCATGACTTGGAAAAATAGATGATTTGCTGAGAAGTGTTGTAGATAAATAGCCAAGACCTGCCTCAAGTGAAGTTGTCAGAGATATAGCTCGTGTTATAAAGAGTGACGTAAAGTGTTCATTGGGTTTGAATTGTTAACAAATAATTTCTCTAAATATTATGTATTGTTTTCATCTGGCAGATGGAGTTGCAGAAGCTGCTATAGCAAGAGTTTGTTTGTGGCATTTCAGACAACCTGGGTATTGTGTGAAATTGGCTTAGCAAGCCTCTAAAAGGAGGGTGCAGAATGTAAAGTGAGGGTGTAGGAGTGATAGCTGGGGCACTGCTTCCAGGCTGATTGAGAAGCATGTGGAAAAAAAACCAACAAGGAGCAAGTCAATTTATCCATTCTGTCAAAATGGCTATGATCAGCCAGGAGGCAAATGAATAAACGGATCAACAAGTATTTCACACTTGTGTGTTCTCGACAGGAAATCACAGATCTGAAACCAAATGTCTGGGACAAAGCTACCAGAAATAGTGGCAAAATACTCTGCTGTTTAGTCTGCATTTTAAACATTTTTAGCTTACAAAACTCCTTGAATTAAAGCACTAGAACAGGAACTTGTTACTACAGTTCCCAGTTATGAGCAGAGATGAACATATTTGGGGTGGGTCTAACAGCAGGACCTCAGTCCCCACTGGAATCTCCCTTTGCTGCACACCTGGACCTGTCTGGCTGGCCGTAGTGATGGCTCCTGTCCCTTCTGCTCCCAAGCTCACGGTGCAGTGGCAGCCAAAGCACCACCAAAGATCTCATCAGAACATGGAAATGAAATGCATGAATACAGCAGGAGGAATATGGATGTGGATTGCTAGAGGTGCCAGAGCTGAACAGCTCACCTGGGAGCAGACATCTACGTGTTCCTCAAGGACAGTGTGTCTGCCACAGCAGCCGTGGCCCTTCAGGAGCTTCAAGAAAAGGAAAAGCAGAGCCAAGAGCTTGTGTTTAATTACACGTTTGCTTCTGAGCAAGTATCTGGTGGATCCAGGCACATTTCTTCATACGTTAAGAAGCATTCATATGTTTCTCCTAAGATGTTAACTGGAGTTCTTGTGGGCTTTTTTTCTTCTTTTCCCCACATTTATCAACACAGAAAGGTTATCAAGAGCTTAGTAAAGGGTAGATTAAAGCTTTAGAAATACTGCAAATAAAGAGAACACTCCATAAATAGAAAAGACATTAAATTGTATCTAGTGTTAAGGGCTCTAATAATTAACATAGGTTTACTGAATTTCTCCTGTTTTGCTTATCTGCAGTGAACTTTTATCTTGAATCAAAATGTTCTGCTCCTGTGATTAGTAGCTCTTTCTACACACTGATTAAGACAACAGGAAAGCAATGCTTTATTTGTTTGAGTGCATACTTACTGAAAAAGAGTTTGTTATGAGGATGAAAGCAGTTCCTAGTTTTCTGTTTTAATTTTCAAAATAATTTCAACTGATTTTTTAAAATGCAAAATCTCTTCTACGTCTGTTACTTTACGATTTTTCAATTTTTGACTCTTCTATATAATTGGGAGCCTGCTAATAGATATTGTGGTAACTTTTCTGATATGCCTCATACTTTGAATCCTTTTTGTGTATTAAATGTGTATTTCCTTGGCACTAAAATTCAAGGTTTGAATGGGTTATAGGCCTGAATTTTCCAATAAGTTCTTTTCTTAATATTTTGAAAAGGGAACTCTTCCTCACTTCATTTCACACACTCAGGATCATCCTTCTAGCCCCCTCTGCCTCATGGTGTAGTGGATTCTACCTCTGTTACTTGCTTATATTTCTAGAACTTTCCTTACGGCTTCTTTGGTGTGTGAAGATGGTAGTTTAAAACATGTACTGTTTTCATTTTCTGTGCTTCTTTATTATGCCCATGTGGGCTTAGTGCTGCTATCTCCTTTTTTGGTATTAATAAGATTTTTCTTGTAGTCTAATTATCTTGGGATTTGTTTATATTGTTGCTGATGGTATTTATGTTTTAGAAACATTCGCACAGAAAATACAGTGAAAAAATTACAGCAGTGTAATGCAGATGCTACTGGAAGGGTCCTGCTGATGCAAGGACTTTTTACTGGGACATGTTAATTGATGTGGGTCTGTGGTGGCTGGCAGAGGGAGCCCAGTGGGGATGTTCACACCGTGCTGGCTGCCTGATGTAACCAGAACACCACGTCAGCAAATTCCATGTGTGTTAGTTACAGTAGTGCAGAGCTGTGCCCCAGCTGGGAAGCCCAGCGGGCAAGGAGTGCTGGAGCTCTCGGTGCCATGCCTGGGTGTCTCCTGGCATCGGGGACAGGTCCCGGGCTCTGACTCAGGTGTCTTTTCAGAGCTAGGTAGGGATGCAGTCCGCATCCCACAGCACCGTGCACAACATGGGAATTCTCAGTGGTCTGGTTCAGTGATTGGCAGTGTATTGTCCCGATATTTGTGTTTCTCGTCACATTTGTTAACCTTTGAATGCAAGAAACTCATTAAAGCAATTCCTCAGACACACACACTCCAGGCTTCCCCAGAGCTCTCGAGTCAGTCCCAGATTAGCATCAGCAACAGCAAGAAGCAAATCTCCAAATGGGTTGATTGATAGCAAGATTAATGATCCTCAAGATTTCTGTCCAGGTTTATTATTTGGCAGCTTACAAATCTTTGCTTTCAGGGAGATGGGTGGGGAGGAAGGACCAGCTGGCTGCCACCCAGTCTGTCTGTATTAGTGTGATGAGGTGATGTACATAGCCCTGTTAGAGCTCTTGCATTAAGTAGTGTCTTTTCAGGGTTCCTATTATCTACCAGGTACTAAATGATTTGCTTCTCTGCTCTTGGTGCCAGCTGCTCTTTTCTTTTCCTTTGTGCTGTGCTTCCAAAGGTGTAATGCCATTTCTAATTGTGTTTTGAAGAGTTAACACAGAGACCATGACATTTTAAAAGTATTTCTTATTGAAATGGCCAATGAAAAAAGCCCCCTTTCCGAATACACAGTGACTAAGAGAGAAAGGAAATAATTACTCTTTTAGTATTTTATTTTATTTACTCTTATAATATTTTATTTAATTTGGCCTCAAATAAGCTAAACATGAATTATGTCCAGCAGTGTTGGGAAATCTTCCTAGTTCTGCCATGGAGCTTTAGTCCAGGTGCATGTGGACATGTGTGTTGAGAAAGATGGAGGTTCCCATTGAGAATTTCATTATGGTTAACAAACTGACATTTCTGCCTGAAGATGGGCAAAGATGTCAAAACAGAGGAAAAAGCTGTGCCTAAATTTTTAGGAGACTTTTGCGTTAGATCCCAGACTGCGGCTTGGGGTACCTAAAACATCTGTTAGTTGAGTGTCCTGATGTCAGGAGGAAGGATGGAATATTTTTTGCAAACAAAAGAGCAGAGCTCTTCGGTTTTGACAGTAATTAAGTGGGAGTAACCAGGGACATTTCTGTGAATATTCCAAGGAGAGACTGCTGTCTCTCTGTTCTGCTGTCCTCTCCTGGGTTGGATCATCTCTGTCTTGGTTTTCTTCTAACACTGTTTCCAATCCAGATGAATTACACTATGCATTTAAAATTACCTGTATTTTAATCTCCCAGTGCGCCACCCTGCTTCTATTCTTTCCTTTCCTAAGATTCATCATCCCAAAAGGAATTCATGTCCTGAAATGATAATATCAAGTATGCCCAATTTTGAGTTCTTGGAGGTGCTACTAAAAGCTCCTCTCTAGTAAGAGGCAATCTTCATTGATTGCTGTGGCTCTTGTGATTACAGAAAACTCTTCACTTGTTTAAATCCAGCTTTCTTCTGTGAGAAAGTTTTAAGGCTCCTTTTTAATATTACATGATGTTATGGGCATTGGAAGCACACATTTTATAGGAAGTGCCTGAGGTATTATTTGATTGGAAAAGGCATATCTTTGTTTTACTCTGTGATTTTCTAGCCTTTGTTATGAAAGTTGCATTACATAAATAGTTGGCTCAGGGAGAAGAAAATGAATATGTCAGGCTTTCCTTTGGTTTTTAAAACTGTGCCTAATTTTTAAACCATTTTAAGATATCACCTATAGATATGTCTACCGATTTTTGCCTGAAGACATTAAAGTTTTGAGTGGTAATGCATATAACCAAGGGCTTGTACTCTTGGACTAGAAAATACTGATGAGTAAACCCCTTCAGTCATCTGTAAAATTGCTGAGTGTATCCAAGACAGCTGTTGTGAGTATTGATTAAAGCAGGAGGGGAAGGTCTGGTGCCTCGAGCCCTGTCAGAGGTCACCAGGAGAGTAATTAGCTACCAAGTGTCACAGGGCCAAGTGTCATCACAAATCAGATTTCACCATCGCCTTCGCTGTTCTCCAGGGACACCAGGAAGATGGGACAAGGAAGCGTGGAAAATGTTTGTGCTGAGTTAAACTAAGACTTAGCCACTTATGATTTGCAATTAAAGAGCTTTCTGAGTGCATTTCTGCACTGGCCACCTGGGTGCTCTCTGGTTGCACAGCTAATGAAGGGGGAGGACTTGAAGGCAGCTCATTTGGGGGTGTTGCCATTTCTTAACTGTTTAATTATTTGAATACCCTTCTAAAAATTATGATGTCTTGTATAATGCCTGAGTTCAATACCGTATGTGATGTAAATGGGTGTCTGGGCTCTGGTGCAGGATAGGATCTCAGAGGATTGGGAGAAGAGGATTTTTAATTTTGTGGAGAGCTGTGTAGTCAGCTGGCAAATTTAGGCCATAAATATTAAATTAGCTGTCGTTCTGTATCAGAAATCCCTAGTCTTGTTTGCAGATTAGTTTTTCAGATGGACAGTTTTACTAGTGGTGCATTCTTCAGCACAAATGCAGTCTCAAAGTTTTGTCCACCTTCTTCTTTTTTTTTCCATCTGCCTATTCCCAGCCTTTTTCCTGTCTTTATTTCCCTGTGATACTGTAGAATGTTGTGGTTGGACTGGAGATTAGCATTTGGAGCCTTTTGTGGATCTGTGTGGGTGTGTGACAAGTCACCAATGTGAAAAAGCACTTGTCCTTGCCCAGAGGAAGTCCCCTGAAAGGGACAGTCTGCTTTCCACCATTCTGTCTAGGAAAATATGCCAAGGGCTTGGCATGCCGTGGACTTCTGAAACCTGCCCATGTCCCATCTAGACCTCTCCGGGTACCGTATCTGTGTGATGCTTAACACAGCTCAAGAAGGCAGAAATTGCTTTTTGAGGAGAAGGCAAATTGTCTCCAGGAGGGATCTGCAGGAAAATCAGTATTATTGTAGGGAAATCTTCCTCCTTTTTCAGCTTTCCTTTATTCTCCTGGTTTTTATGCAATCCTGCTTTGTACATCCTCCAGTAGCTCCGGTTCAGTCAGCATTCACTGCCTTACTGCTCCAGCATGGCATAGGTTCTTTTATAGCTTGGCTTTTGAATTCTGGTCATTAAGTGTTAAGACCTGGGAAGGAAAATAATTGTAGAAAATTAGGGCAATATAAGCCATTTTCTGGCCAAAAAATAGTAAATGCAGATGCCCCTCTGATACAGTGAATGTAATATCACTGCTCCATGCTGGTCACTTATTCATATTCATAAGATCAGCTTTTTTTCATGTGGTTTTCTCTCCTCTTTTTCTTCTTAACGCATGAGTCAGTTTTATTGCTCATAAAAATCAGTGACTGATGACCCCAGCTAGAGCAGTGCAGACTGCAGACAGCTGTTGTCCAGGCTCCCATCCACTGCTCTGCTGGTGACATGGTCATGATTTGCAGCACTTCTGTTGTTCCGAAGTCTGTGCTCTTTTCTGAGGAGTCATTGCCAATTCTGACAGTGACAAATGCTTGCCAAGGAATAGTGAAGCTAGTTTAAAGTGCAGAGCCATGTGTTACTAGTACACTTGACTGCATACATACTCTGTTTTTGGTGCCAGCAGAAACCAATCTTAATTGTGTCTCCTGAAAAACATGCAAAACAGTTCAATGAGAATCTGAAGCAGCTTTTCTTCTATTGAAAGTGAGAATGAATGTACAGAGGTAGTGAAAGGGGATCGTTTCCTGCCTTTGCATCCTTGTTTGGGAGTCACTTGCAGACACTCCCGTGATGGAGGAGCATGGTGAATGAATGCCTGTATCCAGGTTGCATTTGATAAAGACTGAGCCATGTCCTGTGCAGCCTGGTTTAGAGGTCCCTTGCAGATCCTGGTCTGACTCCTATTCCATCTTTCCTGTTCTTCCCACCAGCTAAGGACTGTGTGTGAAAGTAGGGTGGCTGCAGGGACTACTGGCCTCTTTGTTAACAAATGTACGTTCTGCAGAGGTTCTGTCTGTGCGAGGCTGTTTCTGGAGGAAGGGTGCCTGAAGGACATGGTTTGCCCTGAAGAGGCCTCCAGGACCCTTTCCAGCCATCTGCCCCTGAATTGGTCATGCTTTAGCAGGTAATGACCCAGGAAGAGAGTAGTTGCAACAAACCAAGCGCCTGAGCTCCTAGATGCTATTACACAAATAAAGTAATATAAATCTGGCTGGCCTTGGAGAGGGCATACACACTGCTCCAGCCAACATAAACACCTGGAAGAAGGAGTAGATCCCTACTGAACAAGGAGCAATGAATGTGCTGGTCGCTTCAGCGTGTGAGGGAGGGCATGGCTCTTGGGTGTCCCAGAATGTGAAATATGCCCCTGTGGTTTTTCCAGTGTTCAGCCACTGCCCTGGTGGTTCCAGTCAGCCCTGCAGAGGCAGTCACTTGTCCCTCGCCATAATCCCTGGCTCTTCCTCTCCCTGCCCCGGCTGCTCCAGAGCACACAGATCCCTGCCTGTCAGCGCAGATCAGGGGATGCTGCCTGCACTAGACCCAGAAGAGAGGAGTAAAGGCCAGGCACTGCCTTGGGAGCAATTCCCAGCAGTCCCATCGGCTGCAGCCAAGCTGTGTGCTTGTATTGGAGGCAGTGTTAACTCAACACTGAGGCACTACCTCCTACACGAGAATAAAGTGCATCCATGCTTTCAGGCCATGATGTGATCTAGTTCTCCCTCCTGCTTTTAGATGAGTATAAAGGAGAAGTTGCTTGAGCTTTAGTAACTAATAACCAAGCAAACCTGTTTTGAGTGTTAAAATCTCACAAGGCATCTCTTCTTCTACAGAAGCTAATCTGTGTTTTGCTCAGTAGAGTTGGAACAATGACTTAACCCAGCTAATCAGTACCATACCTTTGCATATTTTTATGCTTTCAGCTTGTTATTAAGGTCGTGCTGCTCTGGACTTTGCGTCCTGTTAGTTTGCATTAGTAACTCGAAGCCAGTATCTGCAAAAAGATTCTGGCCGAGGGGATGCTCTCCCTTGCATTGTCTTTGCATTCCACACCCTGCCTCTGCTCCTTCTCTGGGGAGATGCTAATCTTGCAGTGTTTTACTTCTGCATTTGGGTCCATATGTGACAACTGTGTGTCTGATCACCACAATCGCACACAGTTATTGTACCCCAGGGAAAGGCAGCCAAAAAAACATATGGGGCTAGAGAAAACGTGTGCTTCACTGCTCACAGGCATATTTCAGACACAACAGACTCTTTGGTATTTCACAGAAAAGATGGGGCTCCCCAAAATCTTTTGGAAGTGAAATCAAGGTTGTGATTTGCTTTCCCTCAGTCAGTGCTGCAGAAATTGCAATAATTATTCTAAAATTAGTGTTTCGGTTGTTAAGATTTTAATAATCATTTATGCCATGACAAATCCCGGTTGTGCATTCACTAAGGACTGCTTCTATTAGGAAAAAAAACCTTATTTTTTTCTGCTGACAGTGTTGGTTTCCTGAGCAAATGGGCACACATGTGCAAACACCTGCTCATGTATTCTCACTGGGGTTAAAAGTTGCAGGCTGAAGTGCTCATGTGAAAATAGGTGCAGATTTGCACCTTGTCTAGCCCTGCATCCACTCCCCCCTCTCTCTGTGGCTGTGTCTCCAGTGGCTCGAAACAAGCAATTTCCTGCTCTCATCCTTTTCCTTTATCCAGCCCTCCCCATATACACACTCAGATTTACTGCAGCCTCTTGTAGCCTTAGCAACTGCTGCCACTTAAGGTTTGTATCTGGAGGGAAAGGTAATGGGTAGGGGAAATGCCAAGGGATAGAAAGGAGCATCCTGAACTGGGGAGGGAGGCAGATACTGAATTGTCTGAAAAACCTCTCTGTAGCCTTGATGGCAGCTATCAGTATTTATTACTACAAACCAGCCATGAGTTTCCAAAAGGCTCTTGGGGCCAGGTGTTTCCTCACTCAAGAAAAATGGACATTATCCAAACTGGAGTCGTCTGCCTGGCACCCTGAGATGTGTGTTCCCTCCTGGAGCTGCACAGAGGAAAGATGCAAGAGTAGGAAACAGACCCAGTAAGCAGAACTTGCTGGAAAATTCATCCAGCAAGTTTTTTAAAGATCTTTTAAAGATCTGAAACATGGAAGGAGTCACCAGGACAGAGATGAGAAGCCTGGTGCAGCGAGCTCAGCTGTAGATGCTAAACTTAGAATACTTACAGCAATTACGAGCAAATGGAGGACAAAAAAGAGTTGGAGAGGCATGTCTTCACCTCAGGTGCCAGCATTGAGTATTGTAAAGTAATGAACATGCTGCATTATGTATGTATTTACATTAGACAAGAGTGTATTTTACTGTGATGTTTGTGACTTGAGAAAACCTTTAGTCAAATTCTGCGGTGTCTGCCTTTGCAAAACAGCTGCAGAAGGTCTTCCAGGACTAAAATACAGAATTTTTAATGACATTAATGATTGTAGCAAACTTTACTATGTGAAATATTCATTTAATACGTTGTTAATCCAACATTGTGCTCAGCAGAGTTGCGCTGGGCTGGGTATTCAGCTATCGCCATCGTGGGCCTTAAAATATTGCACAATGTGATTATCTGACACAATTACATGTTTTGAGGCTATTAAGAAAAAGCCATCTTATGACTGCATATAAAACCATAATGCCAGCCTCTCAGAGTATAAAATAACAAATTAACAAAAAATAATTGCTTTTCTTCAATATCATCAGCTTAAAAAAATCCTGTAAATCCCTGCATAAAGGTCTGTCTTTTTATCAAACACCTTTTTAAGGCCTTCATTACCAGGAGAAGCCGTTCAAGGATTTCTGTAGTATTGACTCAAGGGAAAGAGCCCCAAATACATCAAAATCAGGAACATTTTGCCTCTTTCATATTCATAGTTTCTTCTTTATGTGTGACTGATTTATTCTGCTGCATGCCCCCAGGGTGTGCATTGTCCAAAATAAAGGCTGCCAAAAAAAAAATGAGAACAGGGAGCAAGTGATGAGGCGGGGGGAGTTCAACCCATGTTTTTAAATGCTGTGAGACTATTGCACATCTTGCATCCTCATGTGTGAACTCACCTTATGGTGTTTCTTAACAAAAGTACACTCAGTAAATAAATAACTTCAGCACAATGCAAGACATCATGCCTGAAAATAGAAAGCTGCTCCCAGACAGTGACTCCATGCTGTGAAATCCACTCTCTCCTGCTTCTGTATTGTCTTAAGTTGTACTTGTGCTGCCATAGCTTGTGCTTGCACTATAAAGCACCGTGCCCGTGCAGTAGGGAGTACAGATGCATGGAAAGCAAGCAGCTGTGATTATTTTAGGTTCTGGTTTCACCTAAGACAGTGGTTTGGTTTTCAGTGACTCTTTTTCTCCCTGGCGTGTGTGGATGTTGGAAACAAAGGGAGCACAAATGAGTTTGCCCAAGTGGGCTCCGTGTGGAGAGCACAATGCCCGAGTTGCAGAGCAGCAGCCTGCAGGGACTCGGAACCCACGACGTGCAAATACATTTGAGCAAGGGAAGCAGCAGCTTGACAAAGGCTCAGCCCACCAGGCCCTGCAAACTTTGCCCAGGTGTTGAGGAGCAGTGGAAGGTGGCAGCGAGGGGGCTCTCTCTGCAGCGGGGAGCTATTGTTTAGCGCCCCGACTGATGAGAGCAGACCCTTCTCCTGCCACAAAAGCTGCTCACACCAAGGAAAACTCATTAAATATTCAGTTCCAGCCTCAAGCAGCTCATTAAGTCAGCAATGAGCAGTGACGCTGGTGTTGGAAAACCCTGCCTCAGTTAACATCACCATGCAGAGTCTCCCCGGATCTCTTGATGTTGTTCTGCTCAGTACCTTTTCTGTGATGACCAGCTTGTGCTCTCTGCTTTGCATTAAATACAGGTAAAAAAAGAGTCAGGTGGATTTAAGTTCTGCTCTTCTTTATAGGCCTTTTCAGGGATGAGTCCTGGTGCCCAAGAGAAGTGTCTATTGCATTTTTCTGTATCAGCATATACAAGTTTGCAGGAGGAGGATGGGAGGAAGGTTATATGGCTTTAGTGTTAACAAACAAACAAACAAGCAAAAAACCTTAATATTTGAAAGATAACTTTCATAGTAGAGCACTGTGATATGCAGCAGTCATAGTTGCAGTATTACTGTGTGCTGGTTGTTACACAGCAGAAACTTTTACAGTAAGTGTATTTTCCCTGGAAATGCGAGTGTCTTAGGTGGATTTAGGCTTGAATTGTATGCTGAATATGTGTCTTGTGTGCTGAGTTTCTTTCTGAATGTTGTGTTTGAAACCTGTTTTGCAGCCACTAACTTTTATGAGTATAATTTCATATTCAATAGTACTTAGCAATAATATATAGAGGCATTTATAATGGGTGGATGTCAAATGTCAATGAATTAGAGCACACCACAATCTGGAATTCGAATTGTAATTGTAGAAAACACACAAATGCTTTCGATGTTTTAAAATCATAACATTTAAAAGTATGGAGCAGAAATGGAACAGAAATGGAGAAACAGAACATGTGCAAAAGTTTTTCTCTGTTTTTTCAGAGAGCAGTTTTTCACACCCTGAATCTATTTTTTTTCTTTTTCCTTTAACAGAAAGTGTTTTCAGACTGCTCATTTCTATGTGGAGGACAGCAGTTCCCCCCGTGTGGTCCCCAATGAAAGTATTCCCATTATACCTATTCCAGGTAAGACTTAATATCCTATGTTTGTACTACTTGGAGTCTGCTTTAATTACATAAAGAAGAGAGAAGGTTATGCTTGTGATAAATCATGAGGTTTTGGTAGAAATTTGTTGTATCGGTACTGCTTCATTTAATTTAATGTGCTTTGTAATGGGGCTCTGAGTGCCAATGCTGTATTTTTCCACAGGCACCTCTCCCACTTTGTTTTAATAGAAATTTCAGAATAACCTTTGCAAAATGTCAAAAACATGAGTAACAAGTCTTGAAAACACTAAGGCATTGCATCCAGGGTGAAACAGCTGCTCCATCAGGGCAGGTTGCAGGGGAGGGATGTGCAGCTCCACTGCTCCCTCGAAACTGGGGGCCTTGCCTCCACTTTCACCGTGTGTAGAGGTGGAGTCTGAGGGTCTTGGAAAGGACAGGGAGACATAGGGATAAGCAAAAATCTCAAAGTCCAAAGCCATCTGTTAATTTGGTATTAATAAAGTTACCAAAGGTCAAATTCTCCTGTCAGCTATACTGAGAGTGAAGCTGGAAGCAGAGTACAGTGCTATTCCCTCTTCATGAGGCATTTCCCCTGGGAATTATTAAGTGCAGGATGCAGCTGCCTTGAAGCTGTGATGACAGAGAGCAGCTTGGTGTTGCTGTGGCCTTTGCAGCCACTGCCTTGTTTGATGACGGTCAGTCTCACAGGCAGAATTGAGATACCCAAAAGTATTGACCTCAGTCTGTCAAAGGTTCGTACTTATTTCTTGAACGGGTTTTAAGTTTCCTTGTCGTATTCTGTAATTTGCGTCATTGATCTGGGATTCAATCTGCAGCTAATTAGGTTCATTTTACCAAAAACATTCAGAGCCTTTTCTGAAACACTGAAGAAACCTGCTTCTTAGAAAAGTGAAAGAGTCCAGTTATATTTTCCTTGATTTTATTCAGTAGACATGTGTGACTTATTTCTAGAAAGAGTCTTTCAAAGTACCCATGGGAACTAGTGGGAAAGGTCAGCTATTACATTGCTACAGAAAGCATTAGGCAGTTTGCCTTGCAGCCTTGCTGTGCCACTGAAAATAAAGAAAACGTGCTATCATCTCCTCTTCTTTCTGTGGCAGACTAAAATCTATGTCCTGGCCACCTCACGTCCTTAGCAAGAAGTCACCCTTCTCCTTTTCCTTTAGGGTAACAGGAGGGGACAGGTTGTACTCTTACACCACGTGGTCTGTGATAAGTTTTCACAAAAGTACTTAAATAGCTGGAGAACTCCATTCTTCCTACTCTGAAACCAAGAGGAACAAATCTCTGTTGGGGCTGCTTGTGGCAGTCAGGGTAATGGTCCCACCATGCCTGTTCTTGTGTGGTACCTCCTTGGAGTTTGGGGGGAGAGGGAGGGTGGGCTAAGCTGGACTCTGTGCAGAGCACTGTCAAAACCCAGGGGGTTATGAGTGTAAGTCACTGGGAGGAGAGAAATGTTCCCTTCAGAGAGAAGCCTCTTTTGCCATGTGTAGTATTTTTACTGTAATTGAGGCAATTTTTTCTCAGATAAAGAAACCAGCAGAAAGCTCCATCTTCTCCTGCTGCAGTGTAGGTTGTTGAGACAGCAGTTCTTCCCTGTTACACAGGGATGTTTTGATGGTCAGTGCATCAGGACTGGAGAGCATTCATATGAATTGTAATGTAGGGAGAAGAAGTTCCATTAAAACCATGCAGGCAGCAGGTCCTGTAAGGGCAGCACGTGCACCACTGCTTCTCCAGCAGCCATTCTGGCACATAGCACCAAGTGACTGGGAAGAGAGCGTTGCCTTTTGGGGACATCTTCCCGTGACTAGAGCAAGCCAGGCTGTTGGACCACAGCAGCTTTGGGAGGCACTTGATGCTCCTAATGGTGCTCCTGTCACCGCAGTGCTCACTGTGGTGTGCTCAGATGCAATAATGCTGAGAAAGAGCTGCTCACCCCTGATAAGGGGCACTGCAGATTAAGGCACCCCCTGAGGAAGTGCTGCAGGACACCTTGAGAAGCTTTGTAGTTAAAAATCTGCAAGGGTTGCTGATGAGCTCTAAGGCACGTCAAGAACTGGGCCTTAGGAAGAGGTTTAGTCTGGTTGGATGCAAAGTTGAATCCAACCCTCAAATTCCCCATCGAATGACAACACTTTTGTGGATATAATGGACATACAGACACCTGCATGCAAACATCCAAATGGAGGAGCCTTAATCTGAATCATGCCCAGAAAATCTTAAAGAGAGAACGGACTGGTGAATTTGAAGATCTTGGCACTGACATTAAAGCTATTTAGGCCACCAAAAGCCAAATCACGCTCTGGAAGTGCCTCACTCTGTGTGTATTAACTATTACCTGTACAGGGATAATAGTTCATACAGGAATACTTGGAGCTGTAATGAGGCTCAAAGTTAGTAGTGATAAATTCCAGCTATGTTGGCTTTTTCCAAAGATGGGAGATACTGCCTTGAAAGATCCTGAAGCTCTCCTAGGCATTTTCCTTGTTTGGAGATGTAGAAGAGGGCTGTTTTCCCCATATACCTGTTGCTAAATGACAGTCTTCCCTGACGTCAGCTGCTGCTCCCACATAGACAGCCCACTGAAATGCCTTAAAAACATGAAATGACAAAATTCTCCTTTGAACTGATGGCAACTGATGAAATGATAAGCCTCTGAACTTTTCCTCTGGAAGCTGCCGGAGGGTGTGAGAAAGTCTTACTTGCCATGTTGATACTAGGAGCAAAATGTAAGTGGCATTTTCACAGAAACAAGTTTTTTAAAGTAACCTTGTTAGATTGTGAAACCCCATCCTTACAAGAGAAATTTGACTAGGTCCCTGTGGGACCGTGCCTCTGCCTCCTACAGTTCACTGGACCAGCTTCCACTCTGGGTTGTGAGCAAGCAGCCTCACTGATGGCAGTGTAGAGCAGCGTGGCTGAAGATGTTCAGCAGTTTTGCCAAGGCCCATCTACAGCACGCAGTGAGCTGCTGGGCAGAGGGAACTGAGCGGGTTTGGGTTGGCTGGTCCTGGCCCAGGTGTGGGGTGGCTCTGCCAGGTGTCTGGGAGCCAGGCACAGCGATGTCCTGACGCAGCTCGAGGTTTCAGAAGAGCACTGGTGTCTCTGTGTGCCACTGCTCTGCTCTGCGACGTGTTGGCATGATCAGAGGTAGCATTTGTGCTTATTTCTGCACCACGTCCTGCTCTTGTTTATGCAATCCCTCTGTTTTCTCAGGTCTTTGAGCTCTAAATCAGTCTGCCAGCTACCTGCTATAGGCCCACAGTGCAACTTTTCAGGTGTGAAATCTAAAAAAAATCTTCTCGCAAAGCAATGATTTTACTCATTTTCTATTTCACTTCCCTTGGCATACGTGCTTAATTATTGTGCATGAAGCCACATCACCCATAGGTCTGTGCCTATCTGTGCAAATTCTCTCTGAGATCCAAATCATTATCATTATTCATAATTATCTGCACTGCTTGATCTAGAGAAACACAGGACAAAGGAGTTATCATTAACTGAGCCACCCACTGGATATTACATCTGAGGTATAAATCTCAACTTGCATAAGCCTTGCACCTGACAGTAATGCATCTGTAATCAATGGCAGATTTCTGAAAACTCCCCAGTCTTTCAGCCCAACAAAATTACTTCTCCGTATCTTCTCTCTTTGCCTCCACGTTCAGTTAATTTTGGTCACATCCACATCATCTTTGCCTGGATCTCTTCACTAAAACATTGGGTCTTGGCAAGATCTCACTCAGCAAACCTGCTCCTGCTTCTGTTTGTGTGGTCTTTTCCATTGCTGGGTCAGTACCTGGCTGACTTTCTGGATCTTTCTGGACTTGATTCTTTTCAGTAGAGTTGGGTAAGTAACAACAACAGCAGCATCATAGCTGCAGACCTGTGTGTTTTGCAACCCTGAAACCAAAATGCATCCCTTAGCAGTTCTCCTTTCTTCTCATTGCAAGTCCTGCTCCCCAACAGCAGTGCAGAAGTGCAGCTCTGTGAACTTCAATGATACCAAGCAGTGGAACGAGAACAAACTCCACTTCTACCCTCCTCCTCTCCTTTGTCTCAGAGCTTTCCTGCTCTTGGGTGGAGCATTGTTCTGGATCTTGCCATGACTTCACTGGTTCCTTGCCCAGCCCATGGGCACAACGGATGCTGTGGCACTGATGTCAGTAGGACTTGCTGTGAGATCAGCACAGAGATAGCTGAGGCTTGACCTGATGGCAAAGCTCAAAACGGTGTAGTTTAGACTACAGTCCAGAGAAACATGGATTTTAAAGAACAAAACAGCTGGCCAATGCAGCTAATTCATTTAGCATACTTTTCCAGAAGTATTTCACACCTTATATTTTCAGTGTAAGTAAAATTTCTCAGAAGTGATGAGAGTCATTTCAGTTGTGTCTAGACTACAAGACTAGGGAACATTACCCAGTTCTTAGATGAAGGTGTGTTCATTTTTAGGTTTAAATGGCAGTAAATTAATTTTTTAACTAGTGCTGGAGTTTATAAATACATTATAAATAATGCATTTTAAAAACTAGTGGCAGAATCTGATGGAGAAACACTCTAATACTTCTTCAAGAATGTCTCAGTGTGGATGCACGAGCCCAGGAAATAGAGGAGTAGCCAATTTCGTTGCAGTGAAAAGATGCTTTGACCGCCTCATGCAGTCACACCAGGGTGTGAAGGCCAGTGCAGGCATGACCCTCCTTCATTTCCCTCTGTCTCCTCGTGGTGGCACGGAGTCCATCATGAGTCCATCTTATTAATTCTTAGCTCTTCAATAACCTGAATAGAGCCTTGAACCTTTCCTGACAAATGTCTGGTCAGACTTGATGTGTTTTTCACAGGCTCAGCTGCTGCACTGCTGATGTGTTCTGGTAGCACCCACCCTCTGACAAACTGTTTCTATTAAGAGACTAACGAGTATCTCATTTGACAAGGAAGCTGCAGGTTCCCAGCACAGGCTTGGTATCTTACTGTTTTCTGCCAAGGTGTGGCTGTCTCAAGTTGCATCCCCAGAGCCAAAGAGCAGAGCCCAGGACACGTCTGTGTAGTGACAGTGACAGTGCACCGAGCACAGCGAGCCTCGCGAGGCACAGGATCTGTGCTAACTGCAGCTGAGGGCTTCCTTCTCAAGGGCACGAAGCTCTTCACTGAGCACAGAGGTGGTGCTCTTCAGCTGTTTAAGACTTTATTTCTGCTTTCTGCTCCCTGTGGATTTATGTTCCAGCACCATATTGTGAATTGTACCTATCTTCAGCTTCAATTAAATTCACGAACGCAATATTGCAAACACAGCCCTCCTCTGAAGCCAAGAAAACATCAAGGTATTTTAGGGAACATCCACCTTCCTTTTACTCTGCTACCAACCCTGCTCCTGCAGTACACTGAAGAATTTATGATATGATATCTAGTTATGCTACTTCTAGTGGAGGCTTCAGGGGTTGGCTGCATCACAAAATATGTCTTTATGGTGGCCATGTGAAATGCAGAGAGATCCCTTCCTGAGAGCTGTCACTCTGGGAGGCAGAGCCCTGGAGTTGAATCTCCATGTGCTGAAATGTAAGGCTTCTGTGTAATTGATGGCATGACTGGCAACTGAGGATGGAAATGTGTGAAATCAAAATTGTGTTCCTTAGCAGGCAATACCAAATAAGATCATGCTTAATGTCTGTGCTAAAGGAAAATTCACATTATTTCATTCTCTTGGACTGAAATTGGTTTTGTGCTTAAAGGAAAGATGTATATTGCTATTACATTTATAATTAATGATAACCTAATCTAAAATTTGTACAAGCAGATTTAAACTGAGTTCTTATTTTGACACATATAAAATTTTATCATTAACATCTTTATATTCCTGATTGACACATGGCTAATAGCATTGTCGTAGATTAAGTCTTGAAGCAAGAGAGATGAATGTAGCTACAGAATTACACAGGTGATTTTTCATATTCTGCTTTTTCAAGTGTCTCCCTTTTATCAGAAACCTGCCCTTGTGTTCATTTGACTTGATTGTAACAAATAGATAGCAATTATCTTGCTGAAAGGACTCCTGTTTTTCTTTCAGCATGCCCATCTTTCCAGGACTTTCAAATGTATTCAAAGTATTTTCCATGCCTTTTCACTTTGAAAGGTGGTTTTTATTAAAAACAGTCTCTTTGTAAACACATGATTACAAAAATGTGAGCATTAATGAGGAATAGTGCCCCCAGTAATCAACTCTTAATGATTTCTTATTCATCTTAATTTATTTTAATTTATAATTTGTCTTAATTATTGAGGTCAGTGACTTCAGGAGGATGCCAGCCTTAGAGATCTTCAGCAGGTAGTTTGATGTCCTAGAATGAAGCCTACTGCATTGCCTTTATGGTATTCATGGAGATATGATCTCTACAGAAAGCAGACACCTTCTCAATACTAAGGCTTTTTAATGACTTTGTTTTAATTATAATTTAATTGATACTCATGTTATACAACTAAAACTGTTCTTATATTTCCTGTGGTTTTTTTATACAGCAAGCAGTGCAATCAGTCAGAAAGATTAATTATTTCAATTGAAATACAGTGGCTTCTGTTGCATTCTTATTTTATATAGTTATGCAAGGAAAGCCAGTATACTGCAGAATTAAAGGCTCTGACAATATAAATATGTATAAGTCAAAGGCATTAAATCTAAAATGGTTTGAAGAAAGCTGGGCACTGCCCTGTTTTACGTGTGGAGTTACTCGTAGAGTCCAGTATTTGTGTGAGTTAGGGCAGGATCTGGCTATGGAGTTGCCTGCTCAGACATTTCAAATTCAATCAGTGCCAAAATTTGAGCAGCATGTGAAGTTTCTGGCCCTTGTAAGTGTGTGCACTTTGGAGTGGACGCTCAGTCTGTAGCAGGAGAAAGCATTTTTCAGATATGTTATATTTCAGTGGGTTAAGAGGTCAAATCCAGTCCTGTTACGATCCTACTGGTAGATATTTTGGGAATACTTTTTTTCAGAAAATGAGAACTGCAAGGACATGCTGTTGAGAGTGGATTCTCCAGGATTAATGTCCCTAACAATATCACTGGTTTAATGATCACCATAAGCCAGGTTAGGTTTGTGCTCCCTTCAGAAAGAGAAGTTTCCCTGTCACTTCACTGTTCTTCACCCTAACGAGTAGGATCAACCCATCTACCCCAGCGACAACTAATCCTTCTTCCCTCTCCCCGCAAATCAATTAATCCTTTCTTGCAGTCATCAGCCAGATCAGCAGGCAGATTCAGTTCAGTGCTCAGCCCCCAGGCAGGGAGAGGGCAGTGGGAGAATCCCCCTGTCCTTTGGCTGAAGCCAGCTGTGAAGAGCACCGTGAGAATTGCGGGAGGTGCTCCCGGGATGCAGGGATGGCCCAGGGCGGTGCAGTGAGTGGCTGCTGCCGGAGCAGATGGGCCAAGGCACCTGACAGCCGTGGCACGTGAGTCCAGGTGGCTTTGCAAAGGAGAGACTGAAGTGCAACGACTCACAAACCAACCAAATAAGCTTTCACATGAAGGGTAAGGCATAAGATGCAAGGAGCAGGACTTAGGAGGCTGGGTAAGGCAATAGCTGAAAAGCAGAAAGCATGTACACAGAATGAAAGACAAGGAGAATTATCTTACCAAGACTACTTCATGTGTGTCAAACATCTGGTGTTCTTCAGAAACACCAAAACTCCAAACTATATAAGGTAATATGAGGAAGCACTTTTGTTTTGACCTTGTGGATTATTTCCTGACCCAAACCCATCTATTCCAATACAATGCCACTAAACTATCCAGTGAGCTCTCAGGCTATAAATGAATCAAAATGAATCTGAGACCCTATTATGTGGAAATGTCATTTCTGATAGGATATCCTATTTTTCTTTTGAAATTGGCCCCTATTGCTTTAACATTACAAAGGCAGCTTATTAAGTGGGAGCTATGGGAAAATCCTTCCTGGTAGGATTACTAATTATCCGAACTCAAAATGTAACCCTGTTCGAACTTTACTGCTTTTATACACTTTGGGCTACTTTTGAAGGTAGCTGTCTTATGAAGGAATGTATTAAATATTCTGCATTGGCAATTGCCATTTCTTTAAAAAGGAGGTGCTAATTAAGGTTTTCCTCTACAGTCATTTTTTAAGCAAGCATGACTTTCTTCTTGGCATTGTCTCTTTGTGGCAGGAAGTGAGCTGCTTTGTGCTCCCCTTTGGGTTTATTTGATACTCTTCTCAGGTGCTTGGCTCAGAGCAGCAAGCCAAGATGGGAACTCCACCAACATGTTAAATATCTAGCACAGAAATTAAACATACCCCACCACATGTCAGCTTCAGTAGTATTGATTATAAAAAGTGTTACTAAAATTTATGCTGTTTATAATAATAATAATAATAATAATAATAATAATAAATACATTAACAGTTCTGGAGACCTTTATCCATGTCTATCTAAGAACACTTCTTCCTCTGTGTAACACAAAGGGTTAGTACATTATTAGGGTACCAGATTCAGCTCATATTTCATAGTGAAGTAAATTCGGAATCACTTTATTGACACTGATAAAACAGATGGCTAAACCCAAGCTAGACAGAAATGTAATTATATCTGCAGTGTTAGAGGTGAGGGTATGTTATTAAAACATCTCCCTCTTCTCTTTGAATAATGTGTAGGTCTTGCAAAATGTAAGGATCACACTGACAATATCAAATGTCACTCCAGCTTCTTCATGGGAAAAAGTATATGGTACAAAAGGGAATGTGCACGGAACAACAGAGAGCTGCTAATTAGCCATTATAGGATTCTATTAATCTCTTCAATCGACTAAAAGAATTACAGTCATTGAAGTCTATTTGCTTTAAGATGGAAAGAAGGCTTAACCAAAGCCTTTGGGCTGATGATAGTTAAATGAAAAGCAGATTCTGTGCATCTAGCTACATCTGTGGTTTTCCTGGAGAAGGTCACAGCCATCTTCAGATAATGTCAGCTCAGAGCAATCCAGAGTGCTCAGGGTGTTAGTACACATTTTACCAGAGGTCTGGCAAGCTGCCCATGGCTAAGCATGCCTGTATCCAGCTAAAGTAATTGGTGTTCCTGGGCAGGAGTGTGGAGTTGGAGGTCATGAATAGAAAAATACCAGCCCAGATCACTCCAGCACTCTCCTGTTTCACTGGTTAATGTGACAGGCTCTATCTCCTGTACTGCTGCTTTCCTGTGGCCATCAGCTGGGCCAAGGTGGGTGTGCAAGGAGGGCCAGCCACATCCTACCACACTGCAGGCTGCCCATCCCCTCAGGGCTGTGCCTGTCCCAGTCACGGGCTGTTGGACCATGTTGTCCCACCAGTTTGAAATCTGGAAACCTTAAACTGTTTTTTGAGTTTCTAATGTTTGTGGTTCTGATTTTAATCTTACCAATATGTAATAATTATATTTTCTCCAACATTATTTTCCCGAGTTGATGGGCAACTTCATTTCCCTCTCGCCCAATGAGCTCATATGTGAACAGTATTTCCTATTTAATTTATTTAATGTGTGATTTTTGCCCATGTTACCAAATGGGGTAAGAAACTGCATTGGATTAAGGCTTCTGGAGGGAATTGGAATGAAAATAGAGAAAAGGAAAAAGGAAGGAGTAACACTAAAGGACAGCTAACAAGAGAGAAGTGAAGTAGCAGTGGCTATAAAGGTGGAGACATACTGCCACCATGCAGTGATGATGATAAAATGAAAATGAACCATACTTTGCCATGGATTTCTGGTGCAGACCCATCCTTGAAATTGGTGGGAATTCAATGGACTGGAGAGCATGTTATCTCTAATGTAATTTTTGGCTCACAGATCACAATTAAAATTAAATTCTGCCTTCTGCAAAATTAACTTGGACACACTGATCTGCTGCAGCAAATCCTTGATCTCGGCTGGTCTCAGCTGAGCTAAGACTATGCAAGGAAAAAACCCAAATGATAACTATGGAACTTTTCTTGCGAGACTGTATGAAATTTCTATCATAACACAAGCTATTTTCAAGGAAATCTAGGATGTATGGGATACTTTTCAGAACAGAAAACATTGTTTTACAAGTTCTTGCTGTTCTTATAGATCATTCCATTCAAGTGTCTTGGCTTCGAAAATATTAATACAAATGTTGTTATGAGATCATGAAGTTCTCAATATTACATAGAATAAATGTTATCACTTAAATATTTTTTAAATGCCAGCATTTCTGCAGGCTGCAGCTTTTTGCTAAGAGGAGCATACACTTGTCAAATGTTTTGAATTCTGTATTATTCAGTAAATGAGCATGTGGTTAATTAAAGTAGCATTACTATACTGTGAGGTGACCAGATTGCAAACGTATCTTTAACAATTGGCCCTTGTAAATAAAATAGAAGAGAGCTGATTGAGATCTGAAAATGTCAATAGATGCAAAAAGCCACCCAGAGCGTTACCTCATAAAATAAAAGGAGAGAAGTAATGACATGGTCAATATTAACTGCCATCAGCTGGAAAGAAATCAGATTGTCAGGGATCTATAAAATTCTTGCCAAAGTAGAACCTCATTTACACATACAGATCTTCATACCCTTTGCTAAGAAAAGCGTATGTGACAGCTTAGAGGTTTTAGCTGCCAAAGATCTTTCACTCTGAATACAGTAAATGTCACATCTATTTATTTATCGTTAAATTTTGCTAAGTATCTGTAGAAATATTTGGATTTTTTCTATCATAATGTAGATGTTTAAAAGGAAAAGAATCCAGATTATAATGCAGCTGTAGCACCAAACCATATGGCTGCTAAATGGGAGCAAAAATACACCACTGAATTACTGGGAGTAAACATAAACTGGATGCTATCTTCAGAAGAATATTAAATGGAATATATAAATACCAGAATATTGCCATAAAATCATGCAATCAGACAATAGTAGCCATCAGGCAATAGATTATTTCACATGCCAAAAGTAATCACAATTGTATAGCAATTTGCATTTTCTAAATGCCAGACTGAAAATATTAACGGGTGAATCTTGGCAAATACAGTTTTCTGACCAACTGCAGTGGTGGTTATAACAATGTCCAGGCCTTTGAGAGAGAGAGAGAGAGAGAGAGAGAAGTAAGGCAGCCATTCTACAACCCAGCTTTATTAGAAGCTGCCTGCAGGCCCAGGTGCTCGAAACAGTCTTGTTTGTCTTTAATTCAATTCAAGTCTTTGACTTCTTTCTTGCAAAAAAACGTCTGTGGGTGATTTACTGATGTATTGGGTGGGATTTGCCCTGTGCTGAGCAAGAGTAAATGGTCCAGTGGAATACATACTCAATGTTATGAATAATGTCTGGCATGAGAGAGAACTCGAATTTGTGTGGCTGTTGTGTTTGCCTGTTCTTTTGCTCAGAAGTAGGTTCATAAGTCCATTTGGATTCTTCATCATTGTGTGAAAGGGAAAAAGTAAACTTTCATGAGAAAGGCGTGTGTCTGCTCAGTCTGGTAAAAACTTACTGCAGGTAATTGTCAACTGTACTTTCTTATTTTGGGTCTCTTCTCTTCTTTTTATACAATGTGGAAGGAGAGGAGGCCTCTTCATCCCATCCACAGCCATCTTCAAACTGAGCAAGAGTTAAATGATCCTTGAATTTCAATTGGACTTGTAAATTAGCATCCCAGGGAACAGGCTCTTAGTATTTATAACTGTAGTGCTTAGAATTGGAAATCCAATGAAATGTTTACCCCACAATTGGCCAGATTTATCAAGATTTCTTATTACTGCATATTGAACTAGCTGTGCTCCTGGGAACTCAGATCTAAGCGATATCAAGTGAAGACTTCCTCTCCTGAAGTTTTATGCATGAGACGAAGAGCAACTCTGAATCTCTCCTTTTTTTCCTACAGATGATATGGAAGCGATTCCAGTCAAGCAGTTTGTTAAACACATCAGTGAGCTGTATTCTAATAACCAGCATGGGTTCTCGGAAGACTTTGAGGTACAATTTAATGATCCACCAATAAAATGTTGTTTTCCTAAAGTTAATTGTGTATTAATAATTAGGAACCATGTGACATCTGTGTGAGGCTGTCATGTCAGGTAAATACGGTGCTCAAATGTATCAGAAGAAACAGGATGATACCAATTTGCTACCAGCTATGAGCAATGTGGGACTGGATGTTTACAGATGCTTTCTAACCACCACAGAGTTGGTGCCTTTCAGGGGGAACCCTCCTAGGTTTTTATTAAACAGGAAGAGCTGTCTGCAAGCCCCCAGGAACAACATGAAGATACAGTTGTTTTTAACTGCAGGTTTTTCTTAAAATGTGCAGATTATTTTACTCTTCTTGGTCCAGAATTTGCTCCTCTTAGTCACTCTGAAAAGTTCCATACCCCCTGAGTAGTACAAAAGTAGTAAAACAGTGCTTGCAATGAGTAGATTTTGGTCTTTGATGAAAACCCAAACCGTGGGTCAGCTCCTTGAGTCCTTGTTCATGCTCTGTTCAGACAAGAAAGATTACTATTGAACTTACTGGTTATTTTGTTCCAGTAAAACCAAGGAGAAAGGATTTGGGATTTTGGTGCTGGTATGTACGTAACGTGACTATTTTAAAATTTGCATCTTTTTAACTGTGTAGGACAGATTCTGACCTATAAATCTGCTATGATTTGGAGGTGATTCCAATGAAGTGAAAGTAGTTTTCCACCTCAGGGTTACCAAAGCCATATTATGCAATCATGGTAAGCATCACGCAGCAGAAGACAGCAGAGTCAGGCTTTTCCTTCAGTCAGCCTAATCACAGTCACTGCTGAACTTTTGGAAGTGTTGAGAAGCAGGAGGAGCCCCAGGAAATAGCATGGAGTTGCACTACTGGCTTCCCCACTGGCAAAAGGAGGTGTGTTTGCCTGCTGCCTGTGAATCAGAGCAGCAGCTCTGCTTACAAACAAGGCAGTGAACCAAAATAGGTGGCCTTATATCTACAGCTTCTTTGCTTACTGCACTGTAAAGACAAGACTGTATGCAGGAATTGTTTTTAATGGGATCATTTAAAACGTTTATTGTTGCTGTTTGGTTACTGTCTATAAAGAGTGGCTGCTTTGTCTGATGCCCAAAAAACATTGTGTAAGTTAGAAACATTTTGTATTCATGAGGAAGGCAAATGTGTAAGGTGTTAAAGTGATTTAGTTCAATTGACTGCTGGCTGGATGGCTGAGCAGGAATATTGAGGCATTTAACAATGTTGATGGTATTCAGGACAAACATTTATTCTCCGGAGAGTAGAATTTGATCAGGATGATCAAATGCGACTCACTCTTCTCAATTATTTATGAATTGCGACCCCAGTGCTATTCATCACAGCTGGGTTTTACACCATTTAATTATTCAAAATAATCAACAACACATCTGTAAACTTGGTCTGGCTTTATGCAGGCTTTGCTTCAGCTGTCACAAAATCACTGCTATTAACAAATGTTGGACACCTTCCGCCTGTGTTTTAGCAAAGAAAAACACTGCTCTAATAGCCTTATTTTTTCCCTTCCTCCTGGAGTTCCCTGCTGCGAGAGCTGTGCTGTGGCAGCCAGTTGGAGAGAGCCTGGGCCAATTAGCCCTGTTCTGGGGAGCACAGGGTCCCCTCCAAAGGGAAGTTCAACTCCTCCGACTGCACTGCCTGCGCCAAATTCTGTTCTCCGTGCTGGCTGAAAACTTGGAGCGTCTGCTTTGAAGTCAGTATAGCAACTCCAGATGTATTTCTCCATAGCTGAGGTCTCAGCTTCCTAAATGTAAATGAAATCTGCTCGTAAAGTAAGGAACAGGAATAGGAACACGGCGATCTCTGTCTGGGACGAAGCATCCAGCTCCCCTTCACTGCTGATGTTCTGCCCTGTTGAGGCTTCGTGGGCCTGATTTTAAACATAGGATTTTTCACAGAGCCTGTAGGCAAAACGTTTCTCAAGCGCCCAGAATGACTCAGAGGTCAGAATCTCAGGTTTGAGCGTGACAGAGGGATAGTGGAGCCCGAGGTTACGTTTATACAGTAGCTTTTGGAGTGGCTGCCATGCAACTTCTCACATCCAGTCAGATCCAGCCATGGTCCCTGTGCTGGAATTGCCAGCTGCAGTGAAGATTTAGCTAATGTTTTATGGAGAAACCATGAGATTCCAGCTAAAACAGAAAATCCGCTGTTACAGGGCTGCTAGCCTTGGGTGGAAAGTACCACAGCCATATCAAGCCTTAATGCCTGTGGAACTTCTGAAAAGAGGTAATGGATTCTGCAGTCATACAAAAAAAATACACCTTTTTACAAAAACGTGCGCTTTCTACATCTAAAAGGAAGAGAAAAGAGGATGGCAAGGAGATGCTGAAATAGTGTGATCAATAATACAGAATAAATAACTCTTCCCAAAGGTAGCCAGTGCATGAAATTTTGTAAAAATCAAAAAGGATCAAAAGTCTCTTCAGAAATTTCTGTGGCAGGAGGTTTAAGGTAAAAGCTGCAAAAGGAAAGACTAAGCTAGGCACACACATCACTGCCTGATGTGGAAGGTAAACATCCTCCATGTGTTTGTTGCTAGATTTTGGTGTAAGTCTCTTCCTGTGTTTTTGGCAGTGTGTTGTGGACTATGTTGAGTTGGTTTTTACATGAAGAAGATTTCTTTGAAAGTAAATTGTGTGAATACTCCCTCCTCCTCTTAAATTGAGCTGTAATTACAGCTAAATATTTTGTGAATGTGCTTAGGAAGCGTTTTATGTGCAGAGGAGAGAAGGACTTTCAACTCACAAATCTTTCCTTGGAAAGTACATCTAAAATGAATCCTTATTCCCTTTGGGCAATCACAGTGCAAGTAGCCAGCTTTATTGTCTGATGATAGCTGGGCTTTCTTGTATATACAGAATTGTTAAGATTTCCTTTGAGTCCCATGAATTTTCAATTTTTGATATAAATTGGAAATACAGGACCCAATTTAATACTGAACAACAAATAGCTTTTTAAAATAAAGATCCTGCATCACTAGTGCTGGTGTCTGACATAACTCTTTGTATTCAACCTTGGAATTTGTTCAGGACTAGACTGAAAAGAGTTCAGGGAGGGTTTTTGGCTTTCTCTTAGGTAGCTCCCGCACTGTCTTGCTGTGATGTACAGAAGCAGGTACCACGCTTTTGCAGGGCAGCACTGGGGCAGGCTTTGAGGGCAAGACTGAACAGAGACTGAAAGGCTTCCTGAGCCAGAGATTATATCTACCCCTTGTCTAGCCAGAGATTTTCTTAGTATAATTGCATTTAATGGTTTCTGATAGACCTTGCTTCCATAAATTTCTACTTGTCTCTTGAACCGTTTTAGGCTTCTGGTGTCCAAAGCCTCCCATGACAATGAATTCTATAATTTGTCCCACAAGAACAGACTTCCTTTTGCTTTCAACTCATGCTTGATAACTTCTCTTGGTCCCTCCTAGTTTCTGTGTTACAAAGATCATCCCTGTTTGCTTAAATGCCTCACATGATTCTGTCTGCCTCCATATTCTCCTTTAATAATCCATTTTCAAATCTGACGAAGTCTAAACCATTCACTTTGTTTGTTGGAGGAAGCCACTTCAGACTTAGGATGACTTGTTCCCTCTGTACCTTTTTTCTTCCTTTACCATATCTTTTTCAAGATAGGAAGGCCAAAACTGTGCACAGTATTTGACGGGTGGTTTTACTGCAGAGTTCGGTGATGTTTTCAGTTTTTTATTACTTTCCTCCCTCCTAACACACTATTTGGTTTTTAACAGCTACGGAGCACTCAGCTGGCACCTCCAGAACACTATTGACTGTGACCCCAAGGTCTCATCACTGAATGGCAATAGCAAATAGGGAACCTGTCAGTGTGTATGTATAGTTAGGGTTGTTTTTTCCCAAGTACATCACTTTGCATTTATCAGCATTGCATTTCATTTGCCATTTTGTCAGTCAGCCACTCAGTGTTGTGAGGTTGTTCAGCACAAATAGCTTTTGTTCTAATTATCCTGAGTAATCGTATTGTAAACACACTTTGTCTCCCCTGCAGTCCATTTATGAATAGGTTAGGTCCCTGTAAGGTCCCATGAGTGAAAGCTGAGCACTGACAACTCCTGGGCAGGTGAGTCCCACCTCTAACCTCATAGTGCACAAGGCGAGTTTTCCTTTTGCTCCAAGACTTACCAGGTTTTTTAGTAATATTTTCTGAGAGGCCTTTCCACGCATTTTGGAAATTGATATGCTACTCCCTTCTACACGGTCTATAGATTTCTCCAGGGACCTCTCCCCAGTGTGTTAGAGGTGTTCACTAGCTCTGCTCCTCCATTGCAGTGTCTCGCAGTTGGCCCCACAGAGAAGTCAGATGTAGTGGGCTGCAGTGCCTAAAACCCCTTCTGGATCTCATTTTAAAAACTGATGTCACTTTTGTCATCCTCTGTTCCCCTGATAGCCTGACTATATAGGACATGTGCCCTCCAAATTCCTGTACCAAAAAGAGTGTGAAGTGCCACCTCCCACAGTAAAGCTTTTCACTTCCTCCCCCTGGCCGGTTACTGGAATAACACAGTAAGTTTTTTTGAGTAATCATGTCCTTTTGCTCTAAGAAAGGAACACTAAGCCAAGAAATCACCTTCCATCCCCAGAGCTAACTGTGAATTTTTACAGTTTAATGCAGCATTTGGATTTTTGAGATCAGACAATTTTATTTCCCTCCTCCGTAATTCTGGAGTGGGCTGGTCAGTGCTGCTGCGGGAGCGATTATAGAGTGGGGGAATGCAATCTCTGCAGGCCTCTCCTGCCTGTGGCCGTGTGAGTGTAATGATTCATTGCCAATTTGGAGTCTGAACGGGCTCGCTGAACTTGCAGGCAGGCTGTCTAGCTCCCTCATCACATAAATTGAAAATATCTTTATACTCCAGTGGCACCTTCTTCTAAATGTCCTGAAATGTAAGAAAATAACATAAATCTGTATTTTCAGCGATGTGGCAGAGATTTTCTAATGTTATTCTCGTGGTTACTGCTGTTCAGGGCAGGGGTCACTGGCTCTTTTTAACCGAGGACCTCAGAATGTTTTTCTCTCGCAAAGGGTTGCATTGAAGACAGATAATGCTGCACTTTGCACATTTCTTGAGATACTAAAAACCCAGTGTAGTTCTACTGACATCCCTTACAGATTAGACACAGCTCACACCAGACACATGCTTACAGCTGCATCTACACCAAGGAATTTGGCAGTAGAAAGATGCCATTTCAAAAGCATCCTGCTAGCAGGCAATACTGCATTGGGAGTGCTTTATAATCCTGGCCCAAAACTGCCTTAATTAGAGGTATGCTCAGCCTGTGCCTTGCTGTCCTGAAACCAGAGGGAAGCAGCACTCTGAAGCTGGAGGAGAAAGGATTGCTGCAGAATCGGGTCTTCCTGGGGTTCTCAATTCTTATTTCACTGCTTCACGTACCCTCAGAAATTGGCATTGTGAATTAAGAGATAAAATTAAAAGAGAAGCAATAAAAGAAGTTCAGATATCTGGGGTTTCTGTTACTAACCACAGCACCACAGCCGTTCCCGAGGTTTCTGCATGGACAATGCAAGGTTTTGGTCAGACTCTGACACCTCCCTGCCTAATGAAGGGCAGGATCCACAAGCAGAGTCCCCCGCTGTCCTCTCCTCTCATGCATTTACAGAGTTTTTTAGCTATCTATTTCTGTTATTCCTATGTCGAGTCCTTTTGCTTTGTTTATTTTCACCTTTTTCTAGGCTGTCCCCAGCTCACCTCTCTCTCGAGTGCCATTGGAGAGTTTATACTAGTGCTAAATTATCACCGAAATCTACACTATTCCTGTGGGATATCTTCAAATACTATCTGCAAGTCTCTGTTGGCGTGCTGCCTTCATGTTTGCTGTGATAAAACAAACAGCAAGAGCATTACCACAGAATTCTTGTAATTTGGGATTAAAATAATAGATCAAAACTGATATTAGGGGTGGATGAAGTAACTGCTTTCATGCTGAAAAAATATCAACGTTAATATCAAACCATAGCTATGGATCTTCTCAGGTTTGGTCACTCATATTAGGATCCTTTCTTTGTTAGTGGCTCCTCCTCATTGCTATTCATAGGCTTTCACAGTTCAGCCCCTGCCAGGACATCAGCCTGAAGGAATGGGAAACAACAGCAGCAGCACTTTGTAAGGCCGAATCAAGAGACCGAGTTCCTGCTCGGTCACTGTAGCAAAAATTCCTGCTCAGAACCTTATATTGCCAGCAAGACACTGGAGCAGTTTGATTTTACACTTAAATGGAAATTCTTTGAAGTTTAGAAGAAACTAATCTGTAACTTGTTTCAGAAGGCAATTAAAATGGGTCGTTAAACCTGGGTGTATCAAATTCCAATTAGCATTAGCATGGACAATATAATTAAAAGGTAAATTAGCCATAATAGCATAGACTAGAACACTTCTTACAGTAACTAACGGTCAATTGAAACCGTGTACTTTGGTTTCTTGGGTTGTCAATGATAAGTTGAAAGGACAGAATAAAGCCTGTATCCATTCATCTTGGGACAGTAATATGTTCTGGGAAGTTAAACATGAGGAGCAGCAGTGTGCAAGCCAGCCGCCCTTGAAATCAGTGGAAGAGACTAAGCAGGATTAAGGAAAGCCAAAGGAAACATTCGAGAGCTGAAAGGTTTATGGATGAATTAAGGATGTGGTGATATGAACACTATCTGTCCTACTCCAAGGTGCCAGTAGCAGTTTTGTGCCTACTGGGAGAGGACTTTGTTTAGGCTGAGCTGCAATGAGCAGCCTGGGGTCAGCCCTGACCTGCTGACCTGCCTGCAAATGTAGGCTGTAATAATGCTGCAGTCATGGTGAGATGTTTTAAGTGCAACTGGGTAGCCAGTAAGGTTTAGAAATCCCTGGGTGTTCATTGCATAAGCAACAAAAAATGGTGGGAAAGTAAACACGTGATACACATAAATGTGGTAAAATAGCATAATTAAGATGGGGACTTCAGGGGACTTTCTTTGGGATGTTATTTATTAACACTGGG
Organism: Atrichornis clamosus; assembly: GCA_013400975.1. Taxonomy (NCBI): domain Eukaryota; kingdom Metazoa; phylum Chordata; class Aves; order Passeriformes; family Menuridae; genus Atrichornis; species Atrichornis clamosus. Next base: position 65,630 of record WBMZ01012909.1, on the reverse strand, counting down.
CTGTCCTCTTCTGCCAAGGGGTAAATAATACTCTGAACAGAGGCAGAGATAACAGGCTGCAACTGGTCTTGTCTCCTTGCAGTATTTTTGCATTGATGAAAGGCAACCACCTCGGCTTTAAAAAGAGAGGAATGCTAACTTATGCCTTACTGGCTGGTGCGGGGAGCTGTGGTTTAGTAATCTGCTGTTAGAATGTGGAGAGATGAGCCTTGGAGGATAGGAGAGTGTGAATAACCACCCTCTGCTCCCCACCCTGTCTGCCCGTGCAGCACAGCCCAACCCTGGCAGTGGCCAGCGTGGAGCTGGAGGATGTCCTCAGTCCCCTTCTCGTTGAGATTCCACGTCCCAAAGCCTTGGCTGTGTCCTGGACTTGAGGGGAGGGCTGAAGACTTTAAAAAGACAAAAATAGTTGAGCCATATTGGCAAGGGGGAAGCTTTTCTTGAACAGTCTTCTTTTGCTGTGTTTTTGCAGTGTGCAGACGTAGGAATCGACCATTACAGCAGCTTTCCAGAGTATTAAAAACCATTTAGAATGTTATGTGTTAAGAAAAGGCATTTTCAGATCATCAGCTCTCACAGCATCAGACCTCTTTTTCCATTGCTGTGTTTTTCACCATCTTAGCTTAATCTTCCTCTTCTATTAACTTTATATTGGCCAGCTGGGAACATGTACAGTGGAGGAAACAGTCGCCATCAACATAAAAAGGTTAATTAAAATGATTAACCTCACCAACAATTCCCTTATGGAAAAATCCTATAGAATTTAATAGAAAATGATACATTTACTATGTAGTATTTAAACTGTCAGAGAAAATTCTTAGCTGGGAGGTAATTCCCTATTAAATTCTATAACTTCTCAGAGTATTCTCCACAGAACCTTATTGGATTAATCTGTATTAAATTCTACAGCATTTGGCATAAATTTTTCAATGCCAATAACTTCTAAAAAGAATTTTATAGTGATGCAGGGATGTAGAGTTTGACATGAAGCTTTTCAGAAAAGAGGAGGGTACTTTTTAGGAGTGACCTGTAATGGTACAGCAGTGGTGTTATGATTTCTAAATGCAAAAATAGGTAAAACAAAATTACATTAAACAACCTAAGACGTAAATATTGCTGCTTTTCCAGTTATGACTTTGGCTGAACTGATCCTGCCCATTGTGTAATCTGAAGTCCCCTGCTTACTGGAGCTGACAGCAGAATTAGGGGAAGAGCATATTTTAATATGTTTTTTTCATTTGTGATAGAAGTGGAACTATGAAAATTCTGTTAGGGCCAGCTGAGAGTTTTGCTTGATTCCTCTTTGTCTTTGCTCAGCTCATCTCCTTGAACACAGTATGTTTCTCCCTGTGGAGGACTGGGGAAGAGAGAGAGAAGCAATTGTTATTTGGAAGTGTCACATGGATATAAAAGCTATAAAATGTTCAAGGTTTTAGTATACTTTGCACTTTTAAAATGTAAATGCTGGGGAAGATATCAAAATTGCTATGCAAGTCCTTTGTGAAATGTCTGCATAATGCTGAACTCCTACATCTGCTGTTTGTATAGCATTTCTCGTGATAATTTTTCTCTGTCACTTAGCTCGTGATCTTTGTAGCAGCTGTGAGCTCCTAATGACTTTGTCTCTTAGGTTCTATACTGTTATTTTTAAAGTCTGAAGTACAAAGTAATTTGGCACTTCCTCACATATCCTGGGGGGAAATTGGTTCTCTTTGGTGCAATTTCTGGGAGTCAAAAAAGATTTGAATAAATATAATTTCTTCCACAACTTTGTAAACTGCAAATATTGATTTTTTTTTTTTCCTCAAAAATGTGTCTTTAAATGAAGAATATTTATGCTAGTGATGAAAAGGAGGTTCATTTTTTCAGGAAGATTGTGGTTAAACAGATACTAAAAAATTGTATTTCGGAGATGGACTCACTCATGAGTGATTCAGTTTGTAGGGCAATCTCTGAAGTGTATAACTCTTTATTGGAATGGCTGCTTCTCTTTAGGGTCAAAGAAAAGACCCTCCATTTCCCCATTTCAATAGCCCTGTATTCTGTTGTTGAACAAAGTTGAGTTGAGAACTAAAAAATTCCATGGGAATTCAGTATCTAATCTACAGCCTCAACTAGACAGAAATCTGCATCTCTGGCTTCATGAACAGCCTGGCAAGCTTGGCCTCTCTCTCTGCTTTGTAAATATAGATATACATGGATGCAACCTTTTCTTCACTCTATCGTAGGCTGTTAATCAGTGTCCAAGCAGTGGTATTTAAAGCACTCGCTGTTATCTTCAGAGACCTATTTTATTTATATTTTACAAAAGGCATCTCTCCGCAGAGAACTAACAAAAGGTCAGTGCCAAACTGAAATGTCAGAAACCCCATTTTGAGAGGTTATAAGCAGAGAAGTTGTCCAGCAGTCAAAAGTCTTCTGTTGAAATGGTTTTTGTCCTTAGATTTTTGCACTGCACTGGTCACTCTTGCCTTTGAGGGACCCTGTGTTTGCTCCCCTGGGAGGGGCAGAGTGGGGCATTGCAGGAGGTGCAATGCAGAAGGCAGTGGACTGGTGGTCAGAGGGGTCAGCTGGCCCTCAGGGGGCTCATCTGTCCCCACGCCTGTGGAGAGGAGCATGACAGTGCTCCAGGGACAGCTGACACCGTTCAGTGTGAGAGAGCACGACATTCAGGACAATACTGAAAGACTTCACGTTTAACCCAGCCGTTAAGATAGTGATATTTTAAACGTGCCTTCTGTGAGCTGTTGCAAAAGGAGAGAAAGCGCAATTGTTCTGGACTGACGGATTTTCCTTTTGAATAATTTTTCTGCCCAGGAAGTGCAGCGCTGCACGGCCGACATGAACATCACTGCAGAGCATTCCAACCACCCCGACAACAAGCACAAGAACAGATACATCAACATCCTGGCCTGTAAGTAAGCCCTGGCCTAAGCACAGTGAATCAACCCAAAAAGACATTCTCCTCTCACAGTGTGTCTGTGCCTGGGACCAGGCAGGTGGCCCCAGGTTACATTATTACACAGTGTATAATAAACATGTGAAAGTGTGGCTGGGAGATCATTTACCCACTAAAGGCAGTGAATGTTTTGACTTCTTCAGGGCCAGGATTTCGATTCAGCTTTTGTTTTGAAATGTTTCACAGTTTGGCAGTCCAAGCAGAGTTCTAGAAGTATCAGTTTGGTATGAAATCTTGTGGAGGAATAACTGGGATAAATTGATGATCAGAGCTCTTCTGCCTGCTAATGCCTGAAAACTGGCCTAAGGGGAAGTGCATGGTGGAACAAGGAGTTTTACTGATGATTCCTGGGATTACTTTACAATCCCAAAGGTGCTAAATCTTACAGAGTGTATCTGCTATATTTCAAACTGCTTCAGCTGTATGTAGGATTTGGACAAACAGTGATCTTCGTAGCACAGAGCAGGCTTTCCCTGTATTCCACTGAGAACTGCAAATCTGGACTGTGCTCTAGAATGCAAATTATCTGGGATGGAAGTGCAGTAACTTTTTCCCTGTTGTACTCTGATGTGGAATGAATGGCAGATGCAGCAGTCACTGTGGTTTAGGAAAGGAATGGAGAGCCCTCTGGTAAAAGGTTCACGATGTTCATAAACATTGCAATAAATTTTGAATGTTTATGATGGCATAGGAAGGAAATGCATGTCTCTAACAAATTTTCAGAAGTAATCAAGGTGCTGGCTGAGGACCAGTTCCCAGACCTGTGAATGATTTGCTGTGTGGCCTCGGGCAAGGGCATTTATTGAGCTTATCCCGAGTGTGATTTTACACATAGATGTCTGGACTCTCTAGGCACAGAGATGTTCCATTGAAGGAGAATTGGAGCAGGCACTTCAGTCCTCCAGATTGTCCCTGGAGGAACCTCTCTCTATATTGGTCTTCAAGGAAGGCAAATAAAACTGGTCTTTATGCTTAAAGTTGGCTCACGTGTCTCATCTCTGCGTGAGTTGGAAGCACCACCCAGCCCAGTGCCTCTGCCTAGGAGTAGTGGGACTGTGATTTTTTCCTGCTTTAAGACGGAGTCAAGCATTTGGGTGAAACAAAAAGAGGAGCTAAAGATCAGGTGTCAGGTGCATCCTCGTGGTGTGATGATGGTGCTGAAGGAGTGAGGACATTCACCCAGCTCCCAGAGCCGGCAGCGCTGTCTGAGCCCAGCACTGGGGGGAGGATGGTGAGCTTGGTCACGGAGCCCAGCAGAGGCAGTGTCACACAGCCCCACGGGGTGCCCTGGCTCTTTGAATCTCACTACTCCGAGTGATGTGCGTGATCCTAGAGATGAAGCTCCTGAGGCTCCAGTGCCCTTTAAAGAGAATCTGTCCCAGCATGAACCACATGCTTTAAGGGATGTGAAGACTGACAACCTCCTACACAAGCAGATGACCAGGAACAGATATTCCTATCTCCCTATCGACTCCAATCCAAGGCCAATCTCTTCTGTGTATTAGTAAGGGCAACCCTGATACCCGGGAAAGGGGATGTTTGCCTGCTGTTCTGCACTGTGTTTCCCTAATGTTTCTCTGCTCTGTTTTTTATCCTGCAGATGATCACAGCAGGGTGAAGCTGAGGCCTTTACCGGGGAAAGATTCTAAGCACAGTGACTACATTAATGCTAATTACGTCGATGTAAGTTGTTTTAATGGTTTTTATCTGCTCTGCCTTTGAATCCTGCCACAAGGAGGAAGTACTGTCACTTGTGAAGTGATTGTGTTTTCCAACTTCACTTGACAATTTTGCTACAAATTCCTCACTATTCTGAATGAGAAAAGCACCTTTCTTCGTTACCTCTAAAATATTAATTTTTCTGCCATGATATTGCTTTCATCTCACTTGGCATCATGGTTTTCTTTGAAGGGTTACAACAAAGCAAAAGCCTACATTGCTACCCAGGGACCTTTAAAGTCTACCTTTGAAGATTTCTGGAGGATGATTTGGGAACAAAATACTGGAATCATTGTCATGATCACGAACCTTGTTGAAAAAGGAAGAGTAAGAGATTTTATCTTTTGTTAGCAGTTGCTCCTTAACACCTTCCCAAATCACCTGGGCAGAACTTGTTCCCTAATGGTTTGGGATGATATGTATTGATGCGTAACGTATGACTAACAGAGGGATACGTGCCTAGCCATGGTTTTGCTGTTTTAAAAAGCTCTAAACACAAACACAAAGCAGCAGCTCAGACCCTTGCCAACTCACCCAATTGTGTGTGTGTCCAGAGGAAATGTGACCAGTACTGGCCGACGGAGAACAGCGAGGAGTACGGCAACATCATCGTCACGCTCAAGAGCACAAACGTCCACGCCTGCTACACCCTGCGCCGCTTCACCGTCAGGAACACCAAGATGAAAAAGGTGAGCAAAGCCTTGCCTGCTCCCAGACAGGTGCCTTCTGGCTTGTATAGGATGCAAGGCACACTGGAGCAAAACTCAGCGTCGGCATAGGCAACCTGAACGGGCAGGTGGGTGGGAAGTAAGTAAGCACAGCCAGGATTACAAGGGACCTGTTGTAAGGTTTAGCCTGTATTTCTTTTTCTCAAGTTCACTGCTGCTTTGGTGTCGTGGTTATTGCTGTTATTACCTGTTCCCACATGCATTTTTCCTTGAACTGTGTCTCCACCTAGCAGGAGGCAGAGCTGCATGTTTCTTCTGTCAGAATCCAGCATTTTCTCAGCTGAGCAAGCCAGAAGGACTGATCGTATTTCTATGCTTCTCTGCCCTCCTCTCTCTCTTGTCTCTGTGCACACGTTGCACACAGGGTCAGAAAGGGAACCCCAAAGGGCGGCAGAACGAGAGGACGGTGATTCAGTACCACTACACCCAGTGGCCAGACATGGGGGTGCCCGAGTACGCCCTGCCCGTGCTCACCTTCGTCAGGAGATCCTCGGCAGCCAGGACCCCGGACATGGGACCAGTGGTGGTGCACTGCAGGTATGGTGGCTGGGATGAACCGCCTCGTGGCAGCACACCTAGAGCACCGTGTGTGCTCTTTCATGCCATCTAAGAAACACCACAGGTTACTAACACAGGAGTGTGCCAGCCCCATGGAGTGCAGGTAGATGTGAGCTTGCTTTGCCTACATCTTAAGACAGCTCCAATGTAAAAGTTTCCCAGTTGACACAGGGTTTTGCTAATGCCACGATACTGAGCTGCTGAGCACTGCACTGATGTGGTTGGGAAGTTCCCTGGTTGAAGCTTGTTTGTAGCCTGCCCGATCAGTGTGTGGCCAGGGCAGGATCACCTCTGCTGGGAACCAGCCATGTGAATACATGGTCAGCTGGGTGTGCAATTGCCACTGCACCGCACTCACCAGCACTCGCAGTCAGAGCAGTAGATCAGGCAGTAAACTAGTTCAGGATGAGGTCTTCATCACTGTGTGTGAGGGGCTGCACAGCACCATAGCACAGAGGAGAGGGTGATGGGGATTACAGCTCCTTCCTGAGCAGAAATTGAGATTCTCTGAAGAGCTGCCCTCTCTCTTGGACCCAGGATGACTCTCCTTCCCTGCAAGGAGTTCTGTCTCCACAGGATTAGTCCCCTCCCATACCTTCCCATAGTGCTGGTATTTCCAGCACTATGTATTTCCAGCTCCACTGTACAGCTTACCCCAAGGCTGAAGCCAGCCAGGGCAGCCTCACAGCCTGGAGTGACCTTGGCAGTCCAGGATAGCAGCAGCTTGGCAAAGGGTGGATCTCTGTATGGCTTTGTCCAACCAACACCAGTAACAGCAGCAGTAGAGACGGGAGCCAAGTGTGAATAGCCAGAGTGTGACGTCCAGGACCATGGCAGGCTCGTCCTCACTGGCACAGGTGTGATGGCTTGTATTGTGTTCAGCCTCACGGGGAAGCACAGAAATACCCACAGAAGAGGGAAAATATATACCTGGTAATATTTCCAGAAAACCAAAATATTTTGCTGGGAAACTTTAATGATTGAAGGTAGCAGAAAAATGAAAGTCCATGAACAGGAATATTTGCTCAGTTCTGTTCTGTTGTTACTTCTGCATTTGCTTTCATCTGGCTGTGTTTCATGGGTTTCTCTTGTGTTTTCTGTAGTGCTGGTGTTGGCAGAACTGGTACCTACATTGTGATAGACAGTATGCTGCAACAGATAAAAGACAAAAGCACAGTTAATGTCCTGGGTTTCCTGAAACATATCAGGACACAGCGCAACTACCTCGTCCAGACAGAGGTAAAAACTGCAGCAGGGTTGAATTTAAAGCCATATTCATTTTAATGTCGTAAGCAAAAAGAGAATAGATTTTTTCAGTTACATCCCTGTAAAAATTGAATACATTACTGGCATTCTTCTGCACCAGAATGTCTCTCTTTTTCTAGACCAGAAACTTCAGATTTTGCTTTTGACTCATTCAAAGTTGTACGTGCTAGATTTATAAATGTTTATTCTGCATTTGGCAGTATTTGCCAAATTGGTGGCTTGTTTTGCGGACCTTTTCCTTTTGTGTGCACTACGCCTCAGTCAAAGCCAGATGTTTAGATTATTCCAAGTGTCTACCTGACATGGTGATGTTTTTCTAGGAGCAGTACATTTTTATTCATGATGCCTTGTTGGAAGCCATCCTGGGGAAGGAGACTGAAGTGTCTGCAAACCAGCTGCATAGTTATGTTAACAGCATCCTCATACCTGGCATAGGAGGGAAGACACGACTGGAAAAACAGTTCAAGGTAAGTCTTAGTCACTGCCATCCAGAGGGAGCTCATTTTCCTACACTTTTATATGGCCTGTCTCCACTGTCAGTTTTCACGGCTAAGAAACAAAACCAAAATACTCAGTTAGCACAGCAGAACATCTTGAGAAGTTCAGTCCTCTACAGTCTTAGCTACACTGCTGGAAATCAGTGTTCATGCTCTTCAGTCAGAGGGGGGAAGAGGGACATGGACACGGGTTTGGAATGTGCTGCTGGTCTCCCTGTTCCCAAGGGGGCTTGGATGTTCCCAAGTCTGTGGTTAGCTTGGCTGGAAGTCTTCCTCCAAACTGTGGCTCTCATGTGTATATATTTGGAGAAAGACAGGAGATGAGGTTCTTTGCACCACCTACTGTTTAATCACTGTAGATAAAGAATTTAAAATGTTTTAAGACCAGGAAACACAACATGCCTTTCTCATAGCTAATGACGACACTTGCTGCATTTCCCTGCTATGTCATAGCTGCCTTCTTCCTGGCCAAAGTACTTTTTTTCCCCAGATCTCGTATTTGAAACCTAAGATTTTCTGATTGCATTTTTTTTTAATACATTGTAAGGTATTTTGTGAGAGTTTGTATCATAAGGAGACTATACGTGACATCTGTTTTCACAGCTAAACTCACTCAGTTAATAACTACCCAATAACTACCCAAGGAATTGAAGCTGTTAAATTACTCCAGGTGCCAAGCTATTCAAAAAATGAACAGGCTCTTCTCTGAATTCACTTGTAGAGATCTCAGTATTCCTCCATCACTCAAGACATCCCAGATGCTTAATTAGTAAATTAAAGAAACAAGCGCACGCATGCATACACAAAATGCAGTCAGAGAAAAAGATTTCTTATTTTTAAAAGTGTTGCACTTTTACAAACTATTCTAAATTTTATGTATAAATTATATGTTTTCTGATGACTTGTGACGAAGTTTCAAAACCCTAAGTGCCATTTTCAGGAATTACTTTCACTGACAACTTTACACAGTTGTTTAGAAACCCCGTAACTTCTAATGGGGCTTATGCCAGTGCATAGATGAGTTGAGTGCTGTCTTGTTTAGAGTGCATTTCAAACTGGGATGTGACCATCAATAATTATTAGATCTTTCTCTTGTTTCTTCTGCTGCCGCAGAGTTGGCAGAAAATAACTTGTGCTCATGCCCCAGTACAGCAATTTACATTGAACCATCTCAGAGTGAAATGACGCTGAGTAAGGAATTGTGGCTGCAGGAGATGTGAAACCCACCTTTACTCTCTTTGCTCTGGTAGTTTCCCCATGCACTGGGGGAATATTCAAATACAAATCTGCCTTTCTTTATGTCTCTGAGGAGCCCAGAATGAACATGGCAGACCAGAGATGTAACCCGTGGCCTCAGATCTCAGATGCCAGGGTGGTGGGTTCCCCAAAGGCCTGGCAGAAAAAGACATTCTGCAGGAATGATCTGGCTTTTATTTTAGAAAAAAAAAAACCATAAAAGTTTTGTTGTTCTATTGTGATAGCTTTTATTCCTTGAGACCTGCTTCTGACTAAACATATCTGAAAGTCTGTGAAATATATTCTCAAAGATAACAAAACGTAGCGTCTGTGAAAATAGATTTTGATGGAACTTCATTTTCAAGATGTTTCAAAGCTGAGAGCTGCAGAGATCTTTTTATCTATTAAACATGTTGTATGAAAAAGATGATTTCCATTGGAATCTTGAGTACTTTAAACAAGTTTAACAATGCAGTTTATTCTTCTACTAATGCATCTTCGCAGGAGTTGGCAAAGAAACCTCCTCTCCTCATTTAGAGTGCTCTGAGGACTGACTTACTACTTTATTCTCTTTCAGCTGGTTACACAGTGTAATGCAAAATACGTGGAATGCTTCAGTGCTCAGAAAGACTGCAACAAAGAGAAGAACAGGAACTCATCAGTTGTGCCGTGTAAGATCACATCTTCGGTTTGATTACTGCCTGGCATAACTTTTTGTACCGAATTCTCCCGGTGTTATGCATGAAAAGGCATAGCCACTAGGAAGGGGAAATGTAGTCTTTTGTTCAGCCCAGGCTGTCTTGTCTTTCAGTATTACCCTGATGAAACTGAACAAAAGGACATAGTTGCAGTGTCAGCCAGATATACTGTCCAAGTGAAATGTTAATTTGAAGCGCTTAAGAATTTGAATAATTAGGTAGGGCATAAATCTATGGAATACTGAGAGATTACTTTGATACTGCTCCCAGCTCTGGTGAGATCTCCCAGGGTGATTGGCACAGGTTGTTTGTAATTCAGCTACTGCACTCCATTTCTCAGTGTGAGCCATCCCAGATTTGAGGGTATTTAGTGCCCGAGGACACAGTTTCAGAGTCGTTGATATGGAATCTGTGCGTGGCTGTCAAGCAGTATGAATTTGCACCACACCAGGCATGGGCACAGCGTCATCCCCATCACATTACCCAGAGCACAGGACACAGAGGACAGATGAGAGCCAAGCTAGCACAAAGTAAGAGTGGCACAGATACAGTCCAGCATGAAGTTTGTTAATAAAAGTGGAAGTCATCAGACTATATCTTAAAAACAAATATGAACAGGCCAGAAGTAGTCTGCATGACTTTGCCCTCTGTCACACAGCTGCAGTGATTTCAGTTTGGCTTTTGGGGCCTGTCAGAGGGTTTGAGGATGATGTTGAAGCTTGCCTTCAAACACAGAGAAGTGTGGAGCTGCAGAAGAGCACACACACTCCTGGGAGGTTCCCTGTTAGGGAAGGGGTTTGTCTCTGGAGGTTCTCTTACCCGGGGAGGGATGGCAGTGCTACCGAGTGGTAGGGAAAACAAAATAAATCAGCTGGGTTTGTGTGCTGCTGGAGACAAATGGAGCACTACAGCCAAGAATTACCCGAAATCCCCTGTTATCACTGCATATACTGTTATTTGGTAATTCAGCCTGCTGTGAAAATCTTTGCTATAGTAAAATTTGATTCCTGAAATTACTTTGTCCTTGTGGGAATATTGTGCAACATTCTCTTTTATATCCTGTGTTAGCAGGCAGTGCTTTAACGCAGTTAAAGTGCTGGCCTGCTCCTGTGGGAGATGGGAGCTGCACACTGTTTGCTTTGTTAACGGCTGAGAAATTCTTACTTTCTGCATTGTGCCATGACCAGACTTCGATCTTGTTTTTCTTTTTTTTTTCCCTCTGTGTTTTTTTTTTAATGTTATAGCTGAGCGTGCTAGAGTGGGCTTGGCACCACTGCCTGGAATGAAGGGAACAGATTACATTAATGCCTCTTATATCATGGTGAGGAAGCCAACACCTAATTACAAAGTAAAATCAATTCTAAGGTGCTAAATACCAGATGCCTATAATTGTCTTAATTCTGTATGTAATGGCTGTGTATTAGCAGATGAGATTTTAACACCTTCCCCATAATGTAAAGCTATTAACCGTGTTTTATTAAAGATTCTTGCCTAAAAAAATTAATTACAAGATGCATTTAGATGGAATGTGTATTTCCGTGAGATACAGTAATATAAATACTGGGATTTAGAGTAAATTAAAGCAACGGGAACTCTGCAGAATGGAAATGGAGCTAAAAAATATAGTCTGTGTGAAAATATTGTGGAATAAAATGAAATAGGGTCATTATGTGTCCCCAGAGATTAAATTAATGCTTTGAAAGCATGGAAGGCAGTAAGTAACTGTGTGTTTGTTTTGCTGCAAAAGGGCTACTACAGGAGTAACGAGTTCATCATAACCCAACATCCACTGCCACATACAACCAAGGATTTCTGGCGAATGATCTGGGATCACAATGCACAGATCATCGTCATGCTGCCGGACAACCAGAGCCTGGTGAGTCGCCCGTGTCCCTCCCTGTGTGGTGCCACAGTCACAGCCCACCTGGGCACAGCACAGGGTCACCTGGTTGCCTGCTGGGGCTGTCTTCTGGTGGAAAGCAAAGCCAACTTTTGAGCCACCTTCTCAGGCGTTGCCATAAGTTTGTTACAAAAAGAGAAGATGCAAGATGTGGGGGCTGTTCTTTTGCTGTGGCCTTCTGCACTCAGCCCTGGAAAAGACTTCCTGGGCTGGATGGCCCACAGTGCTCCCAGGCAGCACACTGGTGCTGACAACATCAGCAAGGCTCCTGAGGGCTGCCTGGCAGCATGCAAGGCACTGAGGGTATGGAGAGGCTGGGGTTATGGATAAGGACTTCGAGAGGAGCAGAAAAGCAAGGCAGGGATAGGAGGATAATTGCTTGTTTGCCTGCAAGCTTAAGCCTCAGGCCATGCAAGACTATGGTTGCGCAAGGCTACACATGCCATTTTTAATGAAAGTAGAAAGCAAACAAGTATGTTAATTTAAGTGGAAATAATGAGTCAGACAGAGACAGAGAATAAGGAGACACAGGTGAAGTGCTAATCACTACTTCCAGATTTACTAGCACATCTCAAGAGGGCGTGTTGAAAAGGATTAAGAACTAAACGGTCTGTTTTTTCATGCACGCATGCTGAGGTGAATAGGCAATTGTAGCTGAAAGTGGAAGAGAAACCACCTTCATTACAGCAGGAAAATAGCAGTCATGAGGGGCTACTAAAGAGGCAGCAGTCAATATGCTGCTTGCGTGCAGGGATGAAAGGGATTGCAGCACTGCGAGGAGCGCTCGGAGACATTCGATCGAATCAGAAGGCGCTAATGAAATGAAAGTGTGTCAGGTGGAAATGAAGAGGCTGATCTTGTCTTCACCAGCACATGAAATAGCTCTGCAGAACAGTAGTGATTAGAGGGTAAAGGAGGAAGACTGGGCTTGGCCACATCCCTGCTTTCACCCTCACGGTTCCCAGTGGCACCCCAGCCTTGGCTCAGAGGTCGGTGCGGGATGTGTTGGCTGGCAGGGAGGGGTGGCACGGGACCCAGGCAGCTGGCAGCACATCACGGTGCTGGATGTGCCATGCCAAAGGACAAGGCAGTAATGCAAGGTACCTGCTGCACGAGGACCCGTCAGGTGGCAGGACAAGCCCCTTCCCTGGCACTCAGCAATATTCCTCTGCTTACTGAGGGCAGAATTGTCAAGGCACACAGAGGACTTAGGGCCTTAAGTCACATTTCCAGAATGAGCACTGATGGCCCAAATCTCAACAGTATCTTGCACGTTAGGTGCATCAGAGCTGCAGACCCACAGAAATACACCTGGTTTTGGAGGCGTGTGCGTGGCCACAGCGGGGTGACATCAGTTCATAGCTCATATTTGCTCATGACTGACTGATGGGTTGCCCAGAGACACAAACGCGCTCTGTGCACGTGGCCAGAGCAACTTCTGTGCTCGTGCTGCAGGGACATAGACCTCTGTAGCCAGGAGGAGAAACAGACTTTGCATGGATGTGGTGACAGACCATAATTTCTTTTCTCTGCAGCAAATTAGGAATTCACAGTTCTTTTTTAAAGAACAGCTTTGACAGGATGTTATCTACATCCTGTCAGTCAAGCTACTTCAGCACTGAGCTTCTTCCACCCTTCACAGTCTCACTGAGATTTTACAGTGTCCCTTCAGTAGAGGTGTTTTGCTGGAGAACTTGCATTAAGTCAAGCCAGTGGTTTTTTCAAGGCAAAGAATATTTGGGTTTCTTCCTTCCTCTTCACTCCTCCACTCACTCCTAAAAATTCGAGCCCTACATAAGTATCCATCAACCTTATATCTAGGCCTGATCCAAAGACTTTGAGTTTTGGATTAGACCTCAATAAATACAAATTAAAAATAATAAGTCATTAATTTTTAAAGGTCAATGATTTTTTTCTAAGCAAATATCTGACTTTCAAGCAAAACTGTGTAGGCAGGAGGTAGTAAAGCCTGGGATATGATATAAAGGTTAAGTATGAGTGAGCTAAGATAACCATTTCCCTATGAAACCAATTAAAAAGCAGATGTTACCTGTTTGGACACGCAGAGGGAGGATCTGGCAGGTTTGCTGCCTGTTCTAATAGTAAATTTGTTTTAGACAGAAATGGTTTTTAAAGGTCAGCTCCTGATCATCTCTATTTATCAAATCAATTTTTTGATCCACTGGATTTTTCACTTTCACACAAGGTATCTGAAAGGCTGCAGTAGTGTGTTGTCTCATTTCTCCAGGCAGAAGATGAGTTTGTGTACTGGCCAAGTCGTGAGGAATCCATGAACTGTGAGGCCTTTACTGTGACCCTTATCAGCAAAGACAGACTGTGCCTCTCTAACGAAGAGCAAATTATCATCCATGACTTTATCCTTGAAGCTACCCAGGTAAAATAAACCTCCAAATGTGGGTCTTTGCTTTTCACCAAAATGATATTGATGTCATTTAAATACAGAAGAAGAAGAGTTCAAAAAAAGTTTTGAAAAGGATTTACTTGTAAATGCATGTGCATTGCTCTCAAGGGAAAGGGATTCTCACTGGCTCCTTCTCCCCCTCACATCTTCTACTTCCCAGTAGATTCCTCTAGCTAGTAAGACTGTAGTATTAAGTGTTTGTCTTGCTTGAAAGTGAAGATTTTACCCAGATGTATTGTCTTATTTCTGCTTATAAAATTCAGCATTTAGAGTTTAATTGTTTGTCCTAACTAAACATAAAAATGTAAGCCCATTTCTTTTGAACTATAAACCTGCTTCTGGTTTGCTACCGGCATTGCAGCTGGACTTTGCTGCAAGCTATTAGTTTGCAGGCCCTTTAAAATTTGACTTGGTTGCTCTTGTTTGACTTTTGACTTTGACTCGTAAAGGCTCTGAGAGAGGTTTGGTATAAGCCCTGAACTCAAATACAAAATCTTTCACTGATTAAACATTTTGTTAAATTTGCATTATTTTAGGGTGTTGACTGCTACAGAGATGCTGGAGCTGTGTGTCTGTCCTCTTTCTTTATAAATTGGTTGGAAGAAGAAAGTTTCCCTTCAGTTTGCAGTGAGGCTCCTCCCTCTTTCTCCCTGGAGTGGATGTCTGTGAAGTGGACGAAGCTAATGCCGGGCTGGTTTTTCCTTGCAGGATGACTACGTTCTGGAAGTCCGCCACTTTCAGTGTCCCAAATGGCCAAACCCAGACGCTCCCATAAGCAGTACCTTTGAACTTATCAATGTAATCAAGGAAGAGGCCTTAACGAGGGATGGCCCCACCATAGTTCATGATGAGTATGGCATCACTTTTCTCCCATTTATGTGCAGATTGTACAAGGAGTTACTGAGCTATGAGACACTTGTTAGGACTGATGTCCATCCCTGCATGGAGCAGATGGGGTTTCGTGGTTCAGTGGTCCCACTAACATGGGGCCACCCTGCCCCAACACTTGCCTCTTGTAGCACAGTGGCGAGCATTGTCCTGCCAGCTATGCTTGAACACCCAGTTATAAAGGGTGCTAAATACTGCATTGCATATTATTACTTGCACACGTTTTGGAGATGCAGAATACCACTATAGTGAGGCTGGAGCCTGGGCCTAACATGATCTCTTTGGAGGGGCTGTTTCCTGGTGGGCAGAGCACTTCCTGGAGCCATTCTGTCCTTAAAACCCCAGGGAGGCCCAATTTCTGGCACTGCTTGTGTTGCCCTTAGAGTGAACACCGAGCCAGCACGAACACCTGCAGAGCCCCTGTGCTGCAGCCCATTGGACTTTCTGTCATTGCCACAGAACAGAATTAGCGGGAAAGTCTTGGGAATCGTCCCCTTCTTTGCCCTGCTGTGTCAGTGGTCAGAGCAGGGGCTGTGCTGGTGTTCCAGGAGGACACCGATATCCTCTGGTGCTGATGGAGCTTTCCCTGCACATCCATGTGTCACTGCTGCAACAGGTTTTTCCCAGCTGACTCCTACAAACGGTGCCCTGGGCTGCAGCAAGGAGTTTTTCTCCCACCAGCTCCTGCCTTGCTAATGCAGAGTGTAAGCTCTGTTGCCTTTTGCCAGCACTGATTAATTCCAGGCTAGTTTTAATATTCATGCTTTGGGTAGTCTGAAGTGAGGTTTTGCTACTCTTGCAGTATTTAAGATTATGTTTTACAAAATTAGAACCATTATTGATTTGGGCATTTCATTGCTAGATGAAAAAAAAAAAGAAAATCAAAATCGCATTCCTAGTAGTGCTGAGTCATTCTTTCTGTAAATTGCTTTTTTGGTTTATTTGTCATATTCAATGATTTTATTTTTATGCCTAATATATAATGTGGATTCTGCTTTTCATTGGAGTCTAAGCAAATGTAGCTGAAAATGAAAATTTCCTTTTGCTACATGCAACAACTATATAACATAATCCACTAATAATTACAACTGCAGATTAATTCCAAATATATGAATTTGCAGATAACTAAATGCATGTGGTATTTAGGAAGTACATGGTGGGATGAACTTGATAACATTTTAAAAAGTTCAGAAATTCCAACTTGAGACAGTTGTCAAGATTTTTAAATATAACTGCCCATGTGTAGGCAACTAGATAAAGATCTGCTGCATAATTTTCTGCAAGAAAAGTCTTCAGATTGTTGGGAACTGGAGATTGCCAGCCCAAGTGAAAATGAGGCCTTTAGACCCTCAGAGGCATTTAGCTGTGTCTTGTCAGGCACATGCACTGGGCACTCTGTCCAGTGTCCCTGCAGATGATGTCACAGCCATCTGTGTGGTGCTGCTGCTTCTTCTAAAGACTTTACATCCAACAGAGCAGGTCTGTTGTGATCTGAGTTCTGTTCTCCATTTCTAGGTAAACTGAGTTCACAAAAATCATGTAAAATTAAGTCAGCAAGTGTCTTGCTTTCCACTGGAACGCTGTAAAAATGCCAGGGGTGGTCTCGTGGTACCAGATGGTATTGCAGCACTTGCTGATGATTTCAGTTTTCGTGTAAAGCTCTCCGAATGGCTTAGAGAGCAGGTCAGCACCAATGTCCCCGTTTACCAGTGGGAACTTTTAGACACAGACTTTCTCAAAGTCACAGAGCAGACCCGTAGCACAGCCAGGACAGAATTTCAGGCTCCTGAGTACCGGGAGAGCAGAGCAGGGTGGAGGCTCCTCAGAAGCAGCTCTGTAGGATAGCTTGTGCTGTGCCTCACACCTGCTCCTATGGCTCAAGCACACCCCCAGGTTTACAGCAGTGAGATTTCTACCTGACCAGTATCTCAAGGCTGTCTCAAGGACTGAGTCGTGCTCCTGATGAATAACTGCTGCTTGAGTTCTTACTACATGACAGCACAGCTCAACTCGTCAGAACCGTGATGTCTCCTGGGTGCCTGGCTCAGGGATGTTGCTTTTGCTGATGAATCAGACCTAGGGAAGGCTTTGAGATGTGCCCCATTTACTTGTGAGCACCACACAGCCTGTGTTAAGTTTTCTGCAATTGTCAGATGTGGAGGAAGAGGTAAAGTCTCATTTCTTTCTAATCTCTCATGTTTTGCTTGAGCTCCCACTAATGAATTTAAAATACACTCCACTATAATGCAGATGCTCTCAGTCCATGTGGTGTGGGAGAACTGATTTCAATGTTACAGTCTCCGGGCTGGGTATTTTGAAATAGCTCATGTTCTGCTGCTAATACATTTCTTTGTGCTGAAGAGTGCAGATATCCTGAGATTAGTGGTGTACCGTCAAATTTCCTCTGTAAATTAAAATGACTAAAAACTAGCCACTATAAAACAAGCATTTAATGGATACAAAAATGAACTACAGTAATCAAATAAGACTATAACAACATTTTCATGACTCTGTGTCAGTGCCTGGGTGTGTTTCTGAGTAACCCTTCATTTTGGTGTGGTTTTCCAGGTATGGAGCTGTGTCAGCAGGAACGCTATGTGCCCTTACCACTCTGTCCCAGCAGCTGGAGAATGAAAATGCTGTCGATGTTTTCCAGGTGGCAAAGATGATAAATCTCATGCGGCCTGGAGTATTTACAGACATCGTAAGTCTTTAAATGGAATATAAATAGGCAGTTTACAAGGTTTTCATCTGAGACCAAAAGCATGACCCAAAACACACATTGTGTATGTTATCAAGCCCTACAGCATCTGCTACCAGAATTTGCATTGGAACGTTTTTTGTTCACACACTCTGAGCCTCTGGTTTGCAGTTAAACTTACTTCTCACGCTTTGGAGCGGGCACCATGGAGGCAGTCCTAGCAGAGGAAGACCTTTAGTCTTGTCATCATCCCCCTGGCAGCCCTGTGAGCTCAGCTGTGCTCTTTAAGCCTGGCACACTGTGGTCTGAAGGGATGCACAGGGCAGGTGGGGCTGCAGGGAGATGAGGCTCCTCACTGGGTGTCCAGCAAGAGCAGCCCCTTTGCCTCGGGGTGTGTGGTACAAGGCTCTGCCACCCAGGGAGTGACCAGGGGCTGAGCTGTGCCCTCAGGTTTTGTCCTGCCCTCCTGTAGTGTTTAATAGTATATCGGAAATAATATAATCTACCCAAAACTGGAGTTTGGCTTGACAAGGCTCAACTAGATGAGGAGAGGTAATTGCTCTAAGGATATTTCTTTGCTGTGTGTATGCTTCTGGTAATGAATATCCATGACCTTCCCCGGAAATGCCAAATTTAAGTGCCACTCATTTATGTACACTTAAAGGATTGAAATAACTTGTTCTTTCTTTTCCAGGAACAGTACCAGTTCCTTTATAAGGCAATGCTAAGCTTGGTCAGCACTAAGGAAAATGGAAACGGTCCCATGACACTGGACAAAAATGGTGCTGTGATGGCCAGTGACGAATCTGATCCCGCAGAAAGCATGGAGTCTCTTGTCTAATAGGAAACCTGAAAAGGCACTTAATTTGTAGAACTTCTGAAGACTGAGTGAACTTTTTTGAGGCCTTTTTTGCCAGACTCTAGGTTATACAATAACCCAATTACTTTTTTACACTGATAAAAGTTTTGATATTTATTTTTTGCCATTTTATGTCTTAATGGTATCCTACTGAGCATTTGCACCTCTGTTTATTTCACACAGTGAAACGCAATTTTATCTAGTTTGCACTATATGATCAGTGTTACTGCCTATAATATTCTAATACAAGACAAGCCCTGATGTGACATTCCATGACAACAAACATAAGCTTTTTCTGTTTTGTTTAAATGCAGTGAAGTTTTGCTAACTACAGTGACCCTCGAATCTTAAATCTTGAATGCTAGGCCAGATGGATTCTTTCTACAACAGATACTGTACCCCTTCATACCATATTTATTATTTAATGATCACGTCACAGTTCTGGTAACGGTGTTCTGCATTCCAGTGGAGTGGATGAGCAGTGTTCATCCTTTCTTGACAAAATGTGGCAGGTGATTATTAGCTACAGTGAAGGTGTAACAGCCTTGTGGAGCTGAAACAATTATTTCTGTATTGTTTCAAATTGCTGTTTTGTACACTTACAGGCCTGAGACTTGCTTCACATGGAATATATAAATTAAGTACAGTATAATTATAAATTAGATGCAATTCATATGTGGGACACAGTGATAGGTTTTGAATTTACAATTTCAGAGTTTCCCCATGTATTCAGAAAAATGTTGATTTTGGGTTTTTATCAGCCCTGTGATGGGAAAGTGTTTTGGTTTTATTTTCATCAGAGCCAATACAGTGAGAAAACTACTACAACCCAAAATGAGACCTGTTTTCAGATATATTGAAGGTAGCAATATTTTACATTACTAAGCTATTCAATATTTTAAACACATCTAATTTCCTTACTATTTCTTGGATATGACCTCACACCTAATGGTATGTTACATGATGACAGGCGTTTCTTAATTTCATAACTGTTAGATGCCATTTTTACAGGTGTGTAATTTTCATACTTTAGTGCTAAAACATAAAGTACTGATCCATATTTACTGGTGAAGCAAACTAATAAAAAAACTACCTATAAAGTTACATTCTCCCTCTTTTTTTTTTGCCAGACTAATTCTTTAGCACAAACCTAGCTTATTGTGTTTTCCCTCCCACACCAATAAAATGGTTTCCCCTAGATTGTATAAATAATTGAATGATTGCTCGGAGCATTTAAGTTTACATCCTTGCTGGCTCCCTCTTCCTTTGTATTTGGTGGCAATTCAACAAGGTCCACCCCTGCTTAACAAAAGAAGGAAGCACTTGCTTAATTCTCCTGAAAATTAAAGTTAATCGTGTCCTTCATACCTTGGCTGAGTAGAGAAGGGTTATTGAATCTGCCTGGAAAAGGAAATATGTGATTTCATCCTGACCCTTGGTGTACAGTTAAAGGCACTATCCCTTATATATGGCAGTAGTTTCTTCACTTTTAAATTTCAACTGCAGAAAACATGCACTGTAATTTTTCGGGACATGTCAAAATATTACAGGATATTTTTTTCATTTAAATGTAAACCTATTCATTTTTGCCAGTCCAGTCTTGCTGAAATACAGACACTTGGCAGGGTTCTGTGTATTTTCACTCACAAGGAAGCTGAAAGCAAACTTCTTGAAGGGATGCTGAGAGTGGGTATTTTGGTTCAGGACCTCTTGAGGTGCAAACTGATAGAGCCTCGCTGAGAGCAGAGGAGCTGTGCAAACCTGTGTGCTAACATCTGGCCTTTTACCTTAGTAAGAGAAAGATTCAAGGTATGCAAGGATTCATCAGCAACCTCTTAGAGAGTCACCTTTTACTGCTCAGTTTGTTTAATCCCTCCGTACAAGCGATCCCAATAATTGCTGATGCCGAACAGTGTAATAAGCCCGTGGTTTCAGTAAGGACATCCCATGTCCAGCAACAGCTAGTCCAAATAAAAAGTGTGCAGAATGTTTCAAAAGATGGTAGTTTGCATCCCCTTTGCAGTGGGATAGCCCAGCATGGAGGCGGGAGTCAGCTGATGTCTGGTAGGGGTTAGGACTGGCTCTCCAGTGGCTACACCCCAGTACAGAATTATTAAAGTTTTCAAGTGCTGCTGCCTGGCATCTGCTACAGGTTTTGCTGGGTGGTTTGCTGGCCAGCCTGCAGCAGCCTCAGAGGCTGCCAAGCCCCCCTGCACCCCTGCAGTGAACCTGGCCTCAGGCAATTCCAGCTGGTAGCACAGAGGGACTGATGAGTTGGATCAGTTCAATCTAGAGTGTTTATGTTCCTGGGGAGGTGTAGGGAGAAGTTAAGAATTCAAACCCTGACAAGAGCTAAGTGACACAAAGATTACTGCAGGCATCAAGAGGGTTGGATTTGTTCAGTACTTTCAGCTGATTACTTTTCATTTCACTGGCATGATGGAAGAGAACTGTGGTTCGTGACACACTCCTGAATACCCCTGGTTTAATCCCTTACCTTCTCACAAGTTTTAAACATCAGTGAATGAAGGCTGCGGGGCTTGAACTTTGGTAGATGCTTTGGAAATCCATGCGTTTGCATTGGCATTTTCCCACACCCGAAATACTTGCTTGGGGTCTAATCCATGGGGGAATAATGTACACTGATGTTCCGTGAGTTCTCCATGGATTGTTTCGTAAGGGGGCTCGAGCTGTGTGTTAAGTGCTGTGCTGACAGTCAAGTAGCCAATAGATGGTAGTGACGCACGAGGCTGGAATGGGGTGAGGATAGAAATTGCTTGTGAAGGTCAGGATTAAGCATGCAGAAGAGCCAAATCTCTCCTCCTGTAAGCAGCTGCAGTTCTGCTCTCTCACACAGGTTTGCACCCTTTCCTTGGGACTGAGTGGCAGAAGGAGCAGTGTCTGCTCAGAGATGGGCACTTGTGAGCTCTGCTGATGCTCCCACGAGTGTCCAGCCACAGCCCTGCTCTGCACATCACCGCCTTGCTTTTGGCACCCCAAGCCCCCTGCTGTACCCACCTCTCGGCATTCGGTCTTTCAAGCGTCAGAGGTTCCCAAGCAATGTGCAGGTCTGCAAATTTAAGGGAATCTGGGTACATTCCTGTATCGCTGCAAAGTGTGGTCCTCAGCACCAGCCCTGAGGAATAAGGAATGGAAGGCCTGAAGCACACTTGTGTGTGTGTGTGTGTGTCTGCATTTAGAAAAGACCATTTCTCCATGTCTTGCACGTGCCCTGTGCCCTCAGACCGTGTGAAAGACATGAACTGTGCGTTGAGCCCGTAAGAGCAGCCAAGCTTTCCAAGTGGGAATGCTGGGAAAGCTGCGGTGTCATCTTACCATCTAAAAGGGGTGAGAGGCTCAGAATGCCCCATCCTACAAACACTCCTGTGTGAGCTTGACCTTGGTAGGAAGGTCTGGGAGAGCTGGTGGGACCGCTCAGGTGTGCAGGATAAGCACCGAGTCTTCTGCAGGATCAAGGTCTAAAGAACATTCATTTTAAACAGCATTTGTCCTTAGTATTTCAGTGTCTGTTTCCAAACACTAATTTAGAAATGAAAAAAAGAAAAATCCAAACCCCTTTAACTATTTCTTGTGAGTGGCTGTTTCTGTACTGTGGGTCTGTTTTACGTTAGTGGAGTCATTCACAGGATCTGCAAAATTTCAGTTGTTTTTCCAGTTTCTGACTGCTCGAATTGCTTGAACACAGAGTGATACATTGGAACATTAGGAGAAGAATCTTTACGATACAGCACAACTGCTTTCTCATTAATCTTTTTTAAAGCTGATGTATTTTATTTAAAAGCTAAAAAATACAGATATCGATTCTACCAAAGATACATGCTACTAATTCTCAGCAAAACAAGACCAACTTAATTTAAAGAAAAAAACCTAAAATGTAGTTGTCTTAAAGATTTAGCAGTCTTTCTCAAATTCATGTCGTTTGACATCAGATCTTGTGTTCTGAAGTTTATGTTCAAATGGTGCCAGTGAGTTTTTATATGAAGGGAAAATGCCTATTTGTTAATCTACTGCATTGCTTTTCTTCTTTTTCTTTTTTTATTTTATTTTTGGGGTTTTTTCAAACATAATTCACTGTTACCCCTTTGCTCTTCTTCTCTTTGTTGCCATTTTAACAATGTGAACTACATTTGCTTTACTTATCAAAGGAAAAGGAATGCAAAAATAAAGAAAGAGAGGAACTGTAAAAAAGAGATTTGGCCTCTACTTTGTCTTAGCTGTTAAACTGTTTTTAGTGTTTTTGTTAACTATTTGCAAAGGGAAGCATTTTCTACAGAGGATAATTAATTTCAAGAAAAATGTCTTGAGTTTTAAGAATAAACGTCTCCAAAAGAGGAGATAGTCAATTTTATACAATGTCACAACTCTCCAACATTTGGGGTAGTGACTTTTTTTGTTTTGTTAGAACACTTGAGACTAGCAAGCAGCCATTGTTTCTAAAGACCGAAGCATTCATGTGTACTCCTATTTTCTTTTCCTTCATTTTTAAAATAGCAAAGTCATTAAAACTGTAAATATTTTGTTGCTTGGATAAGCATCTTCTGGGAACTTTGTATCTATGGTATATAATCATAGAATTTTATATTTTCATATAAAGCTAATTTTTTTCTAGTTTCACCTCCTTCCTAGTTCTGTGGTGGCTATGTGAATACAAACCTTCTGTGTTTCCAGGTAGTGAGACACCATCATCACACTCCAAAAAGGATTTCCACACGTCATTTCTTTGGGGCAGTGATTGTGAAAGTTGGATATTTTTTTTGGATTCCATTGTCAGTGTGTGCAATAGGAATTAGACTTAGCCAGTCACTGGATACGTTTGTCTCATTGATCCATTCAGAAAAAAAAAAAAAAATGTGGTGTTTGGTTTGGGGAAAGGGTGGGAGGGAGTATTTTGAGGGAGATTTTTTGTTCATTTTTGGTTTTCGTTTGGGGGTTTTTTGTAACTTGAAGAATCTTCTTTTTGTTATGTTAAACTATATCAAATCATTCTATTATAGTGTTATTTAATATGTAAATTGTATTGCTATACATAAAATAAAGTATGGTTTTTTGATGTATTTACAGACTTCTTCCTTATTTGCATCGGATACACATAAGGAACAGATGCAGGAGTCAGTATTTCATTGTCCCGGGCGTGCAGGAAGAATGATGAGATCCAAGGCCTGCTTTAATTAGATCTCAAATTTCCAAGCAGTACTCAGCTGGGAACTGCCAGTGACAGTGGAGTTCACTGTTCCTTTCTTAATTGTCTCCAGCTATTAGAGAGCTGCCAGTAAATAACCCCTTCCCTTTCCTCCACTGCTCCTGGTTGTGACCCATCAAAATCCCGTTTGGAGAGGGGGCTGTCTCCATTCAGAACAGGACCTTAGAGCCTGAGCTTTCTTGCCAGCTCCTCTGATGTGCCCTTCCTTAGCTCTAACTCTGGCTTACCGGCCTGGAGGAACAGGGCCTTCCGCCAAGCCACCGGCACCCGATTCACTCTGATAGGCAGCATCCCCTTCACAGCTCAGCCCCAGAACTGTGGTAGGAAAAGCAGAAGTACTCATTCCCATCTCTGGCAGATTGGGAGGGGGAAGGATGTTCCAAATCCTAGAGGCAAGGCAGGAAATACTCCCCACGGAGCCCATGAGTAGTCACACCTCCCTGCTGGTCTAGCCAGGAGCTGTCGCTGAGGTGGGCGCGCGACGCCATCGATACTCTGGGTGTTTTGCAACAAAGCCTCGGCAGCTCCACACGCACCCCCCGTGCTGGTTCTCTGCTCAGGGCTGTGTTACCTTTTTCTGTTGTTCTTGGGGGAAAACCGCTCGGGTTTGTGGGCAGATTCTTGTTGCAATCTGCTGCTGGCACGGCAGCTGCCCAGGCTGGCAGAGCCGTCAGAAACACGGCAGCACGCAGCCTCCGGACCAGCACCTGCACAGGGACAAAACCCACCGTCACTCCAACGGCTTGCTGATGTAAAATTGCTGGTTAAAATCAATACACGACATCTGCTGCCTTTTGTGTTGCTGCGTTCTCACCTGTAAGGTCCGTGTTCTGGTTGACTGGGAGAAAGAGGGAGCCTGGGACACTGGATGGGGACTGTGACCAGTGGGACACTGCGGCACAGCCTGATGACCCCTGCCAAGCCCCCCAACTCGTAGCGTGCTCCCTCCGGCCCTTGCCCCGGGGCGCTGCCTCCTGTGGCACCCCAGTAGCAGCTTGACACCATCCCACCAGCCTGTCACTCATGGATGAGTGACAGGGAGCTGCTTCCCAGCCTGCCAGGCCTGCTGTGGGAGGTGCTCCAGGGGCCAGCAGAGCCCAGTGCCCTCTGTAAGTCTTCCAGGCCAGAAGCAGGCACCCAGGGAAGGCTCCTCTGCTCAGCTTGGCTGTTTCACCTCCATGAGAAGACAGCAGCCCCTGCACGCACAGGTAGGTGGGTACACGGCGCTTCATAACAACAATATGGGAAAAGAGTTGTGTACATCCTGCTTGTCTGGGAAGTGCCTGAAGGATGGAGCCGATGGCGAGCTGAACACGAGCCAACCCCCCTGCTGCAGGGTAGACAAGTGCAAGTCTGGCAGGTCTACCCTGGGACCAGGTGCAGGCACCTCCCAGCCTACTCACAGCAAGGGTAAAACCATCTCGTTTTGGGAAGGGAGAACCACACAGGGAAAAAAAATGTAACCCCACTGAAGACAAAAGGAGAGCAACAGGAATGGTCAGTGAGCTGGAAATCCTCTGAGCAAAGACAGGATGAACTGGGCCATTGCCTAGAGAAATGGTGGAGAGAGGGCCTGGAAGAGGCAGGAGCAGAGGCTGTGGGGCTTGTCTTCTGATACTTAAACCACCAGTCCCGAAGAAAGGGTGTAACTCTCTTCCTACATCTTTGCTGGATATGACAAAAACAGAGCTTGACAAGCCACAAGTCAGGCAGTGGGAATATGACCTGGGGCAGAGAAGGAACAAGAAAAATATTGCTCTGTAGCAGCTACAGATATCAGGACACCCCAAGGCAGCCCCTTAAATGAAAAAACCAGCATTTTCACTAGACAGCAGCAGCTCTGAGGTGAGCCCCAGCTGCTGCCAGTCAGGTGCACCACTGCACAGACAATGGGGCAGAGCTCCCTGCACTGCAAAGGTCGTGCAGCATTTGCTCCAGGAGGCCCTGGTCCTGCTGAGCAACAGAGACAGGAGTGGAGGACAAGGGAAAAGGCAAAGCCTTGGAGAAAGTACTTGGATTCCATGCTTGGGCATGCACAGGGAAGAGGCCTGGCTGAGACCTCTATCAAGTAGAAAGATGTAGCAAGTTGTTCATTAATGCTTTGGCAACAGAGATACGATTTACCAACACTTCTCACTTCTAACAATATGCCTGAATTAATTGGTGGTATCAAGAGATCCCAACTTCTTTTGTAATAAATAGCTAACAAGTTCAGCCTTTAAGGCTTCCAGAGGCTGCTAGAAGTCATGCTAAGCAGACACAAATAATAGCAGCATTTTTATTAAATGGATTCAAATGCCAGAAGGTGTATTTTCAAGACCTTTTACAACATAAAAATAATTTTGATCAATGGTTTGGTCCCAGTCCTATTACTTAGCCACTTGAAGCTCCATGAAGTGCTTCCTGCACTGATGTGTCACCCCCACCTGCTGGCAGCTGCCTTATTGATCACTGGTGATTTCTGTTCCCCTTTGCTGCCAATCAATGTTTTTTATGTCTTTCTGACTTTGTAATGCTTTAAGAAGCAACACTTCACAAAGCAATCTTTCCTGACTCTGTGTTCAATTAATCTGACAGTCACTGGGCTTGCTTTACTTTTCTAAAGTTGTTATCTTCCTTATGTCTTGAAATCCTTGTTTAGGAGTTGACGCCTGCTTCACTGGTGTTTTGTGCTATGGTTTTGCATTTTTAAAAGATTCTGTATTTCAGTTCCATGTCTCCTATGGGAGCTGTTTCCAATATTTCACATTTCTCTGTGTCTGTGAGCCATGCTTTGTGCATAGATCATCATTGCTGTCACTCCCAAATTCAAACCCTGTTGGTCCTACGTCCCATATCACAGGATATCCTTACACTCTAATTGTAAATACTTTGTTCCTTTGTCTAAGCAGCTGCTGGAAGAGAGAGAGAGTTTCTGGGTCAACACCAGAAGAAAGGCAGAAGGTATGTGTCTTTTGTCTTGGGAGAAGGCGTTATTGGCTGGAAGCCCAAGACTCAGTAGAAAGAATGTGGCACAGCCTTCATTCAACTGTTTTGGTGTGTTTTATGTTCTAAAATGATGCCCCCTCTGCAAGGTGAGGGCAGCAGACTCTGACTGTACAGGCTGCTTTGTAAAGTAGAGGTTTTTCTGCCCCATTTAGGGTCTGTGAGTCCCAGCTTTCTCTGGGTCCCTGAGAACATGATGCCTCCAAGAGTGAGCAGAGCACTTCCATTTTCCCTACACGTGAATCTGGCCTGGGATGAGTTTGAGACAGCTGATGACTACTTTTGGTACTGCTCCATTACATGTATTGCTCCTGGCCACAGGTACCACCTGTGTACACCAGGAATTGTGCAGACTCATGAGCTGGTTCACACTCACAGGCCAGACCTGGGGGAATGAGACACTGAGGCAACAGAGGGAACCTCCAAAGAAAGCTGAGATACTGAAGAAATCTAGTACAGACTCTGAAAAAATATTTTCACCTCCTAATAGTAAAACAGTGGCTTCTCAGCCATGCATCACAGAGACCCCCAGTCCCTCCTAACACCAGGTTCTGTAGGACAGCCCAGAGCTCTGAGATGCTGCAGGCTCCTTTCTGTGAGAGGGAAAGCTGTGATCCTCTCTGGTTCCTTGCTGAGAAGGAGAGGCGAAGGGAGAGCTGACGAGCTTGATTGCAGGATAAAATGAGATCTTTCACCTTCTCTCAGCCAATGCATGGAGGAAAATGATGATCACTTGAAGAAAGCCTGGCTGGTTTTTCTCTGCCAAGAGGTTCCCATGTGATGCACCAGAGGGATGGAATGGAGGTTTCCTGCATGTAATAGATAAATGAGCATTTTTCTGTAACAAGGTGCTTACTGTGTTTCATCAGCAGACGATCAAGAACATAAAACCGCAGAAAAACAATAAATTGAGGCCTTCATTACATGCAGCCTGATGGGACCATCAGCACCACACTGCTTCACCCTCCAGGAATTTTTCCTTACAGGTTTATCTTCAATAGTACTGGCTCAGTGTCAGAACTGTTGGGCAAACTCTGGGTCTGATTATCAGATGAACTTTTAAATTTAAAATATCATTTAATTACACTTAAATTAAATATTGTTTTGTTCATAAATTTGAACACACTGTGACTGTGACCAAAACAGGCTGTTGGCTTGTAGCTATAACATACGTAATGTATAAAAATAGTGACACAGAATAAAAGGTGACATTTTATTTATCTAAGTATAGCAAGGTTATCACACTTTGCAACTAGCAAAGAATGTCCTTAATGCTGCTTAATAGTAGACTTCAAGCTGAAAAACATCATTATTGGGCTGGGGTGGAATCGTAAAAACTCTTAAAAGTTCAGTACCTTAGGTTATGAAAGGCTCTGCCTTCTGAATTTTAGTGCTTTAAATAAGCTTCCTTATAACTTAAATCCAATTTTCTAGATAGCCTCTTACTTTGAGCCTGTTAGACATATGTTATGCCTTTGCCTGAAACTCTCCCAGTGACCTGTAAATTGATTGCAGCCTGTGAAATTGGCCATAAGTAAAATCTTTGCACCTTTCTTTTTACCCCTGTTTTCTGAAATAAAAAGGATGCAGGTGGCTTGCTGACTCTCAGGCTATAGATCCTATATGGACTTCAGAAACACTATTGACATCCAGGACTGTGTGTTAGGAAGAAAAACTTATTCAAGCTAACCTGGTCAGATGAGCAGAGCCCTGTCACAACACAGTTTTCTCTCTTTGTCAAAATTCTCCTCCAATTTCTCCAGCTGGAGCCAGGGGTGCCTGATCAGCCAAGGCTCAGCACCTTCCAGTCCCCAGGGAAGATCAATGACTTTGATTCATCAGCTTTAATAGTTTCTGAAAGACCTTTTTGTGCTGGTACCCACCATGAAGATTAAGTATGTAACTGCCAAAAAAGATATTAAGATGGAGTTTTGTCACATAAAAGGTAGGATCGAAAGAAATAGAATGAGCTCCAAAATGACAAGCAAAAAGAACATGGTGATTTAATATAAATGACATAAAGTTGCTCAAATTACACCCAAGTTCTCAAATAAGGGACACTAGTACACCCCCACTTTTTATGTCCTTATTTCTTTCTGGTTTTATGGACCTGTCACTGCATGTAGCTGGGTTAAGACCAGTCCACAAGATGATAAAGCCAGTTTTGCAGATGGTCACAAAGTCAGAGACACATGGCACAAAATGCTGACCCAGTCTGATGCCCTCCTGGTGGTTCCCAGTTTGTTCACAAAATTGTTTTGGGGCAGCTGCACCCCCATAGACTTTGCACCAGATGAGGAAAATCCATTCTCTCACAAATGGCATAGAAACCACCACTCTGAATGCTTTGACCAGATATTTGTTATTATCAGGCATTTAATGATGTGCTTCAGCAATTAACAGCCCTGAGAAGGGCTGGTGTCTTCTGAGCACACAGCCACCCCTGCTCAAATTTTCTGCCTGAATCATGTCTCACCCTCTTTTCTTCCTCAGACCATACAGTGGTCCCTACCCAAAATAGAGAGCAAAGTCCCATTATGTCATTTCCTTCTAAGTCCAAAATGCATGTCCCAAAAAGGTAATATTAACTTTGGCAACTGGATTCTTTGCCTTTTGGAGCTCTTATGCCACATTTTACCTGCACTTCAATTTTTATTGATTTTCCTATGCCACCTCTCAGCATCCTTCCTAGGCAGCATAATGCATTAACTTTCCATATAATGAATATTCCCCTTTGGTTCTGTACTCTGAAATACACCCATCTCTGAATGAGATTTCAACACTCTGCATTGCTGACTTTCAGCTGCGTGCCATAGCCCTCATTTTTCATAGGCTGAGAACACCAAAAGAGCTTCTAGACCCAGAGGTCTTGCTTTTAACACAATCACTGATGTACTGGGGGAAGGCGAGCCTTTATATTTTTATACTAGTTCCAACAATAAAGTTATTAAAGCTATTTTCCACCCTGCAGGAAAGCTACCTGATGATGATATTGTTCCTGCCTTTTAAACTAATTTTATTTTTGTATGGTGCATTTGCAGGTATCATAATCCTATTGTTGCATGTTATTCCCAGTATAATGACTGAAAATGCTATTGCTTGGGGGAAGGGGTTTGTTCTGGTTTTTGTGGGTTCAGAGATTTCTCTATTTAATTTTATCTACTGCTATAGTGTCACAAGATAAGCAAATTTATTTGCTAAAATCCTTCCTATCCATTTTTTTGTTGACTTCAGTTTCTGGTGAAGGCTACAAGGTACTTTTGAAAAGCAATATGGAGGAGGACCTACAGTTATTCCAGGTAGGATGTATCCATACAGCTAAGAGTCTGTCCCAGGCATAGTGCAGGGCAGGAAGTACTCTTGCAGTTCAGCTTCTCATAGGAGATGAATATATATATAACATACAGTCATATATATATATATATATATATATATATAATATACAGTCATCTCCTCCACACTGGGTTTGGAAAAGTGTGTCACTAAATCCACACCCCTGCTAGGGTGGCACCTCTGCAGCTCTGGGGACATCACAGTCTTCCTGACCTGAAAGGCAGCAGACCTCCAAGTAAAGGATCTCCAGATCTTTTATTTTAACTCTTAACTACTTGCTGGATTTTAAAAAATTGTTTTCACCTTGTGTAAAGCAGGATTGTGATTGGTTTCACACCATGCCATTACAACTCTTACAGTGTACAGTGTAGCCCAAAAGTGCTATTTTGAGTCCCAGACTTGAGGCAATTTAGAAAGTAATGAGATTCAGGAGAGTGGAATTGTAGCCTTATTCCTATTTACAGAAGGATCTTGTCAGGCATAAGCAAGTGCTTAAAGACACAACTATTAAAAAAGGGATCTCATATTATATGCTCATTATGGCCATGTTTTGTATTAAACTCTCTTTTATATTTAATAGAAATTAATAGATATTTTCACAAACAGGTCTCAATTGTTATAGGTGATTACAGAGTTCAGCAAGTTGATTATTACTGCAATAGAGCATTATCTGATGATGAGCTTGTAACCCATGTTATTCTTATCTGCTAGATGCTCATATTACCTATTAATAATTTATAAACTAACCTCATTATAAGGCTGTAGTATCAACTGCAACATATTACAGCACAAACAGGCAGGACTCAGGCAATAAAAAGTTTGTCTGTGCAGCTAATCCTGGCTTCATTATGCGTTCCTTGTTTGAATTTTATCATATGCTCTTGATATTCTGGAGAGCTCCACTTCTTCCTAGGACGTGGCTATCAATAATCTATGTGCTGCATTTTCCCACACGGCAAGTGATGCCTGTAGCAGAAGCTCAGCTCTTGCCGTGTTACTGGTACAGACAGATTTGGGAACAGGACCAAGAGTTTGCTAACGCTCTTCAGAGCGAGCAGAGCTCTGCACAGGCTTGTGGGCCTGAGAGCAGCGGAGAGGCCACGGCGATGCCACCTCTGAGATGGTGCCTTCAGTCTTCCTTTCACAGGAGTCCTGTCCAGTGTCTGAGGATACAGCTTCAGCAGTGCGCTAAACTGTGCTTCCCATCTGTGCCATGCTCGCCATAGATTTATTTCACTAAAATGGTCACAACACAAACTACTAAACCTACAAGCAGAAGCACTTGCTGTAAAATGGACGGAGAAATTCCCAAAGGACTGGGACTGGTTCTTTTTCTGATTTGTATGTACAGAAGAGGGAAAAGCTTGGAGGAAAAAAAGTGGTGGTGTATGCTCAAGTCTTCAATTTTTAACAGCAGTCACTTTACAGTGCTATCGAACTAGCAAGTCAACCTCTTTTTAACAAAATCCTCTGCACTTGAATGCTTTCTGCCAGTCCTCCCTCACAAGGTGGCATGAGAACACTGACAACCACCAGTGCTCAGCTGCAGGATCTGGCTTTGTGAAAATGAATAGCAAAGCTGGAAAGAGTAGGTTCTTCACCACAAGAGTCATCCATGGTGCAGACATGCTTGTTAAAATCCGTTTTTCTGAATTCATGACAGCACACCTTTCCTTGGAGCCCCTTCGGACGGGAGATGCTCTCAGGACATCCATGAAGAGCAGCTGGTCTGGGCAGACTCTCACAGCAAAAA
Source organism: Atrichornis clamosus (assembly GCA_013400975.1). Classification (NCBI taxonomy): domain Eukaryota; kingdom Metazoa; phylum Chordata; class Aves; order Passeriformes; family Menuridae; genus Atrichornis; species Atrichornis clamosus. The sequence continues at coordinate 33,907 of WBMZ01012909.1, read as the reverse complement.
TCTGGGCTTTACTGAAGCCATGGGCAAAGTTCATTTTGACTTTAGCAGAGCCAAGATTTTTCTGTCACCTTATCAGTAAATTTCTTGGCTTTCAACAATACTACATATTTTCCTGAGCAATTTTAGGCAGACCTTTTTCAGTCTTCTGACAAAGATATTTATGATGAATAGTAATTATTCTGTTATAGTAGTATCCTGGGACCTTAACTGTGGACCAATATGCATCCACAGCAGCAGTGTGTGGATGCATAATAAAGAGACAGGTTGGCTCTTTATTTATGCATGGTGCTCTTTATCTTATCCTCAGACATTTACATGAAGGAGTTTAAACTGAGAAGTAAACACAAAGATGTGGATACAATCTCTGGTTCAGGATGTGCCTGGTCTACAGACTGTCAAAGCCTGGTTAGAATTAATGTCTGCTGCTCTTTATCACTTTCTCTGGGCATCCTCTATTGTCCCTTCTGAAAAATAGGATACAGTCTGAATATTCCTACACTCTCAGTAACACCAATTTTTCAGCCTGTGTTATGTTGGGAAGATCTGTCTGGAACATCAGTGGTGTAGTGGCAAACAGATCACAATCCTGCCCCCTGACTGCAAATGAATGGCTTTTCTAAAGAACTCCTATGATGTCACCTTGTTTTTCCATAACTAGAGATGGGGCTTTGCAGAACATTTTGACAGCTCACAATGAATGATGCCATTTCTAACTTAGTGTTTCCCCTGAGATTAATCTGATTTTTGACATATATTTTGGCCTATAGAGTAGCCAGTAATCTAATTGCCTTTTAAAAATCTTACTCAAAGTAAACAAATAATTTTCCCAAGCCATATTTATTGTAAATCTCAGTCTTGTGGTTGTGAGATCTTTCACAGTCTGTCTTCCTCCTCACCCCCATATCATGCTGAGTCATTTTCTAAAACCAATCCAGTTGCTTTTCTATGAGCAATGAATGAAATCTAAAGTGAATGAAATCTAAACATAGACTACACCAGGTAGACGATGAAAAGGAAGGCAAATGTTATCATAACTTTCCAGCCTTGCAAGAGATGTATTCACTTATAGTCCTGCAGGCATATGCAGTGAGACCACACAAAGAAAGAAAAACTCTCAATAAACTATAAGGCAAAAGAAAAACTCCCTTTTTCCCTAGATGGGTATTTCCTTTCTGCTCTATTCTAAACATGAGCAATTAATTGAAAACGATCCTTTACTGCCAGAGATTACCTTGTGGTGATGTACCTTGCTACCTTGAGCATTCTGTGTGGGATTTAGCCATGGATCCAGTCATGCTTCATGACCTTTCCTACAGGTAATACTCACATTTTCTCACACATGAATACAGATTAATAACAATTTCTACTCTTGCTTATGTGTCTTTTAGTGCAGACACAGTAGTTCCTTCTCAGTCTGTAAGAGTGGAAGACAATTCAAAGTATATAAAACTTACAGACTATGTTTTTCAAATATAACTGGGGAAGCATAATTTTAATCAGCCCTGTTTGATTATTCCGGTTGGCACAATGTATAAAAAGGTATCACAAATTATTTTGAGAGATTAGCCAATTACAGAGAGCCATTTCCAGAGAGGAAATTTAGAGCATCTCAGTAACGGCTTGATTTATACACCAGTCATATTTTAGCAACAGATTGTTTGATTGCTTATATAAACTGGTTTCATTTCACTTGCTTTAAGTACAGAAAAATACTAAGTAGATAAGCAGCTCTATGAATAACAGAACCAAGGAGACTGGTTTTCTATAGATTTGAGTTGGTAGGAAAAAACCTACATGGACCCTCTGACATCTTACAATCAGTAAGCTCTTCTTATTGCTTTTCTTTTTCTCTGAATAGCCATCTATTTTCCAAAAAAAATTTAGAACTTTGATGTCTTTTGGACTAGTAACCTTTGTGTTAAATTTGGCTGCAATTGGTCAAAAATTACTGAAAATAGAGATGTGTGCGTGCATGTGTGCACAGCTACGTACACATACACACACACAGAGTATGACCACATAATCCTCATTTAAATAGAAAAATATTCTCTAAAAAGCTGATATAAACTGCTGCAACTCTACAGCTTTTACCCATCATGTCCATTTTCAGAATCTAAACGGCCAACCATCAACTGATATCATTCTATGATACGGTTTAATGAAGAAAATAAATGGTACTCCCTAAGGAAAGTAATTTTCTCATTCCTTGGAATGTATTTTTTTTCTCATATTTCTTACTGCTTCATCTTTCCAAAGAAAATCTCCTTTACTACATTATTGCTAAGGTGAAACATAAATGACAGAGAAGCAAGTGTTGACCCTTTTCACATCACTGACATTTTTACCAAGTTATTTCAAAGCCTAAACTCCACAGTGCTGTCCATAACTCTTATCATAAATAGAGTCTGGTTCAGTAATGCCAAAGACAGTCAACTCTGCAAGAAAATCTGAGAATACTGTTAGAATTTGCTGTTATTTAAATATTTTAAACTGACAGCATTTGAAAACCAACTTGAAAGCTAAAATTTAAATTCACCTGCCTTTCTGTGCCTTAGGCTATGAAGTAGGTTCAGACAAACAGCCAACTACAAATAATGTCATGTAGGACTTTGTAATGTAAAGCTCATAGTGAGATCACAGCAAATAGAAGGTTACATTGGGAAGCCTACGCAGACAGGAAGATCTTCACAACACGGAGATGCTGTGTTCAAAACATTCTCCTCCCAGTGCCTGAGTGGAGTAGCAAAGCTCTGCACACCTACATAGCACTGGTGTCAACTGCAAGCGGGCTGGCTTGGCAGGCAGAGCCAACAGACTGCACAAGTTGTGCATTGTGTGGTTTATTACAGGTTTTCCCTCTGCAGTAGGATTCATAGCCAGAGGCACAGAGCAGCAGGTGACGAGGAGCTTTGATTTCCAAGTTTTCTCTCAATGAAGGCTAGCAGCTGATAACAATATTGACGCTGGTGATGGGATTCTGGCATTTCACCAGCACTGCTCAGCTGAACGTGTCTGCTATGAAAAACTTGCCATGGGAAAGGCTCTGCAAGTCAGGCGTTCCTCCGAAGGTCACCAGAAAGCCATGGCTCAGACTCCCAGTCACAGACAAATAAAGGTCTGTGTTAAAATGACCCCATTTTCTTGCTTTCCCTCCCCCTCTGTTCTGTCTAGGAGGATGCCTTAGAAGTTCACCTGTCTAATGTTTAAGCACTTTCTAAAACTTCTCTGTATAATAAAAGGTTTATTCATTATAGAATTATAGAGTGGTTTGGGTTGGAAGGGACCTCAAAGATTATCTAGTTCCACCTGCTGGCCCTGGGCAGGGACACAAATTGATTACATCCATTACATATGTTTTTGTTAAAAAAGCTTTTTTTCACTGATGTTAACACTATCAATTCTATTGTTAGTAGAAAACTGATACACTTCCTGCTTCTGTTTTGATAAATAGGCCAAGCATTTTCATCTTTTCTCACAAAACAAGTTTGCTCCATATCTTGCCCATCCTTGATCATCACTTTTTCTATACCTCTTCATTTTTCTTGAACTCAGGTGACCAGAAACACATCAGAACCATCACACCTGGTCAAATAAGTAGAATGACCCATAACAGGCTTGCAAGGAGCTTGACTGAACAATTCTCTCAAAAGTAAAGAGGGGTAAGATCATCCATCTTTTCCTCCATTTCCTGATGGGTAAACCTGAGGGGAGAGGGGTGAGGAGAAGGATAGAATATGAGCTGTAATTTGGGGTTAGTGCAGATTATTAGTGTTCCTTGGAAGTATTCATTAATTATGCTTTTATATTACTTAGATAACCCTTGCCTCTCTCTGCTTCCCACTCATTCACACAAAGCAAATATGATACCTTGATATTTATACTTTACAAAGTGTTCTAAAGCAAGGTTGATTCTTTTTAGATCACAGGGCTTAAGATATATAGATTCTGTTTGCTTTTCTTAGATTTATTTGATCATGTTCTTGTTTCTCTGCTTTTAGGATGGTTATTAACGTTCTAAAGGTCTTGTTACATTCTCTCAAACTTTAAGACATTTCCTGAAGAAAACTGTTTATCAAAAGAGTATTTTGTGTTTCTAAAAAATGTAACTTCTCTCCTAAAAAAAAAAAAAAAGGAGAACCAAAACCAGGAAGCAAATTTCATAGAAACAAAATAGATTAGATCAAAAAAAAAGAAAAAAAAAAGATATTTGCATATCTTTTAAACTCTGCTACAAAAACTACTTCTGAGGGGTTTTATTTCTGGTTACCAAACAAGATACTATTAGACTTTTTTTTTCCTTTTTAGCAGTGCTAAGGGCTTTGCTCAAAATTATTGAAATTGCAGGTCTGAGCACTCAGCTGCTCTAAAAATCAGGTCCTGTGTAGGTCAAGTTGGTCATTTCCTCTGAATGAACACTTAAGAAAACGTTGGCTTTCAGCAAGTGGGTTCAGACTATGAATCCACTCTGGCAGAGATGGGAACAGAACTCAGGTTTTCTGACTGACTGATCAAATGACTCGACTGTGCTATCACCAAGAAAGAGAGTTTAAAGAATGACTCTGAAAGGTTATTTTCATTGAATTGCTGAGTACATAAAATGTGTTGAAAGAAAGGGTAAAACTTCTTGAAAGGGTTTAGAAATGGTTATATTTCTAATCTGTTGTGGTAGGATTTTCAACTCCAGTGTTCAGCGAAGCTAGACTGACAAATTTATTATAGTTATAAGGCTGAGAAACCTATTAGAAGAAATACAATAGAAGGTACATTTTTGTGAAGCTTTAATAGGAACGGAAACAATTCAACAAAAGACTAAATTCTGTAAGGGGGGAAAAGTCATTTATTAAATCTTTCTAAAAAGATTGACTGACCTTTCTTTAAAAAGTGGGGCTTTTTTGTAAAAAATGAAAAGCTCAAGCCTCATAACAACAAACCAGTAAAAGGGTTTATTAGAAACTGGCTTCTTGTGCTAGTTCAGTTATTTTTATTGTCAGTAAATGTTGGTGTTATGCAATAACAGAAGCATTGTTGCCTCTCTAATTTCTCTCTGGAATTGAAAGAACTCATAATAAAAGCATTCAAAATCTAAACTGAAGTAAAAAAATAGAACACTGCTGCTCAGGTTTGTATGGCAAAAACCAGAAATGATGGGCTGAGAAATTCAGCTCATAAGGAAACTGTGCCAAACTGTGAAGGTGGTGTTATTTCTTCTACCTCTGCTTACAGTAAAAGTCAAGCTATTAATATCAGGCATCTTGACAGTCACATAAATGCACGTATTAAAATTCAAAGTACTTTTTGCTGCTGTAGATGTATCGTCATTATAGACTCAGACAATTTTAATGTACAACCAGATGGCAATACTGATAGTGGCTGAAAGTTATAGGGTGGCTTCTACCCCCAATGCAAACGGCCTGAAACTGAAGACGGTGTCTATCATCATCATCCCAGAGCAAGAGAGGACACAAAGTTGAACAGTCCAGCTCATTTGAAGCATTGTGTGAACACAGTTGCAAGACTGTTAAAATAACCAGCAGTACCTACACGTGATTGAATTTACGTGAAATCAGCAGGCACTGATCTGCTCCTCAGGAAACTTGCTGTGGTTTCAAATAGGAATCTCAAAGCAGGCCAAAGGCTGACAGACTTTCTGTGTGTGCAGCAGGCAAGGTCAGTCTTGAGGAACTCCAATGAACCTCCACTAGGGTGTGAAAGACATAAGCTGTTTTGAAGCAGATGGTCAGACACTGAGCAGGTACATAATTACAAGCATCAATCTGAGGAAAGTAGTTTCTCAAAGCTCCCTACGTAGCCATAGAAAACGATACCTCTGGTCCTTCAGAGCAACTCCAAATGCTCAGCCTAGTGCCTACACCGTGGTCAAGGAGAGCTGCTCTCTCTGCACTGATTAAGGAGAGAGCCTGGGAAAATCAGCCTTCCATTGCATAAACCATCTGACATGACTCTCTCAGGAGCCAAAAGGTGCATTTCTGTCCCTCTGTTCACATGCACCTCTTTTGCTCTCGGAGCTTGCTCTCTGTGCTGGGGAAGAAAGATCCAGTCTACAGGGGTAAGCAAAGTGCTGCTTGTCAGATCAAAGCTAAGAACCTCCATTCAAAGTATTTCAAACGGGAAGAGAGAATGGTGGTTCTCCAAGTGTTTTTTTTAATTGGGTTTCCTGTGTGCAGTTTAGGGAAAGCAGACAACAGGAGTTGTTTGAAATAAAGCTGTAATTTACTATTCTAACATGCTGAGAAGCAATTAGATTCAAGCTAATTACTGTAAATAGTTATTATAATTACTTGTAAAACATTCAGCTACCTGTACATCTGTTAAAGTCAGTCAAGACCCGTTTAATTTTTTTTTTAAGAGAAGGCTTAATGTTATTACTAAAGAGCCAAATCATTTTCTTGAACTCTTCAAAAGAAGTAGCTGTGCCATAGAAACTACTGATGGAGAGCACCTGTTGGGGCATATATCCCCTTGACAAGATTGAGTGGGTGTATCAGTAAACTGTCTGAAGGATTGTCAAGGCTGGTTTATATTTCCAGAACCTTAAAGGATCTTTCTCAAAACAAAAGAACGAACAAACAAACAAACAAACAAACAAACAACCCCCCCCCCAAAACTTTGCAGCTGGATTTTCTTATCTTTGTCCTATTTATCAGGTTTCTATCTCTACTTGAAGCATAAAGAAAATACTCTCTTCCTTACATCCTTTTACCAAGAACATTATTTTTGTTTCTTTGACATGGGACAGAGTCTGACCTGGCCTAAAGCACAGTTTTATACCACACTTTGACAGACACATAAACCAGCTAGAATTCCACCATCTCTGTGCCCTCACAGTTCTGTTTCTTCGTCTTTGCACAGGTCTTCCAACTCTTTTCTTAATTTGGCCCAGCTGTCTCTAGTTTGGACAACTATTTTTCCACCAGCTGATGGGTGCTGAGCCCATCCTGGTCTGGGGTTTGTGTTCTGGTTCACCTGAAACAGGTGTCCTGATGTCTGGGGGCAATTCCAACAAGCACACACAGATTATTCACATTAGTTTGTCTAAGCATATGGTAATGCATTGGCAGTTTTTTTTCAACATGTGACTTTCACACATGTACCAGTCTTTCTGACACCAAATACATACCTTTCACTACTAAAAAATCAAAAATCCAAATACAGGAACATATTGTTGAGTTGTCCTACCATTTAGATTAGAGCTTCATTTGAGCTCTAACCTTACTACCACAGAGGAGGCAACTATTTGCAATGCAGAACAGGGAATGGTAGCAGACCTGCCAACAGAAAGATTGAGAGCAAGTCTCTGAATATTGGAATATCAGGGGAAAACGGAATTAGAAGTCCATTTTTTAACTTCCTAAGTTTGATACTTTATTAGCTCACTCCTGCTCTGGGAGGACATTTGCTTGTACAACTTTGTCTTTTTAGCTTGTTGTAACTTAAAGCAGCTTCACACAGGGCTTGTGCAGTTGATCAAAAAGCAGCCGACAACCTCTGCTGTGGAGAGGAAAAGCTGCCAGAAGCCAAGGTGATGGCCACAAGCTGCTCTGATGAGATTTCATGGCTCTCACACTGTCCCGTAGGCCTGCTGCATTTTACCAATGATATCACTTAACAAATGTTTATGAATGGACAGACCTCAGACCTCAAAGTAGATATTAAGCTACTCTACTAACAGAGGTGTACCTCCAAAAGATAAGGGAAGAGAGAAGTGGAAACCAAAGCAAAAAAACCTCATAAATATATGCATTTATTTTTAAAAGTTTTTAAGTAGTTTCATATAAAAAACCTCCTTTCTTACAGTTTTCCCTTTGAAATACTGGTGTCTTGCAATCTCAATATATAAAAACATTTCCTCTTTTAAAAACTGACATATGGCAAAAATTGGTAGCAGTAAATAAACGCACATAAAGCTAAATCGTGCCATCCTAAATGTTAGTAAAAATGACAAAATAAAATACTATCTATATAAACTATGCACAGGTGTGTAGCATATTACAAGCAAAAAACATATCTTGCAATTATAAGCCCACAGTATTTATTTCACTTGTCTGTAATTACATTTTATACATGTTTGTTTAGTAATATCAATCCAAGACATCATTTTGAGGATATAATTAACTGCATGTTAGAACAGAATGTGTTTGACTGGTTCTGTGTGTTGAAAGAGACAAAAATCTATGTTAGCTGTATTTAAGTGCCACCTAGTGTCACAATCCACCAACTTCTTTCAGAAAACCCTCTAAATGTTTAGAGCACAATCAAATTGCAGGGTTAAAAAAGACCTACGGTCACAATGCTCCCATTTCAGTGCTAACACTTAATCCATATTTAAGTTCTCATGGAGTACACAGGCTTGTGCTTACACTTCTAGTGCAGGCTGCGACCAAGCAAGAGAGAGACTACAAAGTGCACGCTTGGTCATATTAGCACAGTTGGGCATAAATACAGGTCTCAGGGTCCCACTGGCAGGTACCTAGATTTTCAAATTTTTATAGCAGGGATCCAACAGTAAACTCCCATAAAGATAGAAGTATCTAATGAAGACAGTATCTGGGTGGAAAAAAGGCTTCTTATAAAAATTATTAAAGGTGAGGTTTTTTTCTGTAAGATGCACAATATAAGTGGAAGCTGAGGTGGGGGCACACACATGACATGCATGTAACAGCAGGACACACCACAGCGAGGTGCCAGTGCATTCAGGTATGCTGGAGAATGCCTCTCCGCATGGACACAACTTCTTCCACCAGCTCTGTGTCCTGAGCACGACACCATGTGGTCTGGAACGTCCCCTGGATCAGTCGGGATCGGCTGTCCCAGCTGTGTCCCTCCCAACTCCCTGCGCACCCCCACAAGATGGGGTGGAAAAAGAAAAGGCCTCAACTCAGTGTAAGCCCTGACCAGCAGCAATGAAAACATCCCTGAGTTATCAACACTGCTTCCAGCACAAATTCAAAGCACAACCCCAGACAAGCTACTGTGAAGAAAATAACTAACCCAGCTCAAACCAGCATGTGGGGATTTCTGTTACCAGCACTATTTTTTATCCCAATAAGTTTAAAGCTTATATTCTTGACAAGTTGAGAACCAATCTAGGTTAAAATAAGAGTTTATAGCTCATTAGATATGAACTTCACCCACTGTCACATAAGGCAGTCATTAGGAAATCACAGCTTCCATTCTGTCTCTGTTTCCACAACACTGAACAATTGATAGTATCTGTAACTTAACTAAAATGCTCTTTGCATTCTCTTCACAAATGGCATCTCTAATGGTCTATGTAAACCAAACTTCAATTTGTCTCTATTCTTCCTGAAATTCATTAAATGCTGCAAGAAAGAAAGATCACAGCCATCACAGAGAGCTGCCGTAGCTCAAAGTAGAATATGCAAAACACGGGCTTTCTGTTAAATTTAATGAGACCGTAACCATTAGTTTTTGCACCATTGGAAATGAGGACAGACTCCTACGCCTCTGTGTCATTTATTAGAAAGTCTTGTCTTGAAATCACAATGGTAAAAAAAAATTAAAGTAAGTTTTTAAGTACTATTTATCCTGACTGCTGTAATAAGCAGATGTAAGTTGACAAGTACGTTAAAGAACTTCTACTATGTCATGAAGTGAATTAATATGAATTTATTGTAGAAATATAAAATCAGAGAATGGGAAAAAATTAGAAAATATAGAGATGAAAAATCATAAAAAATAACTTCTGATCAGCAGTAAGAAAGGCTTGGGAGTTGTCTTAAACTAGGATTAGAAAATGCCTACAAAGAAAACATTTAGGCAAGACAAGCACTTTCAGAGCAGCTTTTAGAAATCTTCTGAAGTTGCATATGTGCCTAAGTCTATCAGAAGGAAAAATTATCTTTCAGTTTTATCTGGCTTGGAATTTTTTGGTTTATGTTTTCTGCAAAGGACAAAATATTCACCAAAAAAAAGTGATTAACTGTGCTTTTTTCTTTGAAGTACATTTTGATGTGAGTGCACCTATGAAGGATTAGAGTCGCCTCAGCACCTCTTCTTCAGCTTTGAGGCGTGGGAGGAATTCAGCTCTGACAGGATCACACCAGAAAGTTTGGAAACCATGTGGGGAACAGAGCTGGCGCTCCGAGGGCTCTCCCGGGGCGCACACAGCACGCTGTGCCCTGAGCAGAGCCCTTGTGTTAAACGCAAACCACCGCAAGTCCCGAGAGGGCTCCGGGGCCCGGGGACCTTCTGAGGGGCGAACACCGGCACGCGCCTCCCCGGCCGCCCCTCAGCGCTCCCGCGTTCCCGCCCCGGGCCCTGATTGGCCCGGCGCCTTCTCTCTCCTCCAATCTCAGGGGCGGGGTCGGATCCCGCCCCCGCCCGATCCCGCCCACCCAGGGGACGGCTCTGCTCCACCTTTCCGGCCGTCTCCATGGCAGCGGGAGGGCGGGGGGTGTTTTAAGGAGTCCCGGAGACTGTGGTGGGTGGTCGCTTTCCTTTTCGAAGGTGGTGAGGCTAAAGGTAAATCAGCTAGGTTATTTATTTATTTGTTTTTATTCCCTGACTTCTCGTCCATCCATCCTACGGGACGGTGCATTCCTACGGGATCGTAAATCCATTCCCCCCCTTCCCAATGGTAGGGCTCAGGCGCTGCGCGGCCCCGCTACGGCCGCGGCACTCCCGCGGCCTGAGGCGGAGCGGCTGCGGGTCTTGGGGTGGACCCGCTGCCCTCGGCCCCAGCGGCCTCCCTGGGGCTGCTGGCGAGCCGAGGGCAGCCCGGGAGAACTCATCCTGGGCTGCTTCAGGCTTTTGCATCTGGCCAAGGCCGCAGCGAGTTGCCCCACGGTGCAGCGGGCGGAGGATGCTCAGACTGGTGCCGGTTTCTCATTCACGCTGGTGCTGGTTTATTGGTCTCGTTGTAAGCTATAGGAGCCCCTAAAGACAAGAGGTGTGTGCGGTGGGTTGCTCTGGTTTTGTCGCCAGTAAGGGTGTGTCGCAAAGAGCATGAAGTGCCCCGGCTGAGGGAAGGAGCACTGAAGGGATGTGCTCCGTGTAGAACAAGGTGAAGCATTAGCAATAGGCCAGGTGGATAGAAGTGTTTTCAGAGTGTGGTAAAACATGCATCCCTAGGAGATGCACCCCAGCTTTAGCAGAGGCCGTGTGTAAATCGCTGGTTTCAGAGTTAGGTGTGAGTCATGACAGTGAGGAGGCCTTAACTAATGTTCTCTTTATCTTGATGAGATCTTTTAGCCCTCCCACCCTTTAACATTATTAATGTGGTAAGTGATTTAATTTTACTTAATGTGACAACACGCAGTCACCTCTGAGGTGAAAAAAAATAGGCAAAAGACTTTGAGCCTTGTGAAAAGTACTATAGGATCTTTATTTGCATCAGTGGGCAGTTGATCTCCTTAATAGCTCAGAAAAAAACCCAGTAAGTTCTAAACAATTTAAGCTGTGTGCTCCCTTATGGACTGATTTACATTGCTGAAAAGCTGAGCTCAAGAAGTGGCCACTTAACTTTTCAAGCATTCGGACATTAAACTTTTGTAGCTTAAGTTTCCATTAGTAACTTATATTTAGTTTATTTGGTTTAGTAGCTTAAGTTACTTAGTTTAATTGTGTCTGGACTTAAACACAGTCTCCTATGTACAGGTCCCTGTATCTGTGAGAAGTGCTTTACAAGCATAACTTTGTGTTTAGTGTAATGTGACAAAAACCAGAAACCAGTAATGTAAACAGTAATAGACAATTTATGCAAGCACAGAGTTTGTGTGTGGTTGTAAGCATGTGAAACTCGAGAAAACTTAATGCTGAATATGAAAATTGAAAATAAAATTTTAGTTCTCTCATAAACTCTTAGAATACTGTGGGATTTTACTAAAACATATTGTGAACATTAGTAATGTGAATGTGTTCAAAGCATAATGTAGCAATGTTTTGTGGCAGGTTTTGTGTAGATAGCTGACATATAATGTGTGCAACTTTTTAACCAGAATTGTTTAATACTGGAAAATGTATGTTAATATACATCTTTAGAAGATTTTAATTTCACCTATTTTTCCTTTTATAGAGTGACAAAACCAGGGCAAACAACTGAAAATGTCATCCTATTTGGCTCAGGAGATTCACCTTGCTAGAAGACATGAAGAGATGTAAGTAGTTGTGGTGTGCCTTGCAGCAGTTTGTGTTGTTGGAGTCTTGTGAGATCTTCCCTCGGTGCCAGTGGATCCGGGCTCTGCACAGCACAGTGATGTTTCAGCAAGGGGATGGAGTTCCAGGAGGTGGCACTCTTCATTCAGGAACCATTGGAATTGGCATCCTTGCCTGCCGTTAAGGGTATTTAGGTTGATGAGGTTTTTGACTTCCAATGGTGGTACTGCTTTAAAAAGATGTCCATTGTTAACCTGTCACCCTTAAATTTCTATTTGGGGAAGGTAATTGGATTCTCTCACTCAATGCCTCAATTATAGAATTGCTTCTTTGTTGCCCTGTAAACTCAGATTGTGAGGCAAATACAGTAATGATTCAGAAAAATCTGCTTTTCTTGTAACAACTAGTACGTGCCAATGAGCAAATGTAGTACTGATCAAGTCACCCCAACCCACCCTGTCTTTCCTGTTCTAGGAGATTCAGTGTTTCTAAGCACCTTAGCTTTTGAGGGCTGCTGGTTGCAACATTAGAGCTCCATACAAACACAGCAGGTGATGCCTGCCTGTACCTTTTCCCTCCCCCAGCACACCCACCCTGCAGCCGGCTTAATTAGCCCCATAGTTTTGAGAAAACTGGGTAAGGTAAAAAGGTTATTTTCTAGCTCCTGAGCAAAATGTTCTACCCACTTAGCAAAATGTTTTCCTTTGTAGACTGTCTCAGAGATCAGAGCTGCTACAGCAGATGGAGACTTATCTAAGAGACAAAAAGACTAAAAAGACATGGCAAACTCAAGCAGCTGATGCAGCTCATAAAAGGAATGCAGCACTTTTAAATGTAAGTTTCTGCAACTACCAGGAACAGCACTGAAATGTCATGGTTATATAGCTTAGATAATTAAAAGAAAAAAAAAGATAAGTGTTTGCTCTATAGTTGTCATTTGAATTCTCTTCTATACAGTTCCCTCTTCTGGAACTTGACCAAAAAGTATTAAATGACAAGTCTTTATTATCCGATGGCATCACTACCTATTTCCCGTGCCCTTCTTACAAAAGCCTCGTGGTGGCAGCTGCTACTATATATTTTTTTTTTAAGTACATGTAGAGATGTAAAACATGCTGGTACATGCCTGCCTGAGAGAACTTAGGGGTCTGTCAGGACTCAGAGCCGCTCTGCGCTTTGATTCAAGACATGGGGTTGTGTTTGGAAATGGGCTGGCCAGGCTACAGTGCTTTCGGTCAAGGGTAGGAACTGTTCTCCTACTATGGTTGTGTTAAGTTGTGGAAGAGGTTCTCAGTTTAATATTTTTCTTTAAAGAGGTGTAGAATGACTTCAAGAATGTTGGCTTGCAAGTCTGTAAAAGCAGTGTGTCGGTGTTTCTGGCTCTTTGTAGGGGTGACACCATTAATAATGTTCATAGCTGTTCTACATACCTGTTGTCAAATTTAGGCGAGATTTGTGTTTCCTAGGTAAATTCAGCAGGTGTTGCAGAATGGGCAATTAAAAAGATCTAGGTTTGATGGCAGGGACTGGAATACTAAAAGCCTCTTCTGGAACCCCTAGCTCAGGCATCGGAGTTTAAAGAGATGCACTTGACCACTGACAGGCATTTGAAAAATGTTTGTCGGTTGTTCAGGAGACAGCGGAAAACTGAACCTCCTCTGCATTTTCTTTAAGCTTCTACTTATTAAGGGTCCATATTGCACGTATTGTATTTATTGAAAAAGTAAGTTTTATTCTAGAAAATTACAAGATTAATTTGTGTCTCCAAAAAATTTTAGTTTTTTTCATGCAGAGCCTGGTTCAGATTTAAAATGTTCACATTTTGGGTTGGTATAATTCTATTGCAAGCTGTCTTTGTATTTAAATGGAAGTTATATTTAGAGAGGGGCAGACAAGGCAGAACAGTTAGATAGGAATGCCTTCTTAACTATTCTGTGACAAGGAAGATTTCTCAACTTGGGCTGGTAAACTGGTGCATTCTGGGCTGGGGCAATCAAACCCCCTTTATTGGGTATAGTAAGTGTAGGTGCTCCAGTGGGAGACTGCGGAGAAGCGGATGTTTTGGGGTTTTTTTCCATAGCTCCTACTCCCATTGATTTAGTAATTTAAGCCATTATGATTCCCATTTTCCATATGCATTCTAGGTTAGATTTTTACTTCATAAGTATAGGGTTTTATAAATTATTTGTGTTTATGAATGAATTCTCATTTTATATATGCAGGCGAACACAATAAATGCTGAGTATATTTCTCCATGCTGAAAGCTTTATTGTATTGGAAACGTTAACAATAGCTCAGACATATACAGAGTGTAAATATTTCTGCAGTTAAACAGATATTTGCTATCTTCTGTCACATCCTCAAAATTGTTCCTTTCAAGTGTCAAAAATGTTGGTGTTTATACAGGAAAAAAAGCAAAAACATATGTATCAAAACAAATTCTGTTGCAGGATAAAGTAGCATAAATCAATTTAAATCTATTAATTTTATACTAGTTTTAACAAGCATGCACTCCTGCAGATGCTTTTTGATAACAGAAGAAAACAGGAAAAAAAAATCTATGCAGCATAATATATGAGAAGCTTGAAAACAAGACTGATTAATGTGCCAGCTTCAGAATATTGTTCCTGATACCAGGCACTGTACATTTCACAGTTACCATGTGGAGAGTTGTTGATTTGGCCTACTCAAAAATACATGGACATGACGAAGTGTTATTTTTTTATTTGCATTTCTGGTTTTCTGCATGTAAGCAAAATCAGTTGTTTTCAGTAATAGATCGTAGCAAAAGACATTTTTCTTTCTCTGTGCTAGTTGGTCTATATGCTCAGGAAAAGATTTCAAAATTAATGTAAATTCTAATCAGTAGGAAGCGAGGAACTAACCTTTTTTTTTTTAATTGAAATTTTGACATTATAAGCACTTGTTCAGCATTTAAACATAATTATCAGAGTATTTTCCTTGATGTCTTTAGAGGGAGACTGCAGATAGGGAAATCTGTATCATTTGGTGCTTATATAATGTTGTCGTAATAAAAGCAGAAATTAGACTAGTATTTGTAATCTAATTTATGACATTTGTTTCTCAGTGATATTTCTTGTGTTTAGAAATATGTATTACTGTGCAACAGCTTGTAACATGAAATAGAAAAGAAAGAGTATGCAATATAGTAATTAGTACTGGAAAGGTAATTTAGAACAAATTTGCTTTCCTTCCCAGGCATGCAATTCCAGAATTATTTAAGTGGGATTCTGCCAGACTGATATCAGTATAAGTGACAGCTGAATTTGGTCCCCTAAAAGCAATGCATGTGTCATGCATTCCATTTTACCTCTGGGGAAGGGTCTTGAATTGTTTTTGTTCCAATCCTTGTGGTTTTAGGGGAAGCACTGTAAGATGCTCTCTTTTTTTCAGTACTATGACATATTAGATTAGCTGTTTTTTTTCCAAAGAAGTTTATCCTGCTGATGTATTTATTTTTATATTGATGATAGGGATTTATTTTTCGTACAAAGCTTACCAGTTGTGTAGACACACAAGAAGTGCCATCTAATCTTTCAGTAGTTCCAGTTATTTTCTAAAGCATGCTACACCTTCCAGCAAAAATTTCTTTCACTGTCTGTCATTAAATCAGTATTCTGAATGACAATAGACTGCACAACACAAACTGGAGTGAGCAACGAAAAGACATGTCCAATATCTAGGCTATGCCAAAGTGACCTTCTCTACTAAACATATATGCACAACTGCTGTCTCCTTTCTTGCCTGAAAGACACTCGTTTTCTATAACCATAAACATTCCAATGACTTGGTTGAGTCTATAAGGAAATAATGATTGATATTCTTCCTTCCTGTTAAAATCCCTACCATAATTAGGAAGAAGGAATCAGAAAGGAGGGAAACTCTACGGAAGAATAGGAGGTGAACATTTCTGAATGATGCTTTATTCAGTATGGTTCATTATGGTGATAACTTCTCCAGACTTGGCCTGAGCCATTCTGATATGAGCTTCATTTGGTGCTGTTTGTGGTGTATCTGTTCTAAGTATGTGCAACAGACAAATTCCTTGCTTAAGTCACTTAAATCTGTGTTGGCCTCTGTTATTTTGACATTGTGATTTCAAATGGCTTCTGCCATTGCTCATGTTCCCTCTTTATGTTTATCCCATTAGTCTTTTCTTACCTGAAAACAGGCAGCCACTTGCTACTTCTGATAATTTGAATAAATCTGAGACTTAGTTTGCTCTTTCTCAGACATCCTTTAGCTTCCTATAGCAGTATGGATTTCGCTGTAGAAAGGGGAGAACAGTTTTGCTTGAATTAGGTTTGTGATTATGTACAAGAGAATACAATCATACTGTAAGAGGAATTAATGAAATAAGATGAACACTAAATTGGACAAACTGACTGTATCTGTGTCACTAAGTTGAACTTCAACTGACAGTAAGGCTGTTTTTTTGCTTTTATTAATCATACTCTACTGCACTAAACTTGAGTGGAACACTGTTTACTTATTGATGTATTCAAACTGGCTATTATTCAATACGAGTAATCATGTTTGGTCTCTCTTGTGGATATGCTCCTCCAGAATCTCACTCTTCTTTTCAGCGGCAGTGGTGGTGAATATTTGGGAAGTCCCTTTGGGGAATTTCCTCTCTCATTTAGTTTTTCTGTTGTACTCTTCACACCCGCTCTCTGCTCCCAACTCTGCCATCTGCTATACTTTCTTTCCCCCTCCACTCTGTTCAGCTTTGGCTTCTTCACACCCCACTCCCACGTCCCTTTCTGTCTCTCTTCATCTGCCCACCACTCAATCTCTTCAATGTTTGGGTATGGAACTAAGCCCACAAGAACGGGTCAGAACTTTAAAGGGGGAGGGTGGTTAGTTTGGGGGCATGCTTTAATTTGTTTGTTGCTGTTGGATTTTTTTGGTTGTTTCTTTTTTAAAAGATTTATTTAGGCCTTTGTGAATCCAGCACACATCCACTGGACAAGCAAAAACCCAAATACGATTTTTAAAAATTTTTTTTGGTAAGAAAGCTATGTGAGGTGCATTGTCATCCAAGTTTGTCTGGTGAACAGCTTGCTGCAGCTCTACATTTTTGTGCACATGTTATGCATGCATATTAGCAAGTCATCTTTGTCTTGAGAAGTAAAGATCTTGCACATAATTTGCCTACTTACTTTATAGTTACAGTAGCTAGAATACATACTTCAGTCTTCATGCAGCACAGAAAAGGACGTCCTATTCCCCTCTATTTCTTTAAGTTTTATAGAATAAAATTTAACTAATTTACCCTGGTATCCAGAGAGAATCATAGTGTTTACAGCAAAAGTCTTTAGTTGGTTGTGAGTGTACTCTTTTATGAAAAAGGTGTAGCAAACATATTTAGCAGCTGTAGGGTGTTAGTCTAAGTACTACAAGTTATATTTCAGAATGACTAAACAAAGATTTGAATGTCAGTGTTATTATTTAAATGCTGTTTAGCTGTAATGGGTTTTTTGGTTAATTTCAATGTCTTTATATGAGTGTGTGTTTTCCTTTTAAAATTCTCAGTGTTTGTTTTTAAAATGTACTTTGCCTGTGTTTTAGGATATAGAAGCAGCAGAAAAAAGGCTGCAAGAATATTTACTTCCACATCCTGATACTGTTAAGTTAGAAGTAAGTCCTAGAACTCTGTCTCTTTATTTGCTGTTTACCAAATATTTTGCTTTTTTTTTTTTTCCCTGAAGCATGTTCTTAAAGTGAAAATAATTGATTTTAAAATCCAGTGACTGGTATAGCCAAAGGCCTGTGTACTATGTAGCAAGCTGAACCTAAATTCTGGGGCAAGGTCCCTATATTCTGGAGCATTCTGGTGGAAATATTTAGCAGCTTTCAGATCTATACAAACTTCTAGTTAAAAATGAAGTCAAATATAAAAAATCAATATTGTGAATATCGTAAGATTACTGTGTTTATTATTTCAGAGCTATTTAGTTTGTTTTATATGGTCATCCTGTTCTCAGTTTGCCACAGATTGTCATCTTTACATTTCAGTGTCAACAGTTTATCAGCATGAACAGAGAAAATTTCACATCAGTTATTTTATAGTTGCATGCAAGCTTATGAGAAGTACTGCTGCAGCAGGAACACTCGATTTTTTAATTTTTTTATTTTTTTTTCTTCTTGACCTGCAGTCCCTAAAACATTACTTAAAGATAAAAATTTTGAGCAGTCAGATTGCCTTTTGATTCTGGCCCCAGTGGTTGGTGGGTTGTGCGCTGTGTGGTGGCTGGGTTCCCACAGGCACAGTGTCCCACGCTGCTTTGGGTGCTGGGGCCCTGTGAGAGCAGGGCGAAGGCCCAGGCTTGGCGCTGTCGGCTGTGAAGGGAGGTATATGGTACCTTAGCTTCACACCTGCTGGGCAAGTGTTGTCATGCTTAGGCTATTACTTAAATCAGAGGCATCACTTCTTCTTCTGGTTACTGTTCAAAGTTTTCATCTGTCACTGCATTTCGTAAATAGCCTACCGTGACTGTGACAGGGTGCACACTGAGTGTGCTCCTTCAGTGGCTTTTATTATTTTTAGACATTTTTAGGCAAAAGGGTACATTTTTTCCTGAATACTTGTACATTTTGAATGATGCTGAGGAAGATGCCAACCTACTAATATTAAACCTTTTCTGACTGTGTTCAGAAGTAGTTTTAGACTCTTCAAGGACTTTTGAGACATCTCTATAGAGTTGTTGGGGTCAGTTTGGGACTGCTGCTCCCTCTGTCCCATGGTAGGTGTTAAGCTGCTTGTGGCATGCAGAGCGAAGTCCGCACAAATTGGAGACTGCAGAGCGATTGCTCGTGGCTGCAGAATGTCTGCACTCTGCAGCAGCGGTGAAATTTTAGAGAGAACAGAGTTACTATTTGAAGGAGAAGATCCTATTTCAGCTTTTTTTTATGCTTCTAGAGAAGAGTGCTATAAATAGCAGAAAAAGAAAACTTTCTTTCATGGTACAAAATTCTTGTGCGTGCTTTGTTCCAAAACACTTCTGAGCATATTTCACTCAGCCATATATGTGTCTGTATTAATATACTCTGAAAGTTATGGCTATAATGGATCCCCAGCTTGCTAAGTCGGAGTAGTTTTGTGTGACAGCACATATGCTTGTCAGAAAAGATTCTTTGAGTAAATCTGTTGAAGAAAATATTTTTGTAAATCTGCAAGAGCCATAGTTTTATCTGAGTTATATGTAAGGATCAGAATGATTAGCCAGGAATCTAATACACTGAAGGGAGATCTTTTGGTTTTATGCTACGCTTCTCCTTCATTATATACATAAGAAAAAAGGCTCGCCTACATATATATCATTTCTACTTGTTTTCTACTACAAAATTACCTTTTTCTGCATGGATGTCAGTGGTGAAAAATATATCGGTGGATGGATTCAAGTGTTGGCTTAACACAGTTCTTAGATCATGTTATTTTGTTGAAAAAAAATGACACATGGCACTTCAATTTTTCCTGAAAATCCTACAAATAACAAAGTTATTCCTAGGATACCAACACAAAAATGATGAATGATGAATAACGTGGATAAAAAATATGTTAAATTTCTTACTCGGAGACACAGTGTAATGCAAGAGGAAAGGTTAGATGATCCACAGGGATTCTCTCCCAGCCATAGGCTAAATATACATCACTTTTTAAAAATTACTATTGTTTGCGATCCAAATACTGGAGATGATTACTTCGCCAATGACTTATCAAGTCTAAAATTTTACTTAAATATTCAGAACTACAGTACTGTAGACTTTTCTAGGATAATCAATTTACATTGGTAAATGTGCACTTTCATTTCTAACATTTTTTTCCACTGCAAAATTAAATTCCACTAACATACTTAAATACAAAAGCTGCTTTTGGAAAAGTATATTACCATAGAAAATAGTTTATTAAAGGTACTGTAGGGTCTAAACTGATATGTTGCTTACCACAAGAGGGCATATGCAGTCACTTCACAATTCGTGCTGCAGAATCAAATCTTTCCAAGCTGCTATTTTGTATCATACAAGAAATTTGAAATTTCATGTGTAAGTATATTGTTCTTTTCTGAATTGTTTCACTCATAAAGTAAGATTTAATAATGCATTGCATATCTATATTGTTTTAAACAGGCTGACATAGATTTTGAAATTGATTTTTTTTCTTATATCTTTCTCAGACTCTCTATTGGGCATCGATAAAAGAATCGCTTCCCAAGTGGGAAGAGTTTCTTTTAGGAAGAGCAGAAGTTCCTATTGGCTTTAAGAAAATGAAAGCTACAAAGCAGAGCATAAACCACCCAGAAGAAGATTCACAAAAATAAACAGTTTCATTTTGTTTTGTAATTTATCACTTAAGCAGAGAAGATCATCCAGATCAGGCAACAGAATATCATGCCATTAAATTGAAATGTAAATAATTTAAATGAAAATTAATTATATTGGATAATTTGATTCCATTGTTGCATTGTATACAATTCCTTATTTTTATTCTGTATTAGAGAAGCAGTCCTCAAATGGGCTTTCAGGATCGAGAATGAGAGACACTGGTATATAGATTTCCACCAAGGCAATTGGTTTTTCAGTATGAGAAGAGTTTTATGTTATTTTTAATCCTCTGCTTCTACATATAAGTGCGATAAGTAAAGACAGATTCTTGCATTATCTTTCTTCACTTCAGTCATCTGTGCTGCATGCCTGTTCGTGGATGAGGGAGAAAGGAGGAATTTACTGTTAGCAGGAAAGGCAGACTGTGCATCAGAGTAGCCTTGGTATAGCACCAGGAATCTGTGTAAAAACCTTCACGAGAGCAGTTG
Source organism: Atrichornis clamosus (assembly GCA_013400975.1). Lineage (NCBI taxonomy): Eukaryota > Metazoa > Chordata > Aves > Passeriformes > Menuridae > Atrichornis > Atrichornis clamosus. The sequence goes on along the minus strand of WBMZ01012909.1, from coordinate 12,938 downwards.
TAGAAGGAATAAAGTTGAATTTCTGCATCTTCTTTTCCCTGATTTTTGTCATTGCCACTTTTATCCCTTCTAGACCTCACTTCAGGTTGCTTTTCCCTACCTCCTTCTGCCTACATTGTATTTCCTGTCTAATGGGTGGGTAAACAAATCTCTAGGGTTTTTTACTACATCTAGGCTGCTCTTAATGCTTTTTTCCTTTTGCTGATATAATCTACAAATGAGAACTTTTTTCTTAGGCCTGAAAAGTTTGAAAGAAGCGAACTGAAAGGTAACTGGCAGTGACTGTCCAAGAACAAAGCATATACAGAGGATGAGGGTATATTTTCATTTTCAGCCATTGAACAGCTTCTCAGCTTCTTCCTACAGAGGTGCAGTATCAATGAGTTTTAATTGTACAGTGGGCTGACTCAGTATGAAAAATTCACTGGTAGAGAACTTCTAAAAGTATCAGTTCAGTGGAAGATCCTTCCTGGTGTGTGACATGGCCTGCAGAAAATTAAATCTTTCCTAAGCAAAAGAAGCCTAGAAAATATTAATTTCTTTTATTATTAAGAACCTGGACTTGAGTCAATATACTGTTAAAATTTAATCTCCTGCAACAACATAATTCCACGCCCAACCTGGAAGTAGGAGAAAAAAAAATTTCTCTCTGCTAGTGTGTGAGGATATGAAAATGTAATGATTACAAATTTTGCTAGGCTAGTAGTTATCTGAGCTATGCATCTCCATGCTATATAGAGAGAGACCCTACTATTCATAAAAAATTATATCCCTATGTAGCATGACGAATCATTGACACAATAAAATCAAAACTTTAGCTGCAATATAAAATTGTTGTATATTTTCCACAGGAATATTAAGAGTTCATTTAAAACTTTTTCTATTGAAGTGTCCATTAAACTGATAAGTTTTTACAGAAACTGCCATCTTAGAATTATCCTGTTGAGTGGGTGTTGGTGTTTGTAACAATAACGTTGTTTTCATAATATGTGATGGCAGATTAGCACGCTTCTCTGCAGTGTTGTTAACAGTTGTAATTAAGGAATAAACAGTAAAGGGTGTCAGTCCGATGACAATTTCATCTATAGTGTCACAATACAAAATGTCACAAAATATTAGAACTGTTATATAACTACAAAAATATCAAATTAGGCTTTCATCTTACAAGCTGAGAGCTTAAAAAAAACCTGGCATAGAGACCATTGCAATTTTATACCTACTCAGTGTTCTGTCACAAAGACAACTTGGTAATATTTTCTTCTGTAAACTCACAATGTGATTCTCAATCTGATTTAGCGGGAATGTGTATGGATCGTACAGTTGTAGGGCTCACATTTAAAAAGCAAGTAATTGGAACCAGTTGAGCAGACAAGAAGGGAAAACCTATTACACACGATGCTCAGGATGCAGGGATGGATGAGCAGTTAGTTGCTAACAAAGACTGGGATTCATCCCACTCTTTGCATCCAAAGGGAAATCACTTAAACTAAAATCTGGGCCCCTAAGTACTTTATACATACGAATAATCTGGGTCTTTATCTCTTTCGGCTCCGCCTAACCACTGGGACACAATGCAGATGCTCACTATCTCCTTGTCCCTTGTGATTTCCCCTGGAAGGAGGTCTAAGTGTGTGGACATTGAGGGCATGGCAGCTGGATGGGTGAGGATTTGGCAACGTGCAGTGAAAGGCACCTGAAGCAGGATTAGAGTAGTTACCATGCTGCAGTTAGGTGCTCACATGGCTTGCCCAAGAGGAAAATTAAATTACCTTCAAAAGGGAATTTAATTGTTTTCCTGCAGCATAACTTTAGAAGCACTGGGACAACTAGTGCAAGGCAAACTATATAGGAACATCTCCAGAAAAGGAAAAACTGAGGAGAAACATTTTAATGTAGGGAAGTGTGTAGGTGACTGCTCCCAGAGGTAAGGGCCCTTGTGTTGGCCTGTGGTTTGAAATAAATAAATGCAGTTGCCTATGACTGTGAAACAGCAAGGTCACTAAGGTGTCCTGCTGGAGCAAGTGTCTCCTGGGTTGGAGTATGCAGTGGCAGGGAACATAATTCTATGGTATCTCTTGTTCTTAGATTGGTTGAGTTTAATTTATTATGGCTGGGCTAGCTGGCTGCTTGACTTTTTATAGATAGAGATTTGAGAAAGCAATGTTAAACTTTAGTGTGTTTAAAAAAAAAAGTAAGAATCCCCCAAAATGATTTATACTGATACGATTTAATATTGGTCTTATATGAGATCTTGAGTAGGTATTCTTCACCAAGTCAAAGCTGTCACCTCAAACATATTGATTCTGTGTAGTTATACCCCATCTTATCCCAAGCTTTTATATATATCCAAAAATATAAAATACCGATATTGCATCATATATATCTTCTCTAATTTCCCACCCATCCTGAGTCAATTTTTTTTTTTTAAACCAAAACAAAACAACCCAACCAGAAAAAAACCCAAAACTTGTTACTCTGTAGCCTTGACTTGTGGCTTGACTTGTGTTAAAATATATGTACATATAAGCTGCAGTGGTCCTAGGAGCCTGTTGCTTGTGCTTTTCTGGTGGGTGGGGAACAGCAATTGAGAGAAGAGCAGTGAGGAAACCCAAAGGTTTTGCCTGTTTGTAAGTTAATCTTTGAGTACCTTGCAAGACAAAATAATTAATCATACTTTTCTAGGTTTATGCACAGATGAGTAACCCCAATACTAACCCAGGAGCACAGCCTGTTCACCCATCTTGTCACCTCTACTATCACATTCCCGAGCTTTTTACTTTCTCAGTTATTCTGGCTGTGGGGGCAGGAGCAGAAGGCATGTTAGTTTTCCCTAGGATAAGAAATTTCTTACTCTGCAGAATTTTTCACAAGCCTATTAATTTAATTTGAGAGTACATTTGAAACAGTAAGTTCATTTAGACACATGATATTTGACACTGTGGTATCCTCTTGATTGTATTTATTCAGGGTCATGTTTTCATAGAAGTTAGGAGCTAATTTTTAGGCTGAGTTTATAGTTCTTAATTTCTGTCTTCTTCATTCGCATAGAGCAGGTTGGGGATGTAGATGCTCAGTTTTGTGCTTGTTGGTATTGAAAAATAAGAAATCCAAATTTAAAATTGAATGTACTTTTAGAGGTTATATCTGAAAGAAAACATTATTTACTCCATAATGGTAATTTTCATAATATTTTAATAGTTATGTTCAGATACAACTTGACCTTAAATATCACCCTAAATGCAAGCTGTTTTAACATATTTGTAATGCTAAGGTCTTCATTACTGTGATATTCTGTTTGCTCAAGGATTATAATCCATGGCTATACTGTGTTATAGTTGAAATAAAGCTTTGATCCTGTAGTCACTGCTCTTGGCTCTCAGTGTTACATTGCACGTATGAGTCGGATATAAGTTGGTGCCTGCTGTAGCCAAGTGTGAACAACAAGCAGGCCAGTGATAAATACTTTGTTTGGGTATGGTGTTTTTCTTCCTCTGATATGAAATATTAATCTGCTGAGTGAAGATTAAAATCTCAGAAGTTTACTGCTGAAAAATCCAAATGTAATGAATCCCAGATCGATTATTTGCACTCTTCCTATTTCATAATAACTGTGAGCTAAATCACTTCAGATATGCGATTACTAGGAAGATGTAGATAGCGATACTTAAACCCTTGCAAAGGAAACAGGTGGGAAAAAATGGTTCTTTAGTACATCCTCCTGCTGTGTGAAACTCTTTGTCTTTGCTATAAATAGGGTGCTTTAATTTGGGAATTTGCTACTCCTTTTAAACACAGTTAAAACAGCTCTTGAAAATGCGCTAAGTTGTACCCGCTGTGTATGTAGCCTTCCAGTTGTATCTTTTACATTTGACTTACTTTGGATACGTCTGTTTTTAACGCATACAAATAGGAAGTATGCTCACTTCTTCCCATAAGTTTTATCGCTGTGATGATGATCTTAAAAATAAATGTGTGGTGTTCTTTCCCCTCACTCTCAGTCGTATCACCTACCAGAAAGCCCTAATAGGCAACAAAATAGTGTGAGACAGTATTTACATCACACTTTTGAAACAGATTCAAGCAGAGCCAGCTGCTGTAAGATTATTTTACAAATCTATTGCAAATTAATAAAAGGAAAAAATTGCCTTCCTTTAAGTAAATTACAGTCTCCTTGACTAATTACGTAGCTTAAAGCCGCAGTAAATAAGTACCTGCCTCACTGCAGTGAATGGAAAATGGGAAATGTAATTTTGGTATCCAGACTTGCCTTTCTTTACCCATTTAATTCGTATGTGTTCCCAATAGCTTCATTCACGGAGCTCTGACTGTTGCTCAATAAAAGCTTCCGGAGGATAATGCGCTCAAGTGAAGCACATGCCGGCAGCTTTGTTCAGCGCGGTGGAACCTGCGCGCTGCGCTCCGCGGCCGCGCTCGCCCCGCGCCCCGGCGGTGCGGGCTCTGCCCGAGGGGCAGCGCTGCTTCGAGCCGAGGAAACCCCGAAACAAGCGACTGTGGGAAAGGGAGAAAGGAGAGGACAAAAACCAAAACAAAACCCATTTCTCGGTCGTTGCCCGGTGTGAAACGAGCTCTCTGTGATGCGGGGGCGGACAGACGGGTGGCGGTCGGTCGAGTTCAGGGCGCGGGGGCTGAGCGTCGCCGGGAACGGTGCTCTGGGAGAGGGAACGGGAAGCGCATTGTGTGTGTCCTCTCTCAACGGCGCCGAGAATCCCAGTAAAGCTCTGGGCAGCGGGTTTGATTCCTTGGAAACGCTAGTAATAATAACGGCAACGATAAAAAACATATCCGTAAATCCCTAGGGAAAAGGTTTGTCTATGTGACCCAAAGTGTCCCAGTCATCTGGGAGCGGTGTTTAGAGGGCGCTTAAACTACCGCAGCCTATTTCTCAGACTTTGCGCTATTTCTTGGATGCTTCTTTTTATTAAGTTTCCGGGTACACTTGGCTTTTTCCTCTATAATCAGCTTTCTTTTGCTGGATTCATTGATAGATGCGATAATCCAATGTTGGTAATATCTCAATTCATTAACATAATGAATCAGAAGGAAGAGGCTGATTATAAATCAGAAAGCTTCTATTTATGTGAAATAACTTGGCAACTGCCAGCAGTGAGGAAGACAGTAGAAGGAGTATCAGACAGTTAACGGGACCTCAGGAACGTGGCTGCAGGAGGTCTCAGGTGCCGTCTGCAATTTAAATGCATGAGCCCTTCATAGGGCAATCGTGCCCATTGCAGCAAGGCAGTGGTGCTGATGCAGGAAAATATGTGGCTCCCGTGGCCTCGGTCTCCCAAGTGGTTCAAAGTGCCTACCCCTGTTGTGTTTGGGCGAGGGTTTTGCTCCCTGCCGCTGCTGGCATAGCAGCCCAGTGGGCTGGGACGGGGGCTGCCGCTGCCCCCGCAACCACTGCTGTGGCCCCGCATCACCCGTGGGCTGGGGCAGCCCAGAAGGGATCGGGGGTGCTTCGAGAAGCTCGGCAAGGAGCCAGGAGAGGCGAAGTGGGTCCAGCAAGGTCCCCAGTCATTGTCCCACTGGCTGGGAGTACTTCTGGATCTGATCGCTTTTAAAGTTTCTCATCAGCCTGCTTCTTCTGCAAACGCAGAAGATGGCAAAGATTTGTAGAAAAGTTTTGTGTTGTTTTGGGCTTATACACCCAGAATTCAGAGCAGACCCCTTTTCTGTGGTCTGTGTCTGATAGTATTTTGTCCCTGCTGAGGACAACAAGGTGTTTCGGTGACTCAACACACTCTTACCAGAGTCACTTTAAAGCAGATTTTAAGATCACAAGTGACTTGAAGCACCCGCAGTGAACGGCTGTTCGGTGCTCCCTGGGGAGCACCCCGAGGCTCCCTATGGGCTGAGCCACGTGGCCCAGCTGCAGCTTCAACACCTGATCAGGAAAGGCAGCTCTAAAACAGAGAGCACAGAAGTCCAAATGCACCCTTTTCCTTTTTTTTAATTTTTAATTGAGGGCACATGTTGCCCATGATTCAATCAATTAAGCAATTGCAATAAATCAGTAAGGTAAATACAAATAACAAAAGGCTATGGCTTTGAGCCAGGCAGGGTTTGTAATAAGAGCAGGCCAGCAGTGAAGTTAAAAGGTGGGGAAATGTCACCTGGAGAATCAGGGTGGATGGTAGAGACCAGCTGGTAAGAGCATTTCCCCCTCCCCTTTATGTGTCTTCACCAAGGCCCCATGGTGATGGTGTTGGTCAGCACAGCACTGTGCCTGTGGGAGGGCTAATGAGAAGGATGTGGCAGCAAGAGGGAGGTGGGAGGGCGACTGGTTAAGGCAAAGCTGGCCATAGTGTGAGGTCTGTGTGCAGGAATCTTCAGGAGAGGAAGGGCATGCAGTGACTGTCACGAAGCAGCTCCCCACCAGTACCGCAGTCCAAGGGGTGTGTCCCTGTCCCTGCTGCCACGGCCTGCTGGTGGCCCCCTCTGCCTGCACAGCCCCAGGGCCTACCTGCCCCTTGCCATCCCGTCTGCTTGCGGCTGCTCAATGGGTCTAATGCAGGCAGGCGAGCCGGTAGCTCTCACTGTGGCCACTGTTGGTGCTGGGTGAAGGGCAATGCCTCTGCTGGGACCTGCCATGCTGTCTTTCCCTCACTCGCAGGGGCAGCTGTCTCCGGCCCCTTCCTCTCTCCACAGAACTCAGCTGTGGGTGGCAATGCAGCCCCGGCTGTCCGGGAGTATCCAGGGTCCAAATCTGAAAAGGTTAGCGGGGACCTGAGGAGAGAGGCAGGAGGTGTTAGGGAGTGGGCAGGTGCCGCACCATGAGAGCTGCAGGAGGACTGCAAGGATTGGCAGTGAGAACCGCGAGAGCCTAAAGGACAGCAGTGCCCTAACCCCAACCCTAGGAGGATGAGGCTCGTGAAACCCATCCCTGGAGGGGATCCTCGTGGATGACATGGGAGTGGGCTGCCACAGTTGAGGCCCAGCGGATTTACTTAAAAATAATGCAAATACTTCCGTAAAATGGCTTAAAGCAGCAGAAGGACAAGTCCTGCGGGCACCTGGACATCCTTGGGGATTCGGCGGTTTGGGAAAGGCATGTGTCAATTTAGCCCTAGTGTTGACTTAAGCGAAAGTGCTAAGCCATTCCTAAACCTAAGTCAATACAGACTTAAGCCAAAATTGTTATTAACGAGCTCTAATCTGATTTAAGAGCCTCCGAGCGAGCCGTGTCTACATGAGGCGCGCTGCCTTGCGCTCCGCGGTGCCCAGTTCGGCGGCGGGGGCCGCAGCCAGGGCAGCGAGCAGGGTCGGGCAAATGCAGCCCCGGGGAGAAGGAGGACGGGTTTTGGGGAGAGCCGTGCAGTGGTGATTTGGGGTGACCAGTGATCTCCCTCCGCGGGATAACTTCTTAAAACTAGCTCTGCTGGCATAGGGCGAGTTGGGTCTGTGCTAGCGCCTCCAGGTCGGGGTGGTTGCAACGGGGGCCAGGGCTGCCGGGCCCCTCTGCCGTGCCCGCCCGGGGGTAGTGCCGAGGGCCAGCAGCTCCGCTCTCTCGGAGAGGGACATGCCAGTGCATTTTTTCCCCGTCCCAATGGGGCAGTTGAGCCCTCCACTCCACCCCTCACCGGGGGCCTTTCTTTTCTTCCCCACCAGCTTTGAGCAGCCCTGTTTCAGATTGGCCTTTTTATGTTTGATATAAAGAATAGTTGTTGGCCAATTCCATCTTTTCATCGCTGCTCTCCAGGCCCGGGTCCAAGCGGCTTGTCAGATGCTCATTAACTCCCCCTTTGGCTCTTTCCAGTGTGTCTCCTAAGCTCATTGTGCCAAGAACTAGCGCTTCTTTCTCTTTACACGGCTCCCTTTCTCTGCTCCATCAGGGAGACAAATTACTTTCCAAAAGGGATCGCCAGGGATGGTTTAATGAGAATTTCTCTAGCGCTGGCCGTGGAAATCAATGTAGTTAACATTCGGTGCACTTAATTGGACTTTTCTCTTCTGCCTCCTTCAAAAAAACTCTGAAGCTATCCTGTTAATCTCTCATTTGTAATCAATTGTGTTGACTAAACAAAAGTCTAGGTCGTCCTTTCTTCCTGTCCCAGACAATCCTTTGTTGCCTCTAAATGCCTCATTCTTGAGTGCTCCTGGTCGTGTAGATGGGTCCGATTTTTGACAGTTCATTATTGCGCTTTTGTCCATTTAATCTCCCTCGCTGTGTTTTGCATGTGCATGCCTTAATGAGCTCCGTTGGCAATTAACATGTTTCTAGCAGCAAACTGGTTGCTCAGACGTTTGGAGAGCGGAGTGCAGGGAAAAGGGCAACGCAGCTGCCTGTAGGTTGGTCGCTTCCCGGTGCCCGGCGCGGTGCCGGGACGCACCTGGGAGCCGCCCGGTCCCGGGGAGGCGCCGGGCCGGGCCGGGCGGGCCGAGGGGGGAAGCACGGCGGCGCTGGCACGTCGCTCTCTGCGCGGAGGCACCTCTAACCCTCCCCCCGAGGCACCGGCACCGCTCAATCTGTTGTGTGCGCGGCTGCGGCGCCGGGAGAGGGGTTTTTGTGCGGGTTTTGTGTTATTGAGGCTTGCTGGCAAGAGTGCCGAAGTGTGAGCAGTCGTGGACAGCAGAAACATCTTGTGAGGGAGAAGATAATTGGAGTCTCTGGCGTGTGTGTGTCTGACAGAGCCGCCCCTCCCCCGCGATCTGCGGCTTCTATGTGCCGGGATCCAGGCGAGATCTGGGGGGGTCCGGGGCCGGCCGGTGGCGAGCGCGCTGTCGCGGCCCCTTCCCAGAGCGTCCGAGGTCGCGGGGAAGTCGGAGCGGCAGCCGGCCCGGGAAGGGCTGCCCACCGCCCCCCAGGAGGGGCCAGGTGACCAAGCCCACCAGCGGTGGCCCACACGGCATTTCAGGGTGCCCCGAAGATGGCCTTAGCTGTGATGGGGATGCCACCCTACCCCCCAGACGGCTCTGTAAACAACGCCGCTTTTAAAAAAAATGCGATAAGAAGGCGCTTCCTTTTTTCCCATCCCGGGAGTGGGTTTCGCACTGCTCTCGCCCCTCAGGAGAGCTGAGGAAGCAGCCTGCGCGCTGTCTGTGGGGCCCGCAGCCGCGCCTGACTCCCGCTTTCGGCTCCCGGCTGGCAGCCCAGACCTCCTCCCAGCGCCCGAGGTGTGGAGAAAGCGGCGCTTCCCCCGGATCTGGCAGCAGGACCAGCTCCATAGCCACCCCTAGGGATGCGTACGCCACGCTCCCCTCCTTCGGGACCTCGTCCTGCCGTGGCCTCCCCTGGAACAGTGTCCTCAGGGAAAGAGGGGTCCCTCCCGCTGTCCCCGGCCCGTGGGTTGTCCCGCCCCGTCTATCGCGGCGGCGAGAGAGCCGGGCTCGGCTCCCGTTTGCCAGGGGTTGAGCAGCAGCCCATTCGCTTGCGGGACCGTTTCCCCCCGACAGGGTTTCCGAAGCTGTGACTTATGGCGCCGGGGTTTGCATTTTTCTTTTCTTTTTTTTCTTTTCCTTTTAAAATTTTCTTTAATTTCCTAAAACTCTCCCATATTTTTTTAACAAATTCTGGCATGATCTTTCCCTGCTGCCAGGATCATTGGACATTCTTTTCCGCCCCTCAAACTGTCAAAACGCTATTCCAGACACTGGAAAATGCAAACCCCGAGAAACTCTGAATTTGCCCCGTCCCTCCAGCGGGAGCGCGGGGCCCGCCAGCCCCCGCCCCAGCCCCCAGCCCGCTCCTCGGAGAGCGCGGAGCATCGCAGCTTAGTAATGAATCCAGAAACCCGGAGCGAGAGGTCGAATCCCGTTCCTGCGCACGGCGACGAGCTGTGCTCGTCCTCGCCTCCCTCTATTTAACCACTCAATTAAGCGGAGAAAGGTGAGCTCCCCATTACGCCGTCCCCAGGCATTTCGGTGCCTCTCTCGTTCCCCTCTTCATTGGCAAGCCCGGCCCGAGCAGCACGCACACGCCCGGCCGCCTCAATCTCCTTTCTCCGCTAGAATAATATTGTTCCTAACGACGTGGCCGGAATAGACACTTGCGTATTAAAAGTGAGGGAGGGGGGGAGATGAGAAGGGAATATTTAGTGTAATCCAAGTGCTTGATTATCCATATTCTGATCAAAAAGAGTTTCTGAGGCCTGCTGGGAGTGATTAGATTAATGTAATGCGGTTTGAAGGGTCTGTGTTTTCTCTCTTAATTTGGGTCATTACTCGGAAAGCAAGCGTGAGATCATTTTATCTGCATGCAAGGATAGATAGTCATTCAGGAGCAGCTTAAACACGCCGTAATGAACCGACCCCGAAAAGCGGCGCTGGGAAACTCCGAGCCGCCCTTCGCACTGCCGGTCGGGGCCGCGCAGCCCCGCCGGGGGTCCTGCACGGGCTCTGCCCCAGTTCCGGCGGCCGGCAGCAGCTCTCTGAAGCCGCCCGGCTCCCTCCCGCCCTCGTTTTGCTCCTCTGATGCCCGCGGCGCTCGGCGGGCCCTGAAGCGGCAGGGCCCGGCTCCCGCAGCTCCCGCAAGCCGCGTTCACACGGGGGATTTTTTCGCGCCGTGCAGCCCGGTCCCCGCTCGGGCCGGGACCGAGGTGGGAAATGAGACACCTGCGAAGGGCCGGTTTATTCGCTCATGATAGATATAGATATATATATATATATTCCTCACTTATTCGAGCGTACATTTAAAATGGAGATTTACAGACACGTATAAAGAGCGCTGTCCTGGCGCCGGGCAGGGGGTGGCCAGCCCGGCCCGTCCTGGCCTGCTCCGACGGCGCAACGCGCCATTAAATAAGATTCCTCTTATATACAACTGCGGCTCGGGGTCGCTTGCTACCGGCGGCTGAGCTCGCTGGGGAAAAGACAGAGAAGCAAAGGCTGGTTTGGATAAATAGTGCTGGCCTGGTGGAGCAGGTCCGAGTGTGGCAGCGCACTGGGCCCTTAGCTCTGCCCGCTGCGCCCCGGGTCCCGCGGCGGAGGAGCGCTGGAGACACTGTCGTGCAACTTTCGGACGTGCTTCTTTAAATCAAAGTTTCTGCAAAATCCTTTCCCGCAAGTGACACACGTAAAGGGCTTCTTGTCATTGTGGGTGTGCATGTGGAAAGTCAAGTTATAGATCTGGTGGAAGGCTTTGTTGCAAATAGTGCACTTGTACTGCTTCTCTCCGCTGTGGGTCAGCTTGTGGTTCTTGTAGTTGCCTGCGAAAGAGGAAAAAGGTGGAAAAGGGGGTTACCCGAGGGTGCCCGGGTCGCACAGTGCGCAGGTAAGGGGGGCATTAGGAAGTGTCTCCCCCCACACCCCCGTCCCACTTGTCAAACTCGGTCCGCGTCAGCGCGGAGCAGCGCGCAACTGGCATGGCACAAATGAGAGGCAGGGTCAGCCCGGTGACCCGCGGCAAACGGAGGGCTCTGGGCCCGGCACCTTTCATTTAAAAAGCATTTAGGGAGAGCCATCAGCAGTGCCCGGCGATGCGGCCCGGTATAGAGGGAAAGTAATTGCGAGCGGCGGCGGCTCTGCCTGCGCCCCTCGCTTCCCCCAGCCAGGCAGGGCTCGTCGCGTTTAATCCCCGCTAATGATGCGCGAGGGCCCCGGCGTGTCCCGGTTCAGCTCACCTTTCTGGTGGAAGCCCTTGCCGCAGAACTCGCAGACGAAGGGCTTGTAGCCGGCGTGAATGCGGATGTGGGTGTTGAGCGTGGAGCTCCTGTTGAACGCCTTTCCGCACTGGTTGCACTTGTGGGGTTTCTCCTGCACCGGGGTGCGAGAGGCCCGTCAGTGGGGGCTGCGCGGAGAGCAAGGCGGGCCGCCTCCTCCCGCACCCCGGCTGCCCCCCACCTACCTGGGTGTGGATGATTTTGTGCCGGCACAGGGTGCTGGCCTGGCGGAAGCCCTTCCCGCAGACCTTGCAGACGAAAGGCCGGGCCCCCGTGTGCACCGGCATGTGGCGGGTGAGGTTGTAGTGCGCGTTGAACACCTGCGGGGAAGCGCCGGGAAGGCGAGGTCAGCCGTGGCCCCGCCGCCGCCGCCCCCGGCCCCACACCCGATGCCGGCGCCCCCCTTACCTTGCCGCAGACCTCGCAGGTAAAGTTTTTGGGCTTGCCCTCCGCCGCCCCGCTGCCGCCGCCCCCCATCTTGGCATGGCCCTTGGGGGGGCCGCCGCGCTCCGCCGCCGCCGCCTCCTTCATCACCTGGTCCAGGTGTCCCGGCAGCCGCTCCTTGTGGGCGAAGGGAGGCGGCGGCGGCAGCTTCTCGGCCGCCAGCCCCGCCAGCTTGGCATTCTCCAGCAGGAAAAGCTTCTGGTGGGCCGAGAGCCCCCCCGGCGGCGGGGCGCCCAGCAGGCCGGCGGGGAAGAGCTGTCCGTGCAGGAGGTCGGCCGGGTGGTACGCAGCGTCCAGGTAGTTGAAGTAGTAGAGGGAGCGGGGGGCGGCCGGCACGGCCCCTGCCTGGTGGATGACCTGCGGCTTGATGAGCCGGCCGCTGGGCTGACCCAGGGCGAGCTCTGCCTTGCAGCAGACGCCGCAGTTGGCTTTGCAGAGCCCCGCACCGCCCCGCAGGCTGCTCTTCCACAGCTCCGAGTAGTTGAGAGTCTTGGAGGGCAGTTCGTAGCCCAGCGGCGGGATAGGGATCACGCAGGGCAGGGGCGAGCACAGGCTCAGCGGCTTCTTGCCCGGCTCCGGCCCCGGCCCGCCGTGCCGCTCCTCGAAGGCCGGCTTGGGCTCCGACGTCTTTGCCATGATCCGCTCGATGGAGAAGGCCAGGGTCTTGGAGGGGTTAGCGGCGGCGGCCCTGCCGTCGTGCCGGGGGCAGGAGGAAGGCATGACCGTCTCCAGCGACCCCGGGCTCGCCATGTCGCTCCGCCGTGCGGGAACTTGGTGTGAGCAGCGACTCGCTCCCGCTCTCGGCTCTGCATTCCAGAAAATCCAGGAGACAAATCAATTTAATAAGCACCTTGTTCTCCCCCCACCCCACCCCCC